>VYXH01005660.1:253380-291032 GCA_013397275.1 Burhinus bistriatus
GAGGAAAGGCTGAGAGAGCTGGGACTCTCTAGCCTGGAGAAGAGAAGGCTGAGGGGAGACCTTATTCGTGCTTCTAAGTATCCAAAGGGTGGGTTGAAGAAGGATGGAGGCAGACTCTTTTCAGTGGTTCCCAGTGACAGGACGAGGGGCAACGGGCACAAGTTGGAACACAGGAAGTTCTATTCAAACACAAGAAAAAACTTCTTTAGGGTGAGGGTGACAGAGCACTGGAACAGGCTGCCCAGGGAGGTTGTGGAGTCCCCTTCTCTGGAGATTTTCAAGCCCCGCCTGGATGCAGTGCTGAGTAATGTGCTGTAGGCATTCCTGCGTCAGCAGGGGAGTTGGACTAGATGATCTCTAGAGGTCCCTTCCAACTCTGAAAATTCCGTGATTCCGTGATTCATTTACATTTCCTATATAGTCAGTAAAAAACCGCTCAGTTCCAATTCTCTGGACTTTAGTAAAGGTGACATTTGTAATGTCTTCAGAAAATCTCAACATTTCTATACTCCTGTCTCTTTGAGCCCTTATTACTCTCTCCAGATTACAACTATAAGAGCAAATGACAGCTGTTCTCCCCACCAACTTATCTTGCCTATAACCAATCAGGAGCTTATTACCTGCTCACATCAGCCTACACCTCTGTCAAGAGCTCCAGTCTCCATTCATTCATAATTATCCACCAAGAGGTCGTTTAGTGGCTTTGTGGAAGGATCTCCTCCTGCCAAATATTTGCTTTTGTAACAAAGTAATAGACCCGCGTTTTGCTCTCTGTGCACAACGTTCATTGTCAGTGCTGTCCTACATGAGTATGAAGAGATGTTGGCATTTTTGGGATGCTGCTTTAAAATAAGCCAAACATGGGAGGGAGGGACTCAGTATATTCTTGCAGCCTGAAAACCCAGTGTTAGTGCTTGACAAAACAAATGCAGGCCTCTGATTCAGAAAAAAATAAATACAAATTTCTTCCCACCCTGATTTCACTGTTTGGATTATTGCCTAGATAATTCATTTGAACACCAAATCCAGCCTAGCAACTGTCTTGAAAATTGAGTAACCTCAGGTTCAACTGTATTAAAAAACTTCAGCTTCAGGCAAAACTGATGGAACAGCTCATTCGCAGTACTTTCACCAAGCCCTGGCCCTCATTTTATGTTTTTCTGATTACACTTACATTGTGTTACAATTTACTGGCAGCACTCTCGTGTTATAATATATATTACCACTAGCCGACTCTGACTGTATGCATTCAGCTTCATCAACAGCTACAGACGCACGGCTCAATGCATATTCATTGCTGTATCGCCATTTCTCAGCTGTTAAAACAGCTGCATGAATCAGCAACAAGTTTCACAACTTAAAATAGATGTGACCCTGTAGGATACGTGGGCTCAATGCGCACTACGATTGTCACTCATAGGCCGGTAGGAGCTGGGAATGGGGTGCCCTTAACCACAGTATTTCTCCACTCAAGCAGAGCTCTACCCTAAAGGTCTACGCTATGTTAGTGTTTCAGTTTGGAGCAGAAGTGTGCTTTTGTAGTAAATGTCCCAATCACGGTCACTTATCATGCTTTGGTTCCCATCACAGATCAGTCTGGGGATGGATGAAGCCAATTCCTTTTGATGGAGCTGAACCACAAATGCACCACTGGCTCCCATCTGCTAGTGGCATGTGGTTCTGAGGACCAAGCTACAGCTCAAACCCTCCTGAAACGCACACAGCGTGTTCTGGGACCTCAGTACAAACAGAGCTGCTCCTCTCAGCCCATGCTGCTTCCTAAATGTAGACAGAGCCGAACACAGATATCTGACTTCTAGGGAGGAGCAAGTCCTTCAGGCTAGCTTGTCCCAGGGGCAGGAATTCATGATACAAACCTTGGGGTTGGGTGGTTTCTATCTTCAGCAAACATGTTTCCTTTAAGTTAACAATCATATCTGGCTTTATGGAAAAAAAAACAAACCCAACATCTAGCAAACACATAATTATCTCTTTGGAGGACATTCTTAACTCTTTTCCGGGTCCTCAGCTCAAAAAGACATCAAAGAGCACATGCTCAATTATTCAGTCAACAAGCAAATAAACTACCTTTGCTTTTATTCATTTGCTGTGCTAAAAACTTGTAGTGTCACTCATACAGGTTGCAGTTATTGTACTTTTAATATTTGTCAATCCTGCCCCCGTTTGGGGCATGCAGCACTGCTTATCACGGAAAAATCAAGTGTTATGCCATCCCCACACGTTTTTATCTGTCATTATCAGGTGCACAGAGATGCATGTGTCACTGCTAGAAGAGCTCGATATTTATTTTAAATTGCTGCAATAATAAGGGAAGTGGTTGTATCACATTTACATTAAAATAATGTAATGCAAAACATTTAATATGAAAAGGGATTCCTGAACGTATTGTTTGCTCAGTATGTTTTCCATAGAGCCATTCTACTGCGACTGCAATACCACAGTAGATAATATTGTAGATATTGTTGTTAATAATACCCAGAAACCACATATCCTCTAGGAATTTCAGTACATATTTGCTGCGTTTCCTTAGTTGGCAACACAGTCCCTTCCTTCCCCCTCCTTCAGTGCAAAAACAAACTCGACATGTGATCACTTACAGAGTTGTGCCTAATTATATAAATGTACTAATTATACACACTTTTCAAATGGTGATAGACTTCAAAGTAGGTAAATTTTAAATTGTGCCATTAAGAAAATCTATTTGATGATGGAAATTTCTGTAATATCATATTGCAGTCTCCTACATCGTAATCTTGCTTTCAAGTCAGTATTAATTTCATGACAAATAACAGCAGAGAATAATAGAGCTGGGAAAGCAAACTGAAAGCTGTAAGATTTACAGCGTGAGATTGGTCAGCAGATGCTAACAAAAAGGATCAAAAACAATTTCGAAAAGCAATGGATGTAAGGTAAACAACGAGAAAGAAGTTCCGCAGGATAAATATGAATACCGAACCTTCAGAAACTCCTCTGTTAACAAAGATAAACACCTGCAAGACTGACGTATCCCCATGTGTTCAGCTACTCGTGAGAAAATATATATGTCACCGAACACTTCATTTGCATGCACAGTTATCACACTGCTAGGAACGACTTGCAAATTAGTTACTTGCAGCTCAGAGCATCTCTTTGCAGGCAAAATAACGCCAACTGCATGTACAAACCAGCCCTACAAGTGCACCCATAGCTCAGCCCACCGACGGTCACACACACTTTTATGAAAACCAAACCGCCACACGAGACTTCAGCACGCGTACCTCCGTTGCGGACCTTGGTACATGCCTCTGCCTGATATACCCTCACTCTGCGACACAAAGTTCTTTACCTTTAGCATTAGATATTCACCAAAAAAACGGGTTCAACATAACATTTCAGTGAAGCCATAGTATAAGTGAATAGTATGATGAGTAAGTATAAGTGAATGTATGAAAGCTGATATTCTTTGAGCACTACTTAATAGCTACTCTGTCTATTGCCCTGATGTCACAGGTGAGTAGTTTATTTCATGTAAGTGACAGGAATTTATATACCTCTGCTGTAGAATCCAGGTCTGGCATTGACAAGACCACTAGGCTGATCAGACAGCAATTCCAATTCAGCAACACTATAGGACACTAATCCCTCTGCCTTTAGTTAAATAATAGCTTATGTGGCAGGGAAGAGACAGACTCCATCTTTAGGGAAAAACAGGACTGTGTATAGAAAGGGAAATGGCCGATCTTCTCTCACACAAATCCTAGTGTCAAAACAAATAGTCTTACTAAGTAACAGGCTGTCGCATTTAATCAAAGACATTTATGGAATGGCTTGATAGAAGCATCTTATAAGCAGCAGGTGGGAGATCCTGAGTTACCAAGCTCAAATATCAATCAGAATTTTCCCCCAATGTTCAAGAGCTCTAGGGACTGAGATTTTGCCTACACCCATCGGAGTATGGGGTCCAGATACTCTTCAATAGCTTTAAGATCACAGGCTTTTGCTCTCGTCCACCCACATAAAAAAATCTCTAGAAGAGATTAAAACTATCTCTGCACAAGTAACCTTTTCTTTCTGCATAGTTATAAAATGACAGACATACAAAAAAAAACACTTCACAAAAGTTAGCATTTAAAGCAAATATGATGCAAGTTCAGTATTGGAATGAGGAGCTCCAATAGCAACACGGAGACAGCGCACAGCACAAGAAGTGATTTTGTGCTAATAGGTGACATCTTTGACCTCCACACCCTGCCCAACGTTACCTTTTGATATTCTTCCTTAGATCTCAAGGCAGCTTCCATCTGTTCCTGAGAAAACGTGTAGATGGCCGAGCGATACTGTGTGCCAAAGTCATTACCTTGTCGCATTCCTGGGGAGAGAGAAAACCCAGCACACCATGAGGATCATCCTCCCTACCTGACTGGGCTGCAGGCGTAAGTTCAACAGACCTAAATTTAGGATACTCCATACACCTGGATTAGCGTGGTCTCTTATGTGCATACTCAGTAGGTTTTTTTAGGAAGTCCAAGTCTTTGTTTTGTTAAATAGTCCTGAAGAGATTCAACACCGATATCTCCTTTTAAATGACATGCATTTTGGTAAATCACACAGTAGACAAATACAGATATAAAACCTTAAATAATCAAGCTGCAGTTACTGTAATCAAGGTACTCTTAAAATATTTATTTTGAACTACACAAATGGCTACAAAAAAAACGTTGATTTTACCAAGTGCTTAAAAATTTTCTGGTGCTGGAGGAGTATATCTTAATGTGAGAGAGGTTCAAAATACCCTTGGAGATAACTCACTATTCTCCTCTATCCACAAAGCAGTGATCTTGCTAAAAGACTAGCAAGCACGTATTGCTGAACTCTGAAGTTATCAGTTCCTACCATCACCACCACTAGTTATGGAGAGAAGGAACGACTCTTACGAAGCTCTTAAATCTGAGCTCCAAAGAGGACTCCCATCGACTGGAAAATCTTTCTTACAAGGAAAGGCTGAGGGACTTGGGTCTTTTTAGTCTGGCGAAGAGAAGACTCAGAGGGGATCTCATCAATGCTTACAAATACTTCAAGGGAGGGAGCCAGAAGGATGGGACCAGTGCCAGAAGGATGGGACCAGTCTTTTTGCAGTGGTGCCCAGTGACAGGACAAGAGGTAACGGGCACAAACTTGACCATAGGAAGTTCCATCTGAACATGAGGAGGAACTTCTTTCCTTTGAGGGTGGCAGAGCACTGGCACAGGCTGCCCAGAGAGGTGGTGGAGTCTCCCACTCTGGAGACATTCCAAACCCGCCTGGACGCCACCCTGTGCAACCTGCTGTGGGTGACCCTGCTCTGGCAGGGGGGTTGGGCTAGATGATCTCCAGAGGTCCCTTCCAACCCCGGTGGTTCTGTGATTCTGTGAAATATGCTAAGGAGAAGGTCTGGAGAAAGCCTGGCTGTGTTAGTACTGGTATAGAGTGAGTAATGCTTAGGAACAGCAACCCTTTCACTTTTTAAGATCGGAAGAAGTAGAAAACAGAGGTATATATATAATCTCCACTAAATTCTATTTGCAACCTACATGTGGATAATATAATGGCAAAAGTATATAGTATTGTTTAAAGCTAACATTAGGAAAACCAAACCCTAGCTATACATACTCAGTAACTCCTTGAAATTATATCACAAATGAGTAATTTTGGTACAAGGATTAGACCTTTTACTGCTTATATATGTATATATGTAATCCCTTCAAAAGCCTAGTTGTATGAAGTTGCTCAAATATGAATTTCCAAAATATGAGATGGATTCTACCTATGAAACTATAAAATAATGGGCCAAAGCAGAGGGAAGGTTACTATCCCTTTAGTTGACTAGCCCAGATATGGTTTGGCATTATGCAGTCCTAGCCAGCCACGCTGGCCAAAGGCATTGCTGCCTCTCCTCGCTACCCATTCCCATTCCCTCAGGCAGCAATACTGCAAGCCAGCTTCGGTGTGGATCATTCCATAAAGCCAAACAACAGCCTTAGAGAGGAGCTTTAAGATTAAGAATGATCTGGAGGTGCAGTTTTGCAGCTGCAATTGCAGTTTTGCAGCTTCTGTCTTTCATAACCTTGTTCCCCAATTTTGCATTCTAGAACAGAACTTTTTGCCTTGCTGGGATAAAACGTATTAATTTTGGGTTTGTCTGGTGTTCTGTGTGAACTTGGGTGAGGGAAAAAGCTGGAGTGAGTGCAACCCAAGACAAACTGGAAATCATCAGGATTTGTCTTTCGACTGCCACCAGGCTACAGAAGCCCCTTTGAAGATTACCATCAATGCTCAGGACTATGGAGATGAAATGAATCAAAACTGTAGGTCCTGGTACCCCCTAGCAAAGGGCAGAGGGTAGACAAAGGGCCTGTGATACCGGGGGAAAAGACGCTACCAACATAATACTACTCATTAAAACACAATAACTTTTATCCCTCTTGTACTTTGCAAGGAAACAGAAAAACAGTTTAAAGGATAGCCCAATAAACAAATGAAATCTGGCTGAAATATTTATGAACTAAAAGATGCAGAAATATTTTTAAAGATGCATTTGGACAAAAAGTCCATTCAGTGACCAACAGCATACATGAGTGACTGGGATTCCAGAAAACATTATGGAGTTTTCTGATGATTTGCGTTACTGCTAAAATGTTACACATAAGAACAACAACTATGTCCTTCATCAATACTTAATAGTGTGGTCTGCAAGGCAGAGAATCTTTTGCTCCCTTGTTTGCAAGCTATTTTAGGGTGGTGGGAGCTCTTGTAAAGCCAGGGCTACTGAATAGTTAGGCATAAAACGAATTCAGGCCAGAAAGCATTCATTTTGCCAGGATATGTTAATGCTGATTCATGTTTGAGCTTAAGCATTAACATTCTACAAATCTATTTATTGCTTAACAAACTACTTAACAACCGACTAGGGAGCAGATTACAAAAATCTCTATAAATGGAGGACCGCTACATTGTATGCCAGTTTCTAGCGTGCATTTCAAGAGTACGAGTTTAGCATGAACTCATGCGCACAGTGCTCTGAACGACAAGGTAAACAAGATCATTTAATGTATGCACGTGCCACCATTACACAGTAATAGGGAAGTGGTCAGCTTGATTAATTTATTGAAGAGAAGGTTAAGAGAACTGACTTTGGTTTACAAATATATATAGAGAGAAATAACCTGAGAAATAAGGTTCTTCAGTCATGCCAAAGCTGCTTAACTAGGTAGAGCAATTGGAAGCCAAAGTACACAAAATCCAGATGGGAAATAAGGCGACATTCAAATAGTGAAGTGCATTTCTCACTGGAACAATGCACCTAAAGCCACATCCCTTTCCTGAGGTCTTCACATCAAGGATATACATTTTTGTCAAAGATATACCAAAGCTCAAAGAGCTGTACAAAGTGAGTGATGAAATTACAGAGTTAAAGCTAAGGAGGAGGTCAGACTGTGCGGTAACAACAGCCTCTCCTAGCGCTCAAGGGTTGGTTTGCATTGTTAAACCACCCACTCGCTATGAAGAAGACTGAAAAGATATTGTAAATATTACCCCAAAATGTAGCTGTAATGTGATCAGTTGTCCAAGCTAAAATGTCCTTTATTTTTACTTGTTACTTAAAACAATTTGTACCTTGTTACTTAAATCAATTTGTAGCTAAATCTCCTGCAGGAAGTAGCTCATACATTGTCTAAGCCACAAAGACTACAAGATACTAAAATAAAATAAATTCGATGCATATAGACATAATCAATTGCTACTCTTGCTGTTGTTATTTGCAATGTACTTCACATGTGCAAACTTCTCAAGGGTTCATCACTGATTTTTTAAAACCCTCTGGCAAGTCTTACTTGTTGAGATTCACTAACTCAATGAGTAGCAAACAAGGCAAGACATTTAATTTAATAAACAACTGTGGTACGATGATTGAGCTTAACAATCTTGTCTTTGTCTGAAAGAAAGTCTACTAAATAAAAAATTATCCCTGCTTGGCTATCTAAAAATTCCACAATGTCACCTGTAGTTAGCTCTCCTTCATTTTCTGAAATGCCTGTCCTGTTTTGTCTGTCATGACATTCTTTCTCTGATAACATAACACCACAGTTATATGTGTTAGGCTTCAGATAAGAATGAGAAAATACAAATAATTAATTTAATAGCAATGCTATACATATTGGAAGATATTACATACCGCTAAAACAAAAGCCAGTCTTACAAGGGATTGTCAAAATTCCTGCCATTGATTTTAGCTACACTGGATGCGTGTTAGACTCTGACAAAGGTTTCTGCCGATACAACGAGCTGGCCTCTGATCTTCCGTGCACCAGGATGTTTCCACCAAAGTCAAGAAATTTGTTCTAAGTTTATAATAATGCAATAATAAAACCACAAATAATCTCCACAGGCTTCAAGTCATTCACCTTGCCTACAAGGTCCCAAGTAATTAAACAGGACTCAACTTAAACATATTTGTTAAACACCTTTCGAAACCAGTATCAACTGCAAATTGTAATTGTACATTATAAAAAAATTCAGATTTGGCAGTACTTTGAATGACCACTACCTTTGTTACATTTTAACAGAAAACTGAATAAAGCTCTTGACATTATACATTGGATGGATTAAAGCGATATTTCTTACCACTAATGGATGCATTTCTGGATCAGATTTCCCGTAAAAATTCTCTACAAATAATTTTGTCAGAATAAGACTTTTTTTTCACCCATGCCAAACTCCATTTTTAAGAGATGCATATGGTTTTGCTTTAATTCCAAATCAAACACGTGAATCAGGTTTGTCTAAATCTTCACTACTGGAAGAAGGAATAATTCCTGTAGAACATCCGCTGCACATCTTCAGAGCAGCTGGATCTTCTAGGCACAGGAATGCTGATTGTCTACCACTGTGCTTCTGAAAGATGTCTTAAAGTCACTCTTTGTGCAAAACCTGCCAATTTAGGGACAGAATTTGGGGTAGATCCAGGAGATAGCTTTTTTCCTCAAAGATATATTTTATGGTCAAATCTGTAAGTAGGGCGTGAACCTCCTTTTCATTCTAGGCTGAGATGATAAACAGGTTGCTTCTTAAAGATGTTAACAAAATATATTAACGCTGGGGAATGACATCTCTGACAGGAAGAAAGACCTTCACCGACTCTTTCAGAACTTTTGCAATGAAAGAATGAAATAACACAGAAAAAGCCTTCTCTGCAGCTGTAATGACCGGTAGATACACTTTGAGCGATCTCAAGCCCATTTCTCTCCAACAGCTAGTTTGAGGAAAAGCTTTCAGAGGCCTTACAGCAGAATGTCATCCTACACGTAGCATCAGACCCGGTTTCACCTGGCTGTGCTTTACCTTTGTCAATGGTGCAAGACAGAAACTGGCAAAAAGGCAAATATCTGTCTCCCTGATCAGGAACACATCCAATAGGAACAGGAACAAACAGACCCTGGAGTCAAAAGTTTGGCACTTGTCATCGGTACTTGAGACAAAGAAAATTGGCTGCCATGCTGAGAACAGCCTTAAAATCTCTCATCAAAGAGATGTTTAGATAGAGAGGGTGATTTTAGAACTGATAGAAAAGCATAGAATTTGCACCTCTCTGGCAAGATACAAAAATATGTGGGTTTAGATACGGCTGCATGGTGCCAAAGAGTATAAGCCCAAAGCACAGTGCCTATGTGAGCACCGGCCAGCCCATGTAAGCTCTTGCCTCTGGAGAAGCAGTGAGGATGAGGGCATTTGGAGCTCTAAATGTGTTCAGGTCTTGGGCATGGATCATATTTAGGAATGTCACTTTGGCTGACCAAAGCACCTCAGTAGTTCTCAGCCTGGACCACTCTAGAGAACATAAAATTTCCTCACTGTGCCAGCAGAGACCAGAACATCAATTAATCAAAAAATGTCCTCAAGAGATGAGCGCTTGCTCAGACTTTTATGAAGCAGAAATTTGGGCTGCAGGACAGTAGATGGAAAGGACAGGGAACTATGATGGTCTCCCAGATCCTGCAAAAAGGAACGATTCCCAGGTTGAGATTGCCATGCAATACAAACACAGTGCCAATGGAAAAAAATATTATTTGCCAAAATGTAAATAACAGTCAAAGAAATGGCTTCAAAAAGCCCTCTTATGAACATTTTGATATCTTCTGATGCACCTGGGTAGGAACGACTTGGCATCAAAGCAGTAAATACAAGCTCTCCTTTGATTTGAATGATCAGAATATATGAAATCATCCATGCTTCTATTCAGCTGGCCACTGCTTTTTCCTTCATAGCTTCTATACCTTGTCAAAACTACAGTGTCTTCTTGGCTGGGGCAAAGAGTTGCCCCTTTCAAGCAGTCACACTGCTGTTACGCTACAGTTTGAGTTTCTGTTGAGATGCACCTTAGGTAGGTTATTGTCTTTCCTGTCTAACTCGAGAGTATCTTGAGGTCGATAAGAAATAGGAATATTCACAGTATTTAAAAAACCCATATATTTCCCAGTACTATACTTGCTTTTTTTTCCGCTTTCAAAATGGAGAATTAATTGCAAACAAGCAGATTTGTTTCAAAATGGTGATTTTTGAATCCATTACCTACAGAAGGCTAAAAAAATATATTTTATTTATTTCATTGGCTAAATCAGGGATTTCTTTTGAAGACTCAACCCTGTAATGACTTGAAAGTAATACTTATACAACACTCCTTATCTTCTCTCCATTTAAAAATAATAAAAAAATGTAATGGCATCATTCGTCAACCTAGCTATTCTCAGAGGATCCCAAGCATAATGGAGATAAATGACTAAGGTCTGTTAGACTCTTCTGTGCCACCCAGTGAAATTTTAAAGGGCAGTTCATAGTTCTTATTTTTATCATATTTTTTTTCTGTGATTTATAGACTTCTCTGCAGCTGTCACTTATTTTCTTATACCCGCAGAAACCTGATATAGTGATTGGTCATTTTCTTTCCCCCAATCAATCCTTGCTGAGTTAAGACTAATAAAACTCCTTCTTCCAGCTCATCATATAATTATTTAGTAAAAATCAATTGCACCATGTCACCCTGGCTTGATGTCATCACTCACTGTAATGATTACATCTATACAGCTTAAAAGTTGCCAAGGGAAAGTAAAACTCTTTACAGCATATGATTAAAGGAGAAAAATGTTAATAGAAAAGAAGTTAGTTACAGTGCTGTGGATTGAGACTTCTTGATGATTTTCAAGGTGCTGGGGTGCAGGAAGCATAAATGAAATATAAGAGTTTCTTCAGAAGGCTACAATACTTAATGAGCTTGTACCTATTAAAGAAAACTTTTATACTGTCAATAGACCATAAGGTTTACAAAGTTTTCAATATACATAGAATCATAGAATCCCCTAGGTTGGAAGGGACCTTTAAGACCATCGAGTCCAACCATCAACCTCACACTGCCAAAACCACCACTAAACCATGTCCCTCAGCATCACGTCTGCCTGGCTTTTAAACACCTCCAGGGATGGCGTCTCCACCACTTCCCTGGGCAGACTGTTCCAATGCTTGACAACCCTTTCGGTGAAGACATTTTCCCTGATATCCAATCTAAACCTCCCCTGGTGCAACTTGAGGCTATTTGCTCTTGTCCCATCGCCTGTTACTTGGGGGAAGAGACCGACCCCCACCTCGCTACAACCTCCTTTCAGGGAGTTGTGGAGAGCGAGAAGGTCTCCCCTCAGCCTCCTCTTCTCCAGGCTGAACAACCCCAGTTCCCTCAGCCGCTCCTCACAAGACTTGTGCTCCAGACCCCTCACCAGCTCCGTTGCCCTTCTCTGGACATGGACATGGTCTTCAGCACCAGGGAGGAAACTATAATTTTGGTCTTCGCCATTTGCTTTGGGATCAAGACAGCAAATACTAGCTTTCCCTATAAATTCTGACTTGCACATGTACTTAGAACATCACAGCTATAGCAAAGTTTTTAATAATTTACATCCGCTGCAAAAACATCTGGTCTTTAACTTTCATCAGACCACCAGATTATAGGTCTTCTGGTGTAGCTTTGAAGCTAAAACAGAATCACAGATTTGCTGAGGTTGGAAGGGACTTGTGGAGGTCTCTAGTCCAACACCTCTGGCTTACAATAGTGTCAGCTTCCTTAAGATTTCCAGTGCTAGTGTAAGTGAGCTTGTTGATGACAGTCAATACAACACTCACTGTATGAAATAGAAATAGCTTTTTAAGTAGTTTTTCAGGCAAAAGATTGTTCATTAATGCCATAACATACCTAGAAACACTGATGGAGACACAGGAGAACACAGTCCATCCCTCTTTCAGCAATAGTATTTTGTGGGAATGGGATGAGTTGCTGTCAGCGATTTGCTGCAACAAGGAATCTTGTTTGTTCCCACCACCGATGGCCAACATGCTGCTACAACAAATCCAAAATAACAGTGAAGGAGTGTAGCTTTATAAAGCTTTGATTTTGTGAAACCTGCCATGGCAGTAATGTCCCTCTCTCGGTGTGGCCAGGCTTGACTCTGACCTATGCCATACAGCTACATGCCACCTCTGCCTTCTCCCCAGGGCTGTAGCAGTGACACCCGCACTGGTATCACCTGTGCTGTGAGGTGGAAGGTCTTCTTCCTATCTTCCAGCAAAACAGCAGAACAGAACTGAGATGCAGAAGGCATTGCAAATGGGTTTGTGAGACAAGGGGAGGAACAGCCAGGAAAAGAGGTCCCATGGGATTGGGTTAAAAGGAAATAGTCTCAGCACCACCCTGTAATGAAATCCATTTCCCTGAGAGGCCTTCTACAGCTTCCTCATCTCTTATGCAATTTCCCATCCCAACTCACTGGGTAGGAGTGCAGATAGTACCATGACAGAGATAAAGACTAGTCCATCGCTATCTGTAGACCCTAGTGACATCCTGTGTGAAAGGTTTAACAGCATTGCAAGACCAAAAATCATTACAATATGACCACATTGGACAATGCACTTAATAATATACTTTAACTTTTGGTCAGCCCTGGAGTGGTCAGACAGTTGGACCAGATTATCATTGTAGGTCCCTTCCAACTCTTCTCTTCTCTTCTCTTCTCTTCCCTTCTCTTCTCTTCTCTTCTCTTCTCTTCTCTTCTCTTCTCTTCTCTTCTTGTTCTGTCTGTTCTATTCTGTTCTAGATTGGACATAAGGAAGAAATTCTTGATCGTGCAGGTGGTGAAACACTGACCCAGGTTGCCCAGGGAAGCTGTGGCTGCCCCATCCCTGGAGGTGTTCAAGGCCAGGTTGGACGGGGCTTTGAGCAACCTGGTCTAGTGGGAGGTGTCCCTGCCCATGGCAGAGTGGTTGGGCTGGATGATCTTTGAAGGTCCCTCTCAACCCAAATAATTCTGTGATTCTGTGATTCACATATCGTCGTCACATTGTACTAAATTAGTATGGCCCACCCTAGCACCTGCAGGGAAAAGTCATCCAAGAACTAGACGCCAACAAGAGAAATGCTCTCAGGAGATTCTTCACCTCATTTTCTCCCATCTGGAATAAATCTCTCCAGCACCTCTGCATTCTCCAAACCCATTTCCTGGGCATTGGCCTCTACAGTTTTGGCAGCCTGCTTTGTATCCAATATGAAATAAAGGGGCAATTGTCAGAATGCATAACTCTGCAATGGCAGGATTTAAGTTCAGTCCAGCAAAATACCCACCATTTTTTTCTGCTTCCAACTTTTATCTCGTGCTTGTCCATATGCTAGGGTTTTTTTCCAGTAAAGGATAAGCACAAATATCACACGTATTTCATGTAGGTCAATAACTATTGCTTTCCCCTTAGTTGTTCACAGAGCCGTTCCCATATGGTATACCAGGGACTTTATGCAGGCCTCCAACATTATCAGATTTGGGGCATGAAGAGTCACCAGGTCTGCATTTTGTCCATTAGTGGAAATCATAGAATCATAGAATAGTTAGAGCTGGAAGGGACCCTAAACGTCATCTAGTTCCAACCCCCCTGCCATGGGCAGGGACACCTCCCACTAGACCAGGTTGCTCAAAGCCCCGTCCAACCTGGCCTTGAACACCTCCAGGGATGGGGCAGCCACAGCTTCTCTGGGCAACCTCTTCCAGTTCCTCACCACCCTGACAGTGCAAACTTTCTTCCTGAGATCTAATCTAAATCTCCCCTCTTCCAGTTTGAAGCCATTCCCCATCATCCTGTCACTACATGCCCTTGTAAAAAGTCCCTCCCCATCTCTCCTGTAGGCCTCCTTCAGATACTGGAAAGCTGCTCTGAGGTCTCCCCGCAGCCTTCTCTTCTCCAGGCTGAACAACCCCAATTCTCTCAGCCTGTCCTTATGGGTGAGGTGCTCCAGCCCTCTGATCATCTTCATAGCCCTCCTCTGGACCTGCTCCAATGACAGGCTATCCCCAAGAAGGGGTGGTAACATACCAGCCTAGGTTCTATCTCTGACCAATTCTCTTCGCTTTTTATTAGCATCATTATTCAATAGTTATAAAATGCATGATATTGCTTCTCAAGATAGTTCAAATATTTTATAAAAGTAGAAAGTCTGAATGAAGACTTGGTTTGAAAGAAGAGTTCCCTTTATGCTTTGTTATTTATTAATTCATTCAGATATAGCATTGCTTAAATGCATTTTTGAATGCTCTTTGAGCTTTAAAGAAAGTGCATGATCTAGTCGAGCCCACAAAAAAACCCATAGGTTATTTTTTGATGAGCGTCACAAAGCTTAAGTATTAAATGTCATTAGCAGACAGGAATTTTAATCCATTTCTAACTATTAATTGAAAGTATGTCTTTACCAGTAGTGCACAGAATATGCAAATAGAATGGTGAATATATATACATGTCATCCTTAATGGCATTAAACTTGTTGTAGGAGACTTTTTTTTTACTTAACTTTAATCAAAAGTTAAATGATCAGTTTTAGAGAAGTTTTTAGACTTCTGTCATAAACAGACATTAGGCCCTTTCAGAGGTGCCTTCTCTTAGAAATCTGTCTCAGGGCTAGATAAACTTAGGATGGGAGTGAAACTTTTTAACAGTATTTCTCTGTGCAGCTGGAAGTAAGCTTCCAGGTTTAGGCAACTAGAAAGTGACCAAACATAGGTGCCTAATTTGGAGTGAGTCAACTGTGTTGACTAGATGTCCACTGAAAATCGTGGGAGTTGAGACACTCCATGCCTATGGAATTTAGGTGGCTTTATCTCAGTCTTTATCCCACCCGACGTGTTTATGCTGGTCAGACAAATCTGACCAAGGAACTTGATAGTCTTCAAAACCAAATAAATGTGTAGAGCCGAGATGTCTGGAAGAGACTGGAGGACATGACACAGGGTATAAGGGTGCCCCACATTTTCTAAAAGCACAACTGGAAGACAGGTAGAATGCACAAGAGGATCTGGCATGGTGAAAGACATTTCTGCTTAGGCATCTGAATTGGCTCATTGCCTCTTCGTGGACTAGCTGTGTTGTGATGCTTACAAAAAGCTGGACAACTACTGATCACATGATAAAATATAATGAAGAAATACAGCCATTCAGATCAGGTACTACATAAAGCTCAGCTACGGAATCTCACAAATTTGCTATTGTTTTCTTTATGTGCCATCTCTTTTCTCTTCATTTATCTGATGCTCGCTAATGTCTTGCCTAAATTTAGGCATGTGTTAACACTATGAATCTAAACCTATCATGATCCACCAGGTGTTATCACAATAGTAATAAAAATAATTAGCAATAATAAAAATAACAGTGTCGTCATTTGCTTTTATCAGCAGATAAACTCATGGGACACTGCTCTCTCAAAACACAGACAAGTATGCTCTTATAAATATGCGAGAGAAAATTGCAGGCAGAGAAAAACAGTCATTCACTGAAAATATTGTTGTTTAGAATAGAGTCGGCTTTGACCTCTTGTACCTAATTATACATGAAAACAAAGATTAAAAGCCTACTAATAATCACCATAAACTATGATTAATGATGGAATGCTTCAGTGCCTCAGATTTCTAGACCCAAGTACAGTAAATTCACTAGTGGGTTATTTGAAGAAGAAAATAATGTTTAGTATTACTCTGTTTTAACTTTGCCTATTGCTTTCCTTGTATAAAGATTAGGAACAGTCCACCAAAAAATTCTGCAGAAAAAGACCTTCTGAGATTGCTCTTTTCTAATTCTATAAACATACATGAAAATCTAGATGCTGTTATTCACACCACATACCTATTGACTTCATGGATATTTGAAAGCTACTGAAGATAGTCCTAAGCATTGAGAAGTCCAGATTTGCCTTCAGAAGCTACAAATAAACAAGCCTGAATTAAAATTAAGATTTCCTTCCTCTTCTTCTCCTCAATTACAAACACAGCTATGCTGTAACTACAAAATAACCCAGAAATTATTCTGAGGAAGACTATAATAGAATAAAAACTTTTTCCAAAGTTGTTCTTGGCAGATACAGGCATTAAGAACAAAAGGCAACATAGCATCATAGAATAGTTTGGGTTTAAAAGGCCATCTAGACAACTTCAACTAGATCAGGTTGCTCAGAGCCCCGTCCAGCCTGACCTGGAATGTTTCCAGGGATGGGGCGTCCACCACCTCTCTGGGCAACCTGGGCCAGGGTTTCACCACCCTCAGCGTAAACAATTTCTCCTTTATATCTAGTCTAAATTCACCCTGACTTCAGGTGAGTGATGGGTTCATGTTTCCACAGCATAGGAGTCACAGTGTCATCTTCACTGGCACAAAAGACTGATGCCATGGCTTTTCTCATCTCAAGTCTTACTGACTATAGCAATAGTGAAAGATAAAGTTAATTTTTAGTAGTTCCGGAGAACTGGTTAGCACATCATTGTCACATATAAAGTAAGTAAGCTAAAAGTAGTTTAAAGGCAAGAAGAAATCAGAGCCCAGAAGGACTTTTGCCCTTGAGCCAGAATTGATTCAGCACCACTCACTTCTTAATGCAAACCATCCAGCCATCTCAGCACCCACTGCGCTGCCTAATAATTCCCTTCATTAAAAAAGACGCAGAGTCAAATCTCAGCTTCTCACTGTGATACGGAAAACCAACATCTCCTAAATTGGAAATATAGGTCAGAAAAAGTCTGTTCTAATTTATATGGGTAAAGAGAGTCCAATATGCAAATTAGCTCATGCCAGCTGAAACTCCTGGGGACGCAAAACAGCCTAATAATATGTATTTATTTTTAATGCATAGTTAGTTCTAGAGAAAGGACAAAGAACCGGAACGACGTAACATTAGGCACTTCAGTTCATGAAAGAAATGAAGTTGCAGTCTCAAAATACAATATTGGTCAGCACCACTGGCAAAGACTCTCTTTGCTACTCTGCAAAAAAGTACAGAACGGAGGTATTTGTGAGGTGATTATGGGCAAGGGACCACTAAACTGGTTGCTGGTGGGATGGCTAGATGTCAGTCTACTACGTCCCACCATTGAGATTTCATTGGCAAGAGCAGGAATTAGAAGAACCTGAAGGCAATAGAAGACACCGCCTCCTATCAAACAACTCAGTGCATATTTCTGTTGTTGAGTATTCAGTGCTGCGTGAATCAATATACATTTATCTTTATCGTGTCTCAGCATATCGATTTCCATGGCTTTTTTAATTTATCAGCACAGAGCTGTGTTTCACTCGTTTCCTCCAAGAGCCTCCTAGCAATGTCTTTACCACAGATTTAATTAGCATCCTCTCCACTATATCCTCCAAGTCATTAATGAAAATATTGAAGAGTATTGGACCAAGAATGGCTCCCTGAGGGGTCGGTAATTCTATTTTGAATATATTTAATATGTCTGGTGACAATAGATTTTGTATTGCTACTGTTTTTTGTTACACCTTGTAATAATGCTGAAACCATCAGGACTCTTAATAACATTTGAAATACAAGACAAAGGTGCTCTGTGCTTTAATCTGAGACTTGCAAATTTCATTCAAATTACACAGGGAAGAGAGTTACAGAAACGTAAAGGAAAAAAAAATCAAAAATGGTTATATTTTACATGGAGAGATTACTTTTTTCCCTTTAATCTCTAAATGAAGTTACAGGCCTGCAGCAGAATACATAATGCTGGTTTAGGGTCGCTGTAGCGTTTTTTATGTGTACAGCTGTTCTTCCACTGGTATAAGTAGACACATCTGCTCATTAGCAATACAATGTCATTTCCAGTGTCTAATTTTAATTATTTGCAGATGATAGATTCCTTATGCAATGTCTAAAAAAAGTACAGTCCTTCAAAACTGGTGAGAAATAAATATACCCTCTGCAACTAAAATGGGTCAGCACAATGAAAAACAGATATTAATCTGGAGAATTCATGTATCAGCACTAAGGCTAAATGCCAAACTGTTCGGAAGGTCACAGGGAGGAGAAACAGCTCATACATCTCTTCTTTATCGTGGATACACAAGACATATGGACTAAGAGATGTTCTGAATGAATCTGGCAGGTGATGAGTTTGTTGTAGTACAGATGGTCCTCAACTGCTGGAAAAATATCAGTTCTGCTTACATTTCCTGTACAAACACAGGCAAGATAAGGACTTCTTCAGGACAGAAAGGAGGAATGAGATTACTTACCAGTAACTTTGGTTCTTTGTATAATCACACCCAAAGAAGCAATAAGGATAGAAGCAAATTTCCAGAAGCTCCTGGGCAGCGGTGGCCATGGGTGCCTTTGCCCTTCACCCCATTGTCAGAGGGCAGCCAAAACTATGGAGTCCTGGCTTCCTCTCAGCTCCTTCCACTAGTTCAAAAATCCAAACAGAGAGCCAGAAGAAGCAATGAAAAAGGATGGGATTTATGTACAACAGGGGCCCACCCCAGAGAACTGTAGTTGTAGTTATTTCTTGTGGTCTGGACAGGATTAGGTACTCTTGATGAATATGGGGAGCAGAACTACCAAACCAAGCATTCATTTCGGATAATATTCAAGAGAGAAAAGAGCTAAAGGAAGCAAGGGATTTCTCATTGTCCCAAACATGTTTTGAAGAGAAGGAAATAGTATTTATTTTGTCTTCTGCTTGTCTTCTGTACAGCCACTGAACACAACAAATGGAAAGCAACAAGGAGCCTTTCTTTAAAGTTGTCTTGGATTGGGCTGAAATCTCTGCCACGTGTAGGACATCAACCACATACAGGGTCTGGATAATTACAAAGAGTAATATTGCACCATGACAGAGTCCTCTGGTACCAGACAGATCTTTCCAAAGGTTTGGAGAAATTGTCTCTCACAGCCCACAAAGAGTGGCCAAACTTTCTGATCAGATCAAATGTGATGTCTTCCCCCCCTGAACATAAGCCCGGTCGGGTTTCACAATTGCCTCACACACTATGGGACGGTGCTAATGCCAGAAGGGTGGTCCCAACTAGCAGTCACGCTCCTGGCAATTGAAGTCCTGGCTGAAAATTACATTTCACTTCAATTCATGCAGCGTTAATTTTCAGCTCGATCAGAGAACTTTGTGATTGCTGGTGTCAACACAAAGAAAGAGGTTGTATCCCACAGGCGGGTCAGGAAGAGAGAAGAAAATTGCCCTTTCCCTAACAGTCAAGTCAAAGATTAGCTTACAGCAAGCGTGAAACTACAGGCTGAGGCACAACGCAATCTTATGGTCTGAAAGTCCACATCTCTCTAGACACACAGCATGGAGGTGCCAGAAGAACCATCGTCAGGGTGCAATTTGAAGGAGGTGGTCAGGCTTATATATTAAAAATCTGGAAGGTTCTGAGGATGGTCTCATAGCACAAAAACGGGGCAATACAGAATCTGCCCCACAGCTCTATAAACTTTAGAAAAATAAAATTATGTCAAAACTGAATAGCCATAAGATTCTTTTGCTGTATTTTCAGCATATCACGTTCATTCTCTTTTTCTGTATCAGTGACAAAGAAGCATCCTCAAGCACTTACAGAGCTATACAGAGCAATCCTCTTAGAGAGAAGATCATTCCTAGGAGGGAAGGAACACTGATCTGTGCATTAGAAGCTGAACAGAGATGACAACCATATGTCACTTGGCAGAAGTTGGGGGTTGGTTTGTTGCTTTTTCAGTATCCCAAATGTAATGAATTATAAAATAGAGCCTAAATTAATAGTCAAGGAAGACTTTATCAGGGCCCCGCACTTAGGAGGTGCTCATCTGGGAGAATCTCTTTCAACTCATAGACTGTTTGACTTGATCAAAGGTTCTTGCTTTTCAATAGACTTCTGTATAATACTCAGACTCAAGACCTTCATGAAACAAGAGCCAGGCTGCCTCCCAGAGAAAATTCGAATCCCAGTGAGATGTCAGTCTCATCTTGAAGGCAGGAGGTCCAACTGTTTGGAAAGCAGGCACTAGGAAATATTAATATGGTCATACAATAATGAATGATAGGAACGCCAGTCTGTACTCTTTAGCAACTTGGTACCATCTATATTGATATTTGAAAGGTCTTTAACTGCAATAGAATGTACAGATTTGATGTTTAGTGACATTAGAACGATTAGACAAGTCCATTATCTCTGCTGAGGGCAGGAGGGCTTAAAGGGAATTAACCCAACTTCTGGAAAAAAGGTAAGACAGTGCCACAGACAAAGGTTTTATATTTTTGAGTGTGCTCTATACCCAAGAAGTCCAGCATTTCCTGGCTATATGAGACATTGGATTTATCCATAGAGTGTGCTGAATTTCATGAATAGGAAATCTTCCCAATTTATCTGCTTAGTGAAAAACTTCTCTTTGACAGACTGAGCCCTGCATTCCCATAAGGCTGGCTAAAGAAGACTTGCTGTGTGCACAGAGCTGACCCTTAGGAAAGGAGAAAAATACCATAGGTCAGACAGAGAACTTTCACTTTCAGTATTTTTACATAAAACCACATTTCCCATAGCGAGCTAAAAGCCAGGAGTAGATCCAAATCAAGGCGAAGAAACGATTCTACCTTAGAGATCTTCTACTGCTAACCACTCAAACTTGAAAGGATATATAAGCATACCATCGCTATCTTACAAAACAAAGAAACTTGAAATTGGGACCTTGTGGTTTACGTTTTTCTCAAATCAAGAAAGGTGGTAGAGATGTAATGAGCTTTGCAAAGTTCTTGAACAGAGATTAGCATTAAGTAACCATAAAAATACATAGGTAAAACAACCTGTCCAGGTCTGGGCTATGCAAAGTCTTCAGAGAAGACTTTGCTATCTTCTCTGTGGATAAAGTGATGCTCTCAGTTTTGGCAAATTATTACAGAAGAACCATTTGGAAATTCTACTGAGATGAGCTTAGATAAAGGCTTAGGTATGTTTACACCAAGCACTGCAGTGCCACATAGATGCCTGAGACAGTAGCGAATGACTTGGGTGCCTCCACAGCACAGTGTCACGCAGAGATATTAGCTCACACCTCAGAAGGAATACAGCCATGTTAGCGTGGCTCTGTGCCTGGGCTAATTAGGTGATGTTTCCCCAGCTGCCAGAAATCACTGAGTGAATCATACATCTGCCAGCATCCAACTTTCTTCTGAAAGCACAGACTGGAACTGTTTTGAACCTCAGTCATGTGAGAATGCAAGGTGAATATAAAGACATCATGTCATCATTTTACTTTATTTTAAAGCCAGGAGAAATCATAAATTCATCTCATCCGACCTGTTATCACAACTACTACACTTCATCCACACGCCATTGTGTCCAGCACGTGAATTTCAGTCAGCCTAAAGTACTGCAGTCCCTTAGAGACTGACCTATTGTTTGCATGTCACAGGCAGAGCCCAACCATGCTCTGCCAAAGCCAAGACTACAGACACGGCAGACGACTGATCGAGTGGTAGTTGCCCACATTATTTCAGCAGAAATCCATTCTTCATACTGCTCTGGAAATTGAAGAATCCTATAGTCCTGGCCATTAGTTCCCAGCTCTGGCAATCAGGATCATTCCCGACATGTGAGCAAGACACACGAACCAATTACTTAGAAACAGGATTCTCTGCCATATCAAAACAACCAGCCCATTACAAAGAAGCCAGACTCTGGTGATGGCCAATCTCTGACAATCCAACGAAAAAAGAACAAAAAAAGACCTAAACCCAGCATCTGGTAGGATAGGGAGACAACCTCCCTCCTGACCCCTAGGAGCAAACCACAGAGGCCCTGAAGCGTGATTTGAACATGGTCATTGCCTTAATGCAGAGCTGCAAGTATTTCAAGGATGGTGCAGACAAATTGCTCTGAACACAACTCTAAAGGAAGGAGTTGAAAAGGGAGGCTCATAAATCAACAGATCCCAGTATAGGCCACCGCACTTGACACACAGACTTAGAATTTCTTCTCATGACTTAAATCAAGCGCCTCTTTTAAAATGATAAATGATCTCATCTTAAAGACTCGAAAGGATGGTGATGGAAAAAATATTCCAACATTTAATTACTCTGAAAGCTGTGAAACTATTTTATTCCAGGGTGGAACTTTTCAAACTTCACCTTCCAACTACTGGAACTTGTTATGGCTTACGAGTGCTTGGGTCGTCAGCCTCACTCCCAGGTATCTGCTCCTCACTTAAGTACCTGTAAAGATTACCTGATCATAGTGTTATCTCTCTCCAAGTAGTTGAAGGTGTTTATTCACAGCACCAGGCCAGTTTTCTAGGCTCTATATCCTTTTTCTGTCCCTCCTTTGAATCCCCAAATATCTCTGTATAATTCCTGGTATGTCAACACAGAAAGTGCACTAAATGGTTCGGAGATTTTACTGACTGCATAGAGAAAATAGCTTTCCTACTCCTGACTAAGGCTTCCCTTTTCACACAGGCAGGAGTCGCAATAGCCATTTTTGTCTTTGCATTGTGTTCTGGGCTCACTGAAAGACACTTATCCACAACAGCCCCGGGATCCTTCTCAGAGTTAGTTTCCCAGGATGGTGTCACATTTTGAAGGTATCATCTGCATTTTTTGTTCCCAGATGTAGTAACAAGTGGCATAATTATGATAGCTGTTAAAATATTGAAATGAGTTACTGTGTGTAATATTTCTGGGAAATGGTAGAAAGGATGATGTTTATTGAAACAATATAAACATGTAAAATGTTTTCTCACCACAGTTTCCCATTTATGTTTGCACAGATGTGTGTAATGTCATCACGAAGCCTCTTCCAAGAAAGATAAATTAAATCAAAATGTTCAAATACGGTAAATAGCTAGAACGCTCTGGTGGTGCCTCTACACACCATCTCTTACCACTTTTTGTTCCCTTTTTCTAATCATAAAAGATATTCACAGCCATTGAAAAATATAAAAAAACAAACAAAAATTGTTATGAAGGATAAAGGTCCTCGGCACAAATAAAATGACCAGCTCTGAAGCTGTGAAGAAATATGCTTTAATTTAAGAGACAAAAGATAGCATTACAGAAGAAATTGTCATAATCAAAGTTGAAAAAAAATTTCTATTGTGCCTTTCTGTGGGAATTTTCCCAGCACAGACAGCTGTAAAGGAGGAGGGGTATTGTGAGTTTCTGTACTCTCATTCTCTCTCTTCCTCTCTTCCTCTGTCAATAAATGTCTGCAATCATATTCTTGAGCTCCAGTGTGATTTCAAGGTTCATCTCTTCCATGCAGCTCAAACACTAATTATCCCAGCTGTAATTAGTAAGATAATTAAATACTGGCTCACTCATCACTCTACCTTGTGTCGGGTCATGATTCTCCCAGAAGACCTTGAGCAGTTTCTCAAAGCTGATGTTTTCTGGCTGATACACTACTCGTACAGCCTCTGTGTGGCCAGTTTTACCTTAGAAGACAAAATAAATTCAGATATTATTAGTGAGAATTAGCTAGCTCAGTCCTAGTTTTTTATCTCTGAGATTCAAAGCACAATCCTTTGTTTTGGGTGTTTGTTTTTTTTTTTTTTTCTAAAGGTGTTTTGATTTACCATCATTTATATTTAAGCCTTTTTACACAATAGTTTATATATACACCAACTCTAAGATGCCTGCTAATTTGGACCAGGCCATCAGGAAATAAACTATCCAGAGAGGCAATAAGATTACAGTAGTTTGTCAGCTTACAGGAATAAAAATGAATAGTTCAACTAGTACATATTGTAAAACATTTTAAATACCACATTAAAATATGAAAACTTGTATATCTAAGTTGTCTTGAAACTTCATTTTCATGAGGTAAGATATGGATAAAATAATTGATTATAAAAACGAATTTCAAGGGCGTGTTTACACAAGATCACACAAATAATTTCAAACTATTTCACATCATCCAAACCACTGATGCCAACGGGCTTCAAAAGGAGTCAACGAGAGTCTGACTGAGCTTCACGACAGCAGATGAAGTTCACAGAAGATTAGCAGGTGTTACAGCACATTAAAACATATCATTCTTATTTTTCAGTCACATTATGGGCACGATTTTTTTCATTCCTTATGGGTGTAATCACTCACAATATTAGTGAAAAATCCAGCTTCACAAAATGTGAAGGATCTGGCCACGTAATTCACTCCAAGTATAACTAATAGTTAGACTGCTGAGTGCTCAGACATCTCAGGGTGAAAGTCCATTGCACTGAGTGCTACACAAACATTTTGTATTTTATAATTATATATTTTACCATTTATAAATGTAGGCACATTTCTTGTCATAATACATGCATGAATGGGGATAACAACCTCACCCTATTCTTTAGTAAGATCATAATAAATAAATACTAAACAAAAGTAAACTGGACAGCCAGATCTGCCTTTTGGTGGGACGTAATATGCTCCTTGATCACACTAGGCCAGGGTTGGTTTTTTTTGTATTATACCAGCATAAACTTCAGATTTAGTCAACTAACTTCAACAGAATTGTTGAATTTCATGCGGTGCAACAACCGGCTGAATCTGGCCCAGTAATGGGTTCTGAATTAGCTGTCACCGAACAAGAAAAATCAGAGTCTATGAGTAAGTGAGGAGTGTTCAGTAAAAACACCAATTTAGCACCCAGAGAAATTTTAATTAAAAAAGAAAAAAAAGGTAGAAAGAAATAAAAAGGATGCTAGGATATATTAAAGAGACATAACAGGGAAAAGTATGACAGCATTATATCAGTTAATGGGGCACCTGAAATGAAGATAACCTAAATGAGGCACAGAGGGGTGGACTAGCTATTAAAAGGAATTTAAAAGACTGGAATTAAATTTAGTCTAGAATGCAGAGGAGTAAAAGGGGACACATTTGGGATATCTGTAATGAAAATTTTGATAAAATCAAATTGGTGCCTACCTAGTGTGCTTCACAATACAACAAAGATATGCTCACTGAGACTGAAAGACAAAAAATGTACGATTGTCATGTAACCTGTAGCTAAAGCCATGCCACCCTGTCCACCAGGATACTGTCCAGGCAAACGACGGCCCGATTCCTCTTTCATATGCACTACGCCTAATGAAGTCCATGGAAGCAATTCATTATCTGAAGGCAAATTCCGATGGTAGGTTAACAGAAAGGGATCATACATTTAGTAGAATAAAAATACAAGTTACAGATAATTGGCTTAATAATAAAGTGAAATGGTCTTTCTATATCATGGCACAAACTGATAGCCAGTTTGGATCAGGAATGGAATTTATTCCAGATTTCATGGTTTAATATGGACTACCAGTGAAAATACTCAGTTTTGCCCTAGCTGAAGCCCAGGTCGGGAATTTTGTTGCAGCCTGAGATAAAGAAGGAGAGCAAACGGACAGCAGTCTGTCCAGCTCTTGCAAGCCTACATCATAGAACTAAAAAGAGATTAAGGGATGGCTTCTGACTTTAATTCTTTTTTTTTTATATATTTTAAGCCAATGTGAACCTTATGAAAGGTTCTTATCACTCAGGAGCAAATTGCTTGTCTAAGATGACTAGCTTTACATCACAAGAGAGTTTCTTAAAGAACTTCAAAACAACAGCGGCATTACCTTTCCTCTCAATTGAAGCAGCAATTACATCTTGTCAACACTGTCTGCTCTGACTAATCCAGGAGTTCAAAGAATCAGCTTTCTTCTTTCCCTCTGAATAAGGAAATAATGGTGCTACTCCGAGAGCTACAGCCTGACCTCGAGAAAAAAAAATCCTCAGATGTGTGGCTAACAGACTGTTAGAACCTCAAGCATATTTAAAATCAATATTCATCCTCAGAGGAAAAGCAAGGAGGTAATGCTGCTGGTCCTATCAGATTCACCTCTAATTTTCCTCAAAGCCTTTCCACAATCTGCTGGATTCTCTTTCAGAATACAGCGCGGCTATTTCTACTAAGAACAATCTTAGTCATTTGTGGTGCGTGCTCCTACGTCCCAACAATTCCAGTGGAAACTATACCAATCAACTGGGTACACACCAGCAAACGGACAGGTAAAAGGCTCCACGTGGGACAGATTAAACACAAGATTTCCCAGAAGAAGCACAGAGAGAAAACGGTATCGGGGACAGGAAAAGAACAAGAGCAATCTCTCCACGGCTGCAACACACCTCACAACAAGAACCAAAAGATACCACGAGGTTACTCTAAGTAGCCTGTGGAAAATACCAGCTCGTCGGTGCCAAACATGACTCAGCTGCAGCCAAAGTGGCAAAAGGGAACTTAAATCGGGCTCTCGTGATTTGTCTTTTTATTTCTCTTTTTGTATTAGGCTTAAGTTCGACTATGAAAGCAGACTAATCCTATTGCAGTTTGGGTTTCATAAGTGTGGTACAGTACAGCGCCAAAGGAAAGGAGCAGGCATCAAACCAGCCAACCACTCCGCTGTGTTGTGAAAAAAAAAATCATTGAAATATTTCTAATCAAATTTTTTTGGTAAGATTTCTTAAAATGGAGAGGCGGTAATCAAAGAGAAACAATAAACCCTCTTGTTCTCAAAAAAGCTGCATGTCTTTTAACAAGAAATTTAGCAGGCTAACACTGAACAGCTGAAATGATTTAAAATGATCGGTGATAGACGCTATTCTTTCAGGGATATTCAGCTCTTCACCTTCGTGCCTCTTTCCGAATTTCTCATGAAAAGTCCATTTATATTAAGTCACAGAGTCATGGTGTCCTCAGTTCACCTATTGCTTTTAATTAGCCAATTTTTAATATTCCACAGCAAAAGCATGCTTCACTTTAAGTTCCAAAAGTTTTAACAAGTACGAACATTTCTAGAAGCCTTCTCCCAAAAAAGACTCAAAGTTTGAACCATGTTTTTTAAATAATTTATTGAATCACTAAATATAATTTCATTTGCTGTTAACTGTGCAAATAGAAATCCTTTATTTATAGGTGCCATTATCGGATTTCCAGTTATGGCGCTCAGTTCTCCTTCAGCTTTAGAAGGAGCTTAGCCATTGAAGAACCTCGCTGCAGATGATAAGACTTTATTACACCGTGGCAGAGAGGGCTGTGTGCCAAGAGCAGATTGTCTGTTTATCCTATATCCATTTCCCACTTAGAAAACATAGCCACTCTCAGAGGATTAGCTACAGTGAGCTCTTTCAGTGGGGATTCAAACTCTGGCAAAAACATTCCTGTAAAGAGCAAGAGAAAAAGACATCTGAGTGACACCTCAGTGCTCCTTTTCAATTTTTTTCTTCCTAATAGTGTTTAGATTTTCACCTTCTTAATCATCTCCCAGGTGAGTGCCCAAGCTGACGGATTATAGAAGCGAACTCCTTCTTTTTAACTTGCTGTATCCAGTAAGCATTTAATTATTTGCGGCAAAGTGGAACGACTTCAAAGGGCTGGCTTGAGAGCACCTCACCGGCGAATACCCAGCCACCCAGCAGCTCCGGCGCTCTACGCGCCATCTAGGCTTCATCTCCAGCTAGTCTAGCCCTGGGTGAATTAAGTTAGAAAATTCAAGCAATGCCAAAACTTAGTCCCTCCTGCCCCACTTCTTCAATAGAGAAAGGACTTGCCTCTCCTTACCCACCGAAATAAAAGGCCTAAATCTTGTAAATATCTAAATATAATTAAAAGAAATAGGTGACATCTTCAGCTGATGCACATTTCAGAGCTTATTGATTTTGGAGCTAAAACAATTTGTGCTAGCTAAAGCCTAGGCCCTAGTGAATACGCAAAGTACTATGTGAAAAAGTAGTAGGTCTTTTGAGCATCTGTTTCTCCAAACTAGCCTGAGAATTTTTATTGTGTTGTAGTTATCGCTAATGAAATGTCCAGTTTCTTCTGAAAATAGCAATGCATTAAATAAACAAAGGGTTCCGCACTAACACACTGAGAACCCACACTTTGGGGAGCTACTTAACTTTTACCTCCCCCCCTTCAAAGTAACGAAGTAATCACAGATTGATAGATTTTTTAAGAAGGGTCCATTATGATAATTTTCTTTGACTTCCTGTCTAACACAGATGAGAGAATTTCACTGGAGCAGGTCCATATTTTGGACTTGGAAAACTAACAGCTCTTGACTCACAGAACCCAATGGAGAGAAAATCCACCAGAAGTCCAGGTAACTTCATCGAGTGGTAAATACCTCTCACTTTTAAAACAAATAAAGAATAAAAACAGAGACAACAGACATTTTATTTATTACCTGAGTTCATGTATTTAAATAACTTTCTGTGCAGTGAAAGACTACTAGGAAGTCGTCTCTTCTCTTTTTTTTTTTCTGAATATTTTAAGTGAATCGATCTTTCCAATTAATCTCTTGGACATCTGTTTTTTAAAGATTTTTGAGACCAGAAGAATGGGCTGTCTCTGACCATGGCCATAAGCAGATGCCCAGGGAAGGGCTGAAAAAGCGGATGTGATATACCTACTCCACCGTATGCGAAGAACCAACTGCCTTGACCTGAACTCGGCTCCCACTGCCTTCTCCTGAGAGCCCCTTGTCCTTCTGCTTGCAGAGATGGTGAGAAGCCCATCCCCACCCATTCGCCTCCTACAACTCATGGGTTCCTGACTACTTTTCAGTTTTTCAGGGTGATTTTCCTCCTGTTCAGGAGGGACCGTAAAATACATCAGGTATACAATGGCACTAATGTGGCTACTTTTTTTTTTTTTTTTTTCACTTTCTTCTTTATATTTCCAATAACTTTAATGACTTTGTTAGCATTGAACTAGGAGATAATGTTTGGTTTATTATCCACTGTGAATTTCTGCTTTACAAAACATAACACTTTACCTTCTCAGTGTGATCCAAGCTCTTTTATACAGTTGTATTAAAATATGTCAATCTTTTACAGCAAGAAGCCAATTTGTCAGTATGGGCCAGCCAATCCCGCAGTTGTTATTCAAAATAAATTTTTTCATAAGTTCTAGAAACTTCTGCCTGGACCACAGGAAATTGCATCGCTTCTTGTGCCTACAGAAAGTAGCACACGCAACAGCTACAATATGGTGCATACATCTAAAGAGAGAATTTTCTTAAATTTTATTTATTTGTGTTAGTGGAGGACAGATTAATTACACAATACATGAAAATTTGAAAAGGTAAGAAAACTTGCTGATAGAACAATGAACCGCTATAAAATGCATTTCTGGTGACTGTTAGAGTCACTTAATTTTTTACCCCATCAAATAAAAATTACAAGAATAAAGGTGACAATGAAAAATAGGGTCCAAAATGTTGTTACTGACAATTTTTTTACAGAAATTCAGTCATATTTTTCAGTAAAACTAGCTGAATGAATTTAAAATAAAGGAGATGGTCAGTTTGAACAAAGAATATTGCCCTTTCCCAAAAATCTGCAAAACAAAACTACTAAATGAATTTGCTTCTTATTTTTAAGTATTTAAAATTTATATGATATAGCTCTAAAAAGTTCTTACTTTTGTTTGCTAAAATCCTATGTATTTTTTAACAGCAAATTGATAATCAGACACTGAACAGAGTATCTGAAAGCAAACCCACCACTACTGACACTTTTTCTATTCTTAATTTTAAAATAGCTGTACATTGAAGAACCCATAAAAGGGAAAAAGCCTACAGGACAAATGGAGACAGTGAAACTTTACTATGGTGTTCACTGGTCATGTCCTCATTAGCCTGAACGGCCACACTGGAAGCACTTCAGGAGGGATGGCTTTGGGCTTTCTCTGGACTGAGTGCTTTTCACAGTTGGAGCGCATTAAGGGTCCTCCCAAAGAGTATATTCTGATTTGACTTAATTCAAAAGGATTCTCAGGTTCAGAAAACATCCCAGTGATTTCTTGCAGATGTCAGTGGAAAGGTCCTATAGCATTTGTATTGGGAGAAACGTCTGCATCCCAGGGGAATCGGTTTGGTTGCGATGCGTGCTATGGGCTCTCTCCGGTTTGAGTTGCGTTGCTTTGCTAACCAGGGTCCAGCAGAGATCCCTGAACTGGATGAACCACATCATCTTAAGGATTAGTCTGACACTGCCGCTGGACAACAAAACAGAATATCTCCTGCGGCATTCAACTGAAGAAAAAATGTTGAAGATAGGCATATAATTAATGCCAGTCAACACGGTTGTATGGAATATAGGTCCTGTCAGCCCAACTCGATTTCATTCTCTCATGAAATTACAAGTCTAGTTGTAATAAATGTAGGATGTAATAGCATGGATGTAATAGACTTAATTAATGCATTTGACTTATTACTTCACGACAGTCTGATTAAAAAATTAGCACTATACAATATCAATAGCGCACATGTTAAATGGATTAAGAATTGTCTAAATGACAGTTCTAAAAAAATTGTTTAAAGGCAACAAGCATTGAATGGCAGCATTTTTATCTGTCCTCTGCAGGGACTGGTACAAAGTCTGTTGCTGTTAAAGTCTTTCATCAATAATTTTAAAGAAATAAAAAGTCTCAACTTACAGAATCTGTGGATAACTCAGATGAGAAGGCTGATAGGATGGTCTTATAAGATAATTAGTTGCTGCGCTGCACCCATTCAATCAAAAATGTATTAAAAACAGTCAGTCATTTGTAAAATCTCTACCAACAGGAACAAGTGACACAGACCATACCTGCAAATGGGGAACAATCCTTGAGGAAAGCGCAAGAGTGGCAGTAGGCAAGCAAGTAAATACAGAATTTCATTGCAATAGTGCAATAAAATGGAAGAGTGACTGAATTGGGATGCCTAAGTAAAAAAGAGACTGGTAGAAACAGCACTGGAGAGACCGATCCTGACATGACGTAGATCCTCAAAAACAGGTTCAGTGACAGCCACAAAGCACATGATCTGTTTAGCCTTTCAAAAAGAAAGCCGAGACGCTTTTAACTAAAGGATATAAGCATCTTGCCAGGAAGAGAATGACTAAATGCACAAGGGGTCTTTGAACAAGCAATGAAAAGTCATATCAAGAGCCATTGGTAGGCTTGTATCAGGAACAGTGTGGCCAGCAGGACTAGGGCAGTGATGGTCCCCCTGTACTCGGCACTGGTGAGACCCCACCTCGAATCCTGTGTTCAGTTTTGGGCCCCTCACTCCAAGAAAGACATGGAGGGGCTGGAGCATGTCCAGAGAAGGGCAACAAAGCTGGTGAGGGGTCTGGAGCACAAGTCCTGTGAGGAGCAGCTGAGGGAATTGCAGTTGTTCAGCCTGGAGCAGAGGAGGCTGAGGGGAGACCTTCTCGCTTTCTGCAACTCCTTGAAAGAAGGTTGTAGAGAGGTGGGGGTCAGTCTCTTCCCCCAAGGAACAGGCGATGGGACGAGAGGAAATGGCCTCAAGTTGCACCAGGGGAGGTTTAGATTGGATATTAGGAAAAATGACTTCACCGAAAGAGTTATCAAGCATTGGAACAGTCTGCCCAGGGAAGTGCTGGAGACACCATCCCTGGAGGTGTTTAAAAGCCAGGTAGATGTGATGCTGAGGGACATGGTTTAGTGGTAACTTGGCAGTGCTGGGTTAACAGTTGGACTTGATGATCTTAAAGATCTCTTCCAACCAAAAAGATTCTATGATTCTATAATTCCATTAGGTCAGATAAGAAAATGCCTATTAAGGAACATAACAAGGCTACTGTAACAAAGCTGTGAGAAACCAAGATACCATAAAAGACTGTCTTTTATTCTATATGCTTTTTTGTAAATTATAAATACATTGATTCATTGATTAGCATTAGGTATACAAGTCATTCTTGAAAAACATAAAAAGCGAGTATGGCAATAGAAGAGAACTGGGGACAGAACACAGCAGTGTAAGACCTTGGGGTGTCCGACTTCAGCGCATTGCCCCTTGTGGAGGGGATAAGACCCATATCGAACCGCAGCTCAAACGTCAGCCACTAAGTAAAGCACAGGAGTCATTATGCCACTGCATTACATTCCAGCTTTAGCCTACTTCTAGTATCACCAACTTCTGCTGTCATACTGTTATGAATTTATTAGCTCAGAAGATTGTTTCACTGCAAAGCTCCTTTGAAAAATTAAATTAATGAAATGATGTTGATATTTTTTTATCGTAACAGATAAACACAGTGAATAAAGATCTGCCCAGGAAATATATCCTGTTATCCATGGGCATGAAAAACTTTGAAGATAAAAGATTAATACTACGTCACAGTTGCACCATGCCTTTGTCCTAAGGATTTCAAAGTACTTTCTAAATTTGGATACCATTATCCCCATTTTGCAGAGCATAATCCACTATCACATTGTGTTCTTCATAATTAATTTTCCATATATGCAACATAATTTCTCGAAATACCACAAGCTCTGGGCTGACAGCATCTCTGTTCTTTTAAAACCCAAATGCAAAACCTTACCTAATATAAATATTTAGTGTGGGGCTAAGGGAAACAATACTATCATGCTTAGATAATAAAAAATTCAGTTACGACATGATGTGTGGAATATATATGGTGATGCAATTTCGACTTCAGGTACGAATTTCAATAGGTAATAATTTGACTACACTACCTACCATTTGAAGAAAAATCTTTTCTAACAAGCTCAATAAATAGGATGTTATCTTCAGCTGCATGAAATTAAGACACTAATTCAGTTGTGCCATGAAGGCATGTAGTTTATTTGAGATGGCTTAGGACAAATTGTCTGGACTTTTCCTCCTGCTCCAGAAGGCAGCAGGTATCCTACACGCCCAGTGACAATTTGTCACCCCTGCATGGATGTCTCAGGTAGAGCATCTAAACATCTGTCCCTTTAAGCAACTAAATAATTCCTTTAATCTCTATTTATTTTATTGTAAAATCCACAAATTGCAGCCCTCTGGCTCAGTTTTGGTCCAGACACAGACCTGCTATGTCATCTTGAGCAAGTATCCCAACGTCTCCCTTGGGATTTTGCACACAAGGCATGTGAAGCTGTCTCCAGCTACAACTCATTGCCATGGGTGAGGTGGCAGACTGTGATCATTTCAGAAATGGAATTACGTATAATGATTGAATCTGGCTGAATTACAAAAATGCTACCTCGGTTACTGCTGTGGTGGATGTGAAGTCAGACAATGGCTTTAGAACTTGTGTCGTGTCCTCTAGACGTGATGCTGAGGGACATGTTTTAGTGGTGGTTTTGGCAGTTTGAGGTTGACGGTTGGACTCGGATGATCTTAAAGGTCTCTTCCAACTTAGGGGATTCTGTGATTCTATGATTCTTGCCAAAGACAACATAGACCCATAATCCAAACAGCTTCCAAAGTGAAGTACCCTAGGACAAGAAGATGGCTGCAGAATGAGGGAAGATGGTTGAAACATTGACATTTTCCTTAAAGAGCAGTGAATAAAGCAAATGTTAATACAATCCTCAAAACCTCTGAGAGACAGAGAAACAAAGGAGAAGCCTTTGAAAAGCAGGAACCTTCTGACCACTGCATCTGCCAGGGATGGAGGCAGCTGACTGCAGAGAGCAAAGAACGACTCAAGAGCGATTTTCCAGAGCCCATCCTCATAGCACAGCCTGCGTAAGTGGGTGCAAGAACCTAACACCCCACTAAATCACACGATCGCAAACAATTAGGAAGCAGAGACCATTATCTCCAGATTGCATTTCAGTTTGCCTGAATATTTATGTTTCTTGTAGCCCCTAAAGAAAACAAACAAACAAAGAAAAAGCTTGTGTTTAAAAAAGGCAAAGAGTGAAAGTGTTCACCAGCCTGAGTATTGCTGTCTCATGTAAAGCTTTAATTGTTTGCTTCAACTGTGACTTGCTCCTGAGAAGGTAAACAGAAACAAAGAATTCCCTTTTGGTTGGAAAGGGAGTGATGTTCCCAGAAAACTGTGAGCAGGTTCAGAGTAAGGAGCTTATAGAGACCCAAGCCTCCAGAAAAGAGTCTTCGTGGGAGATTTGTTCACGAAAATGGCCGTAATATCCCAAACCAAAGCAGTGCTGGGGCTCTGCTCTGGTAGGGAAAAAGCATAGATGGAAAAGTGAAGAATATCTATAACAATAAAATGCCTGGACTCAGTACTGAAAACCAGTCTCAATCTACAAAGGGTATATTTTTCATTGTCAATTTAGCAGAAAATATGATTGATTTTTTGCTTAGAAGTGTACAGCTTTCAGCTGCAAAGCCTCTGTACTACAGTTACGCAACCCAGAATTTCCTTAAATAAATGGGCATAATGGAAGGCAAAGAATAACAGAAACGTGAAGAACACGCCATGGATGGAGCACAACTTTGAAAAGGGATAAATGGAAGTAAATATAATACCTAGGGACGTCTATTTATAGCAAGCTGAATGTAAGGAGTTGGAAAATGTTAAATAATCTGGGATACAAAAAAGAAGAAATGAGAGTAAGATACTCTAATACCTATTCTTTTCCACTAGAATAACAAAAATTGTAGTTTTATCTTTTTCTCTCTAGAGTGATTTCAGTAAGAGGTTACTACTCTGAGGAGATTTCTGAATGCAAGGTTAGATTTCTGAAATATGCCAATTCTCACTCTTTGTCAGTCTGAGCACCAACATACTGCTTGGAAGAAAACTCCGTATCTTAATACCTGAGAACTGTAGGCTAGAACACAAAAAAAAAAAAAAAGGGATAGATCACTGCATTTGTACTCTGAAAGCTTCTCTTTCATATCTAACTTTTATTAAACTAATCTGACAGTTATATGACATACATAAATATGTGGGATCATGATTTCCCTCATGATTTCCCAAAAACAAATATGCAAAAAAGCAGTACAGGCAACCTGGTTTCACCAGGGACCTCTCCCAGACGTCAAACTGAAAAGAGACAGCAACAGAGCAGAGAACTTCATGACAGACAGACATTCAGAGGGCTTCCAGCAAAAAGAGAACTAGGATTAAAATTCAGAATTAATTTATACTAGACAAACACTTTTAAGTCCACCAAAACTGATAAAAGAATTCTAGAAAGAAAGTTCTAAAAATGCCCGAGTAACTTGTTTTCTGTAGAAGTCTTCAACAGAAACAAATTGTGTAAGTGATCACAGAATCACTGGGGTTGGCAGGGACCTCTGGAGATCCTCTAGTCCAACCCCCCTGCCAGAGCAGGGTCACCTACAGCAGGTTGTACAGGACGGCGTCCAGGCGGGTTTGAAATGTCTCCAGATAAGAGCTTAAAAAGATAAAACCTTGACAATTTATATATCTAGAACACAGCTATGAGACTGTTAGGGAAAAGGGAGTAAGTAGATATTGCGTGTAGCATGATGAGAGGCCAGTGACTGGGCACAGAGACAAAACGGAGCGCCTTTCAAAATGACCGCAGACTACAGATGTGACAGGGGAACTGCAGAGAGGGACCTTAAGGATCAGGAAGAAAATGCCCAAGTCAAAAGCATTACAATTATATTTAGTTACTTCATTTACAGTGCCTTGGCAACACTCCATCTTCGCTTTAAGAGCTTTTGAAATCCTAGTATTTATTTTAAATATAAACTATAGCTCGTGCCCCTCTTAAAAGTGATACTCCTGAAAGATTATTGAGGGAGGTGGCTAAAAATTTGCCCAGTATAAGTATTAAAAATTGCAGTGAGGTCAGAGACAGGTAAATCAGAAATGAGTAGTCTTTGGGGGGTGGTACAAGTGTCTGCAAAGAGCAAGAAAGGGGAGTTCCAATCAGAAAAGGTGAAAGAGTCGGTTGGCTGGTTGATAAAAAAAGAGATTTAAAAAACTTAAAACTATGATAACGGAATGAGTTTGAACGTAGAAGACTGAATTGGCAGAGAATGCCAGGGTACTGCGGAGAGCTCACTGAAACCAGGTTAGCTACTGTACAACTGAAGGTTAATCGAGGAAATGTAGGTCTAAGCTATGCACTCACGGTCCCTGCCTCCCAAAGAATGCCTCTCTGATGAACAGAAACCATTAAGATCTTGTACCTGGTCTGACCTTTGACATCACAAATGATGTCATAGCCTACAGCCTGGTAATCAGGATATTGTGAAGCCCAAGCCAGCAGAGCTCTTCTGGAGTTACCTATCAGCTGGCTCAAGGCAGCTCTTCATCCACCATGACGGAACCACAGATTGTTCTCCATTAACTGTAGATGGTGTTGAGGCACATATAGGAATAGGTTTTATTTTCTTTAATCATGAAGATAAAATCAGTGACATGAGCAAGGGGTTCCTTGCAATCACAGCTCCTCCTGGAGACCCTACTGGGTGTACAATAGAGCAATGGGTTGTCTTTCGGCTAGAAAATAACATCTCCTCCCTTTCCTGCCATATTTCAATGTTATAATACCTGGACATTACATTGCAAACTGTAGCTGCCATCTTACTGTGCAAGGCACTGCATAAATACAGAATAAGAGATAGCCCTGCCACCCACTGAAAATTCTGGGAAGAATGAACAGTTCCTTGATTGCAAGTTTTTTTTTCCCAGCCGTCCTCGTGTAAGAAAAGGTGGCTTGTTCTATGGCTGGCATCATCTGAGGTTCCATGAACATTTTAGAATATCTCATTTCTGATTATGGTAAGTGGAATTCTTCATTCCTAGAATCTCACCCTGAGCATAAAACCCCACTTAGTGATGACAAGCATCTTCTTAAGGACACTGTGAGAAATATGCTACATAGTGGCATAGGTTTCGAAAAGACCATTAACCGCTGGAACAGATCAAACGCCAACTAATATATTTCTACAGCTGCACGACCCATATTTGAGATCAGGTTTATAAAATAAAGGCAAGTAGATCAATCAGTAGCCTTTAATAAATCTTTACAGATATTTCACTTTTTTGTGGCAAACCTTTTAGACATTATTAATTCTCACCCCAATTTTAATGAATGGCTGTGCCGACGTTTAACCTCAAGAAGTCACGTAAAATGAATTATTATCGATGATTAATTATGTTGTAATAGGCCAATAAGAGCAACCTTTATTTCAGCCACTGATAAAACTAATTAAAATTGACTCCAGTAAACAGTGTACTGTTTACACTGCTACTTACACATAACAAAAAGTATTTTTGCTTTTTTTTGCTAAAATGTAAATATTATACTTCACATTAGACCAATGAAAGCATTTACCTCTTGCTTAAACCTAATGAACATTCATTGTATTTGACTATCCATTATTTCTATTCAACCAGTCACAAATCAAGTTTTAAATTACAGGTCACTTGTATCCTTTCTAAAATTCCCATTTAAATGGGAGTACTTAAGAAAAGCAAAGAAAGGATTTTAATTCAAGTGAAACCAGTATTCCTTGATATTAATTCATGCAAAAAGAAATGCCCAATTCGGATCCCCAAAAGTACTTAGAAGACAAG
>VYXH01005660.1:298574-388498 GCA_013397275.1 Burhinus bistriatus
ACGTAACCGGCAGGCGAGGGAAAAAAGAAAAAAAAAAGAAGTAAACAATGTGTAATCATGGTAGTTGATGATAATGCAAAGTTTCAGTTTAGTACATAGTACCTGTCACCTTTCCAGGATGAATAAAGGAAAGTTATGGCCAGAATAAATTATGACCTCCTTAATGACAGAGGCTGGAGAGATCCTTTAAACCAGAGTGTCCTTTTGAGGAGGAAAGTATTCTTTCATATCAGTGAGGTGGACAACTCATGGCTAAGCTGAACATACTTCAGAAAGACAAACAAATCCTAATTTAAAGCTTCGCAGTGATGACAAATTTTTACCTCCTTTTGGAATCTCTTCTAACCTTTATAATGAAGGAGATGCATCTTAGTAAAGGCTGCCAGCTATAACGCATGTTTTAGTCTCAATGCATACTTCTGCCGTTTAGCTGGCTCCTAAGCTGAACGGAATGGTTACTCCACTTGCAGAGAAGCAAGATAGAACAACTTGGTTCCCAGTGACAGGACGAGGGGCAACGGGCACAAGTGGGAACATGGGAAGTTCTATTCAAACATAAGGAAAAACTTCTTTAGGGTGAGGGTGACCAAGCACTGGAACAGGCTGCCCAGGGAGGTTGTGGAGTCCCCTTCTCTGGAGATTTTCAAGCCCCGCCTGGATGCAGTCCTGAGTAATGTGCTGTAGGCATTCCTGCGTCAGCAGGGGAGTGGGACTAGATGATCTCTAGAGGTCCCTTCCAACTCTGAAAATTCCGTGATTGCGTGATTCCGTGAACTGCCATGGCTCCCTGCAGCAATGTGATGCACAAGTATCTGTAAGTACTTGCAATGATCTCCATTTCCTCTGCCACTAGAAGGGCTGAACCTGAAAGGAGGCACAACAGGGGAGGCAGAAGTGTTATGACAGGGCCATGAAGAGCTCAACAATGCCTGTGGGCCATGAAGCCCTTCTCCCCAAACAACTCTCCAAAGAGCGCCATAACTTGCCTAAAGTGCATAACTGCTCCCTGCTCCCAGCAACCTCCCACTTCCACTGAAAGATTTCTGCCATCATCACCCAGTTGAGAAGTTTCTAAACTCAACATAGGCATAGACTGCCACCCCTTTAACACAAATGTGTTGAGTATCACCCATTAAAGTTATACTTGGTCCTTTTGACTTCTTCAGATCCAAATGCTACTACCTAACGACAGCCAAAGCCACCCCTCCACTGGGACACCACGCACGCTCACCAGCTGACCTCACACTTCTGGCGACAACAGCCCTCTTCTCCCTACCTTTCCCGGAGGTGCTACAACGGATGCTACCAAATGCTCTAGTACTAGGTAACAGGGGCACAGCTCTATTTTTCATGGCTGACAAGATTCCTGAGAAGAAGGACCATCACAGTCTGCATGATGCTTCGGTTTAAAAGCCTATAACAGCCTGGAAACCCAAGGACAGTGTAGTTGAAACTTCTCTCCGCTCACTTGCTTTCTACTCAAAAACAGGCAGTGGCATGTACGTACTGCTAGGCTGAGATGATGGCTTATCATATTAATTAAAATTCTCTTGTAGTTTCTTTTGATTTCTCCAACTGTCTGCAGCAATCTGTTGTCTTTTCTCTTAGTCTTATAGGGTACACTCTGGGAGGAAAGGACCTTATTTTTTTTCTGTGCTTTACCCAGCAAGGTCATAGTCCATGCCAAGTCTAGCATTCGAAACATTAACGACACTTCTTTAGTATTTTTCTTCTACTGCTGTACTATATTAGCAGAAAGCAAACTGTATAGACTTTATGGAAATGTGACATTAGAACAGAATCACTCGAAGGCATTTCAGCTACAATTAACATTTTTCACTCCTCGGAAAGAAAATAAAAATAGTTTCTAATTGAATCGCTTCACTGAATAAACACTGGATAAAACCAAGTGGGGAACTAGTAGACAAAAAATAAGGTTTCCCACGTGTTGGGGTTGTTTTTTTTTTCCAGGCAGATTTGATCTGTGTGTTAGGACTACGGGCACATGTATATGCAAGCACTGCCACGATATATTTTTGTGCTCAGTAATAGGTAGAGAAGTGTCTCCAGGCATGCGGAGTCGAGAAGGCAAAGCTGGTAATTCCTTCTTGCTTCTTCCCAGCCAGAGAACTCCTATGATCCATGGGTTTAAAGGGTGGTTTTAAATGTCAGTATAGACAATACACCTCAAAAAAGATCAAAGAGTCCAAAAAGACCACTGACTTTCTCACTGCAAAATATTTGTGAGTAAATACAACAGGCCTTGGATACTCTCCGGCTGCACAGCCAACTGCACAACAGAATTTAACTTGCAACTAAACGAAACAGGGTTTGGGCATCCACACTGTGCATTGGGTGTGAGCAGCGGTACTGTATTGTCCTCGTTTGAGGTAAAACAGAACCAGTTTTCTGTTCAGTAATTTTACTTTGCAGCTAAGCCTCTTCTAACTGAACTCCCTGAAATTAACAGCTTATTGTGGAGACACTGTTCACTCTCAGTATGGTAAGACTGATGTTTATAGTTGATGCCAAGGAATGGGATGCAGAGAGGCTCTTGCTTATCTTTATTGCTCTAACAACCAAGGGCAGCCAACTTTGGGATTTGCCCCATTGGAGGGTGGGAAGCGGAAAAGCATAGAGGGGTCACACCTGCGGGGAGGAGCGGACAGGACAGGTGACCCAAAACTGACCAACAGGGTATTCCATCCCATCTGCCTCATGCTCAGTATAAAAGCTGAGGGATCAGCCCTCTTTCTTCAGTGGCCAGCATCTGAGGAGGACTCTGTCTGTTCATCTGCCTTTGATCCCGATCCATGTGTTCCTGAATCCACATCATAGAATGATAGAATCATAGAATGGTTTAGGTTGGAAGGGACCTTCAAGATCATCTAGTTCCAACCCCCCTGCCATGGGCAAGGACACCTCCTGCTAGACCAGATTGCTCAAAAACCCATCCAACCTGGCCTTGAACACCTCCAGGGATGGGGCAGCCACAACTTCCCTGGGTAACCTGGGCCAGTGCCTCACCATCCTCAGAGTGTAAAATTTCCTCCTGAGATCTAATCTAAATCTCCCCTTTTCCAGTTTGAAGCCATTATCCCTCATTCTATCACTACATGCCCTTGTAAAAAGTCCCTCTCCAGCTTTCTTGTAGGCCCCTTTCAGATACTGGAAGGGGCTCTAAGGTCTCCCCGGAGCCTTCTCTTCTCCAGGCTGAACAACCCCAACTCTCTCAGCCGAGAGAGCTTACTACTGTGATCTTAATCATAGCGGTGCGATAGAGAGAGCTTACATCAGGTTACTACTGTGATTACAGTAGTATTTAGGGCATCCCACCTGCCAGCATGCAAACATAAAGTGATGGAGCCCAACTAGCAATAGGTTTTGATACTTCATGAAGAAATATGTAGACGGCATCTTACACCTTCTGTTACACCAGAAGTGCGACTCAATCACAATTTACAGTCTATCCTAGCTTTACAATCACTGCATTTTTCTAGCGCACCAAAGCATTTTAAAGATTTTTGTCTCTTCTAAAAAGAATACACCTACAATGGATGTACTCAAGTCCTAGCCCACAGCAAATCATCAGCAATTAAATTGAAAGGTTACTTCCTTGAAGGATCCTTCATCTCTTGGCTTTACCAAGATACGTTAGGACTCCTCAAACAGACTGCTTGATCTCTCTTAGAAAATATTTCTTGCTGTGCACAGTTGCAATCTTTCGTTATTTTATGAGCCTTTTCCCCCTCAAATGCATCCTGAGGCTGACAAAAAAATGTTGCAATTTTGTTGATGGTTTCACTTAAAGGATGGCACTGTAGAAATGTGAAAAGTGGGTGGTTGTTCTTTTCATAATTAAATATTTTGATATTTCTTTCAGTTCAAGCCAAAGTGCCATTCTAAAATATGGTTCCATTACCTTACTCCTTCCTAAAAATTTAGAAACTATTTAAAACAAAATCAGTGTTCTACTTGGTCCCAATTTCTTAATTTCTCTGGATTTTCTACTAGCCAAAACTAATCAGAAAAAAAAAAAAAAAAATTGAATTGACCCAAGTATTATTTCCATTTATTTTTTCCAGTGTATCCAGCTAACTGAAAAAAAGCTCTTTCCTTAGCGGCTGTCAGCCTCTGTCAGCAGCTTTGTAAGCCTCTAAATCAGTAAAACAGTGCAGCTGCCTACTACTATGTGTCACACTCCCAAAGGGATTTGTATGATCTTTCTAAATTTTTGTGAGCAATTCTGTGAACTCTCTTGAGCTCTGGCTTTCCCAAAATCTCTCTCAAAGCGTCCTTTACCCTGCTGTTACTTCACGTCAAATGCGGAAACTGTTGCTACCGTGCACTACAGCCATGAGGACCCCAAAGGCTCCGCCTCTCCTTTCCCTCGACCAAATTCTTGTCTGATTCATGGACCAAATTCTTCTCACCTGGAGAAACTCATGTGAGAGTGCATAAGTCTGCAAATGTTAAGGCAGAGCAGAACTTGACTATCATAATTTTGCTTATTGTAAATTGAGATAAAATAAGTCTTCTTGGGTGCGGTTGAGCAACAAGAAGAAAGTTAAACTCTTGTGATTAGATATTTTCATCATTCATCCATGACATAGAAACTATGCAGGTCACTTGTATAATTATTCAAAATCTTAATCATCATGGTGCAACAGTATTCAATTTACAAACTCTTATATGCCAGCATAAGAACATGTTCAATAAAGGGAGTAAGTCAAAGTGGGTTATGTTTACACATAGTAATTTCAGTACTCTCCCAATTTCAGGAAAAAATATATTCTTAGAAATAGCCATATTACCGCCAAAGCATTTCAGTCACGTGCCACTAAAGGAATGAAGATTTCAGCTGGGGGAATAAGCAGTAGGAGCTGCAAACTAACACAAACGCACCACAATAAACCAGAAATGCAGGGAAAACACAAACATGTTCTACCATCTGCTTTACCTCCAGAGCAATGCTCTCCCAATAGCTGTAGCTTCTCCCTGGTTTCTTCCACCTCTCACCTCTACCCCTCGTGACATTCTTTTCCTTATTGTTTTCCTCTTTCTTTTGACTTGTAGTATCAGTTTGCGCAATGTTTCAAATATTACATACCAAGAATGGTTCTTATGGTCATGGATAGCCACAGGTGACCTCAATGGAGTTACTACCTGTAGTAAGCACTATCTCTGGGAGGACAGTTTGGTAGACTGAGGAGGCTGGCCTTGTTGTGGTTTTTTTTCCTTTTGAAGTGTCTCCATAGCAAAAACACAAAGTAAGAAAACCCCACTAGTCGTAATAACGACAGGGAACCTTTGGTAACATCATCTTTTTTCACAAATACACCACGCTCCCATGCCTAAAATGCGAAGCAGGTTCCTGCTGCATCTTCACTGTTCAGGTACAGTGACATGGTGAACATCACAGCCTAATCCTGCACAGACGCTTCTGAAAACGAAGGTCCTTTGGGTACTCAGTGCAGGCTCCAGGTCAGAAGATTCTGTCTTTGACTTGTTCTGTAATGGCTCTTCCAACCTCTGGGGCTATCACATTTTCATCTTATATATATCTTTAATAAAACCAGGAGATGAGAAAGACAGAAACAACACATCTCAGTGGAATACAATTCAAATAAAGTTGTTAATAATAAATAATATATTTAGTATTTATAATGCTACTACTACCTAAGCCTGTGATTATGGGCAATGCTGAGATAAATAGATAAAAGGAACAGAGGATAGCAGTGAGGCTATTAGGATTTTAAATTTGCCACAAGGCACAATCGGGTATCTAAATAATAAATATCAGTGTAATTTCTTCAAGCCTGAATCGGCCAAGATATTAACCCTGAGAAGTCAAATTCTGAAATGGAAACTTAAACTTAACCTTGATTAAAGATGTAGCAGAGCTCCCTAAGCAGAGCAGCTACCATCCCTTGCGGACAGGGAGCTTTTTTGTTTTTCAGGCAAAGGTTGGTAAAAATATTTATTTTGCCTTTTATTTTTAAATAATTAATCTACAGAATATATGGTATTCAGAGGTATAATGACGTTTTCTTGGTCAACAAGAAGCTCTTCTGTTGAAAAAGAACATGTCAGTAATGTCAACGTAGCCAATTTTCTAGGTAGAACTGCAATATAGCAGGTAACTGAAATTCAATGCACCTGTTATATTTCTTGTTGCCAAGGTTTTAACGTTGCGGCAGCATCTGCTACCACCTTTCTAAATGATTTTTTTGGAGTGAAATTGGTACAATCATTTTATTTCATGACTTAGCAATTGCATCAAGGACAAATTATAGTTTACAGGGTTATATCAAGGTTTTGTCTGCACATCTAGGAGGATCGTAGGACTATAGTCTCACTATTACAGAGACACAACTTATTCTCACTGTGGCCTAGTTAATAAATATTACATATTTTCTACAAAATCCTGCTCTTCAATTGCTACAAAAAAATATACAAAACACTAATATCCACAGTACATGACACTAACTTTGATCAACACCATATTTGGTACTTTGGTTGACCTTTCCTTCTTTCCTTACAGGTGAACTAGGCAAAAAAAAAAGGCGAGAGGTGGAGCAATTGGCCAATAGTATCACGGCACATTGTACAGATCAAGGGCATGGTGAACACTGATATTCTTCACAGAATCTATCAGTCATTAAAATTCCTATATCCCGTTCTTATAAGAAAAAAAGAACAGACAAAGGCACAACAGGAATCTATTCTCTTGACAGCGATTTAATAATAAAAGAAAATGTTCTGAGCCATTCTCATTACTGCTTGGAAACTTTAATCTCGTGGACTTAGTTTCTGTTCATGAAAACCTTCAGATCCCTTTATAAGCTACAGAAAGTGAAGGGAATATTTGTAGTTTAATTATACATTTAAACATTTTGGAGAGTCAGACCCACTTTGTGGAATAGTGTTGTGATGTCTAAATGAAGGGCGTTTCAAGTCATAGAAGGCACCGTCTCAACATACTGATAGTTTGTCATAGGACATTCATCTGTATTTTGTAGAGAATGGGAAATCTGAGAAGGAAAGAAATATTTTCCCATATTACATTTTCTTTATATTGCTATTAATAACTCCTGAAAAATGCTAGTCATATTTTCTGCTGCTGGCTTTAATGATCATGCTGTTTATGCATACGTATGTCAAATAAGCCCCATGTCATAGAGTCAAACCCTCTGCACGCGTTGCCACTCTTAAAGCAAAAACATGCTAATCATCAACTTGTTGTGGCCTTTACTGGTCGCCTTGCCCTCTCTTTCAATTAGTAACTAAGATGAGTGGAGATGGAATTAACTTTGTAAATCACCTACTGACCAAAGGGATAGGAGGTAACAGAGCAAGAAATTAATTTTGCCTTTCTCCACTCTCTTCCATCAGCTATTTAGAAGTCTGGATGACCTTTGGAAGCCTAGACATTTTAAGGAGAATATAAGGACATTTTAAGGAGAATAATACATATAAGAATCAATCAAAAGACTAATTGGTATGCAAGAGGCAATACTATCCCTCAGAAAAACGTGGGTTTGCTGCACAGAAGATGTGAAATAACTTTACAATCAAGTATTCTCTGTACCTCAACACAATATCAGTCCATGATGGCATACTTTTATATTGCGTTGTTAATTACTAAGAAATGTGACTTGTGTACAAGAGAATATGCTTCAGAAAGGTACTGAGAATTGACTGAATTATCAATTGGTTTAACTGACTAAAAATACTGTTACGTTCACTAAACCTGCTAACTAATTTTGGATAATAAACAGGCACATTCATCTGTTTTTCTTACATTGTAGTCACAGAAGATAAACAAAGAAAAAAACCCAAAACAAAATAAAATGACCTGCTTAGATGTTAACAGCTTGAACCATAAGCCCTGTTTTTAAGAAAATCATCGTTAGCTGCATATTTTATATGGTAATTGTACATAACCAGTTTATGAATAACAACAGCAGAGTTTTTCCCTTCTGATTTCAGTGCCACTTGAGCTATGCAGATTTCAAAAAGCTTATGAATATACAGATAAACAGAATTGTTCTGAACATCTGTAAGCAAAATATGAAAAGATGTTTCATACTGAATGAACATCCTGGGTTGTCTAATGCTGGCCAAAAATGGCGTATTTATGCGTTAGGCTAATGCACCAAAAATAGCTCAAAATCCTTCACACACTCCAGAATGCCTTTTCAGATTTTCATCCGTGTGGTTGTCACCACAAAATGTAAAAATAATTTTCCAGCACTGGATTCATAGGCTTCAAAGTAACTCATTTATCTCTTAAACATCAATTTAGCAAGGCAATACCACATCAACTGATAGGAGAATCTTCAAATGACCTGTCCCACATCTGAACAGGGTTACATCAACCTGACCCTTTCAAGCAGAATCCTGACTTTCCTACCTCCCTAATGGAGAGGTGAACCATGCTGCTCTTCAAGGGTTACGAGGTTGCCCTTAGAGGCTGAAGTTTCATGGAGCACCAACACAGTGCTGCAAGAGCACCTGGATGCTGTAAGAGAAATGGTGTCCCCTCACATAGCTTAATATTAGGTCTGCAGATCACTCTTGTTTCCCAGCGAAGTCCATCAAATGAAGATCATGGCAGAAGACTGGAACACCATGAGTGTGAAAAGCAGGCCTGTATCCACTTGAAGCAAACAACACTTTCTTTCTAGAAAATATACTGAAAGCATGAAGAAAAGAAAGAAGCACCATTTTCTTGTTTTCTGTAGAAGATACCTACTCAGGACTAACAGATTTAGTATAAAGAATATCAAATTGCAACCAATATGCTCCCAGCCTCCTCAATTTAGAGGTATTTAAATAGATATGTTAGTGCCATGTTACTGTAGACTTTAAGATCAATTGTATTTAAGGCAGTGTTGTCCTCAGAGGTCTCCAAACAATATATTATTTAAGATCATTATGAAACATCCTAAATACAGAAGAAGACAAAAACTTTGTGTGCTCTATAAGCCAGTGTACATGGAACGTATTCCTGTCCCTTTTGGCTGCTGGTACATCAGCAAGCAGGACTTTGTTTCTTGCAGTGTAAGAAAGATCAGCTTTCCAAGCAGAAAGCCTGACTGATCTTGTGGCCTTTTACCATGGAATGACTGCGGGGGAAGGATAACAGAAGAGCAACTGATGTCATCTATCTTGACTTCTGTAAGGCCTTTGACAATGGTGGCCTTCTACCATGGACTGACTGTATTGGTGGATAAGGGAAGAACAACTGATGCCATCTATCTTGACTTCTGTAAGGCCTTTGACACAGTCCCACACAACATGCTCCTCTCTAAATTGGAGAGATATCGGTTTGATGGATGGACTTTTCAATGAATAAGGAATTGGCTGCGTGGTCACATCCAAAGAGTTAAAGTCAACAGCTCAATGACCAAACAGAGATCTGTAATAAGTGGTGTCCCTTGGGGGTCTGTATTAGGACTGGTACTGTTCAATATCTTTACTAATAACACAGACAGTGGGATTGAGTGCACCCTCAGCAAGTTTGCGGGTAATACAAGCCTAGTGTGCAGTTGGTATTCTTGAGGGAAGGGATACCATCCAGAGAGACTTTGACAGGCTTGAGAAGTGGGCCAGTGTGAACCTCATGAATTTCACCAAGGCCAAGTGCAAGGTCCTGCACCTGGTTCAGGTCAATCAACAGTATCAGTACAGACTGAGTGATGAGTGGATTGAGAGGACTTGGGGATATTAGCAGATGAAAAATTAGATATGAGCGAGCAACGTAAGCTTGCAGTCCAGATACACAGCCAATTGTATCCTGAGCTGCATCAAAAGAAGTGTGGCCAGCAGGTCGGGGGAGGTGATTCCTCAACTCTACTTCCCTCTTGTGAGACGCCTCCTGGAGTATGGCATCCAGCTCTGAGGTCCCCAGTACAAGAAAGACATGGGCCTTTAGGAGCAGGTCCAGAGGAGGGCTACGAAAATCGTCAGAAGGCTGGACCACCTCTCCTATGGAGAAAGGCTAAGAAAGTTGCTGTTCAGCCTGGAGAAGAGAATGCTCCAGGTAGACCTTACTGCAGCTTTTCAATATGTAAAGGGGCTTATTAGAAAGATGAAGACTTTTTACCAAGGTCTGTAGTGACAGGAGAAGGGGTACTAGTTCTAAACTGAAAGGGAGTAGATTCAGATTAGAAATAAGGAAGAAATTTTTTACAATGAGGGTGGTAAGAAACCGGAACACATTGCCCGGAGTAGTTGTGGATTTCCCATCATTAGAAGTGTTCAAGGTCAGGTTGGATGGGGCTCCGAGCAACTTGATCTAGTGAAAGATGTCCTTGCCCATGGCAGGGGTTTGGAACTAGATGACCTTTAAGGGTCCCTTCCAACCCAAACTATTCTATGATTTTATGGTATAAAACATGCGTGGATCAGATTATAGATACATGATCAAGAACAGCACATGCATCCAAGAATATCCAAGAACAAGAGACTGGAAAATCTTATGCCTCAGCAGTCACACATTCCCCTCCCCGCACAACATGTAAGCAGCACATATGTACATAAATCAACAGTGCATGACCCGTGTCTTTAGCTCCAACAGAAGTCTGAATAGTGAATGTACATACAGATACCTTAGATTTGAATTAGTCATTCACATATAGGCATCCAGTTACTTTTGAGATGTCCAAGGGCAGCTGGGTCACCCCTGAAAAACTGTCAGATGTGACTATAGCATGGCACGTAGGATATTCTCAGACATCTCAAATGGCATGAAATCCTACATTTAGGCAATGAATCAAAAACCCCACCATTGGTTGATGTTTTGAGTCACCTTAGCATGGGGAAAAGAGTAAACCCGCACCATGTTTCCTGAGGTCTAGCTGACAATGTTCTTTTAGAAGAAGTGCTAAATATTTCATCCAAAGAATTGTTGCTGTTTTTCTTCAGCGTAGAGTGCCGGAAAGGTGTTGGACTAAAATAACTTTCCTGCACGAATTCTCAGGACTGCGTGGGATGAAAGCAAAGCTCAAAGACTTGCCAAGTGGATACTGTTTAGATGGCTCTGATGTCCTTTCTCGAGCTGGACTTAGAACACATGACTGTTAAGTGTTTAGCATAGATATCATCTTGCCAGACCAGATGAATAAGAAAGTGGCAATCATACAGTGCATAACTGAAATCTACTATGTCATAAGAACTGTTCTTCCCAGTGAAAACTATAGCAACTAGAAGTAGTCAGATGGCAGTATCTTAGGGGAGCTTGTAAGAGCTCTCTTTAAAGAGACTTCCAAAAAGTATGTTCAAAGATGAAAAAAACCTGCCCAGAAAAAACAAAAATCAGAACAAAATAGGGCTGGAGGAAGTTAAGTAGGAAAAAAATAGTATGCGAAATCAGTAAATTCTCCAACTCAGCTCAGCTGCACAACTAGGAACAGAAACATGTAGCATATACACATCCTATTTATGTTCACACAGACAAGGCTATGAGATATGTGCTTATGCTTCTGGATATCTCTGAGCAAAGAATCCTCCAGTGTCCAGCATCTGGAGGCATATAAACATCCATAATGCAAATGTGTATAAAAACAAACTCTAGAAAAATAACCTCAGATGTATTTTTGCACTACAAATCTAACTTAAAAAACTATCAGAAAATAGACTTCAAAGATTTTTCCCATTTCTTTCTTCTAGAATTCTTACTATTCAATTAAAATTTTTATTTTTGTTCACTCTTGATAAAACACGACACATAAAGTAGCTACAAAAAGCTTTCAAAGTATCTCAGTCAAACGCAAAACTCACAGTACTATAGAACTATTCTGAAATATAAAACCAGCCTATACTGCACAGAATTGGAGGAGATGGTACCTTTTTTCTACCTCTCTGGCTACACCACCTTGTCCTGTGTTCACATGTCCCCTTGGCCAACTGCCAGCACTCAGTATGTTTGGAGAAACACTCAACAGTCCATCATAACTACCATCGGTGTACTGGAACCATGAGCACACTGGGAAAGAGAGTTGTGCTTTACATCCCTATTCTATACAAATAACCTAATTATTTAACACCCAGGCCATTAAACGGAGTGGACAATAATTACCAGATAGGTCTTGGACCATATATGTTTATAAAAATTACAGACAGTGCAGGTAAATGACGAAAGAACAAAACACAAGACTGCAAAAGTATTAGGAAATAATGGATCATTTAGACAAATAAGACAGACATCACTGATCCTTCCATAGATGATGCTTTCCATTGCCGTGTTTTGCAGGAGTTCTGGGTATCTATGAATCCGTTAATGCTAAAGGCATGGTGGCTTTTTTTTTTTGTTGTTCTAGATATTTCTTAATTTCTAAACTTTAGAATCATAGAATCATAGAATGGTTAGAGATGGAAAGGACCTTAAAGGCCATCTAGTTCCAACCCCCCTGCCATGGGCAGGGACACCTCCCACTACACCAGGTTGCTCCAAGCCCCATCCAACCTGGCCTTGAACACCTCCAGGGATGGGGCAGCCACAGCTTCTCTGGGCAACCTGGGCCAGGGTCTCACCACCCTCAGAGTGAAAAATTTCTTCCTGAGATTTAATCTAAATCTCCCCTCTTCCAGTTTGAAGCCATTACCCCTCATCCTATCACTGCATGCCCTGGTAAAAAGTCCCTCTCCAGCTTTCTTGTGGAACCCTTTCAGATACTGGCAGGGGCTCTAAGGTCTTCCCGGAGCCTTCTCTTCTCCAGGCTGAACAACCCCAATTAACTCTGAACATCTGCACTCAGGAGCATGCCTACTGCTGTATGTTCCCACCAGAAATTCTCCCTAATCTATATATTTTCTTTAGCATTTATAAGGCAATTTTTAATTAGCACAGTATTGTCTATAAAACAGAGGCATTTGGGCAGTGCCCTTAAGAGCATGCTTTAACTTTTGGTCAGCCCTGAACTGGTTGGGCAGTTGGACTAGATGATCCTTGTGGGTCCCTTCCAACTGAAATAGTCTGTTCTATTTTATAGCACCTTAAAACATCTCTTTTCACATTTTTTTACTAGTTTCTGCTTTTTTGGATGCCTGCAGCACTTCTGCACAGTTGCTGAAGTGTCCATTATTTCTTTGTGCCACTGAACTTTTTACACTCTTTCTATCAAGCCTATGTGACAGATTGTCAGTGAGAGCAGTATATCAACTTCAGCATTTGGCATAAAAAGTGTTAACAAGGAAATAAACCAAAAGAAAATCTCCAAGCTGTTCTCCACCAGCGAGTATAGGAAAGCATGAATTTGCTTTAGCAGCAACATTAGTCAGTTGGCTGCCAGTGGTTCTATGTTTTAGATCACAGAAAGAAAGTGTATTGGGTTATTAGTACTGTAAAAGGATTAGCGTAAGAGTGCAATGAAAAATAAATGCAAGGGTTTGGCGTGGGAATGACAGGATGCCATGCATTGAACTGTATAAAAATTTAACAAATTCTTAATAATAGCACAAATGAGAAATTTAGACTTCTCCCTACAGCCTCTTGGTTATATGGAAAGAAAAAGAATGACTGTGTGCTTTCTGATTTTTGCTCCTACCCAGATACAGACAAAAGTAAAATCAAAACTTTTTCTAGAAAAGCATTTTCTAAGGAACACGTTTGCATAACTTGAAACAGAATTCATTTCCTGTAGAAATTATTTTTTCTTTTGCCTCAGAATATTTGTACATACATTGACTCATTATTAGGAGATAACAATGGGATGGGCATACCATAGTTTTCATAACAGTTTAGGATGCAAGGCTAATACTAGGGTTGACCAAATACCAAATCTCTTTAGTCGCTGCCATCACTCATTTTATTCTTCATTGTCACTCATAATCTGACGGGACTCCGCTCACAAACTTTAAAAACCAAAGAGAGAGACTTACCTGAACAGACCTCTTTGTAGGTAGGATTTGGAGTATACCCTCCTGCGTAACCCACTTGAGTGGAGTAGACTCCCTTCTGTCTCCAGAACTTCCTCTCAGCTCCCCAGAAACAGCCCATACCTGAATATCGCATAAAGTACATGCTGTTATGTCAAAATCTGCTCAATACTAAATCACTCATTTGCACATTAATTGATATGGTCCGTAGCAGAAGTAACATCTATAGCCAGCACACGACGGTCCAATGTTTCCCAAGATTATGCATAGAGTAACTACACTGAGAAACCCATTCTGCATCAGAGCACAACTCAAATAAAGCTTCATTTATGCTTCTGAATATTAACATCTCACAGAGGACAAATCCTATAAGGGTTCAAAGGCCCAAACAAGGAGGATTCTCATCCACATAAAAAAGAAGTTACTTAAAAGGCAATTGCGCTATTTGTACAGCACCATTTTTACTTGAGTTGATTAGCAAGCTGTCAAAACACAATAATTTGTATTAATGGCAAACAGTTACTTAATTTTCTGCTCTCAGGCATATGCAGTCTTTAAAGGTGGCAGGAATAATGGATTAAATTATATGCTATACAGGCGGAAAAATGCTTTTGTTTAACAATTTATGCATGCAGATATTTGACGTTCAGACAAAATTTTGGTAGTCATTCACCCACGTGGCCAATTATCAAAGGACATCAGACTGTCAACAGGTGTAAATCAGCAAAACTCTCCTAGCAATAGGAATCAAGTATGTTGTATGAAAGCCAGGGGGAAAGAAGAAAAAAGACTAACACTCACAGTTCTCTGATAGCTTAAATAGTTAAGAAACATAACTACCATTTGGAGAACTCTCTAAAGCTGAAACATGTCGTGTGCACTCTAGTATTGTTTCACTTATCCCCGATTATGGGCAATGTATTTTCTCTTTCAATGAGAACATACTTCCTTTTATTATTTCCTTACTAAAACATTTAAAATAAAAGAGAGTAAAAATAAGCTAAATATTAAATACACTCAGAAATCAATGATCCATGATGGGTTTTCTATTGATAATACTGCAGATATGACGGGTTAAAAAATTACAGAAATGTTCCTTCAAAGTACAACTAGAACAAAGCAGTCCCTTCTATCAACTGTGATGACTCACAAACGCATATTCTTTCTTTGAAACTTCAGAGATTAACTTCAAATTAAAGTCGTAATGGACGAAGAATTACAGAAGTAATGATCCAGATTTCTGCTTCTAATTCAGGTGCTCAAACAAGCCACATAAATTAGGAGGTTATCCTGCTCCTGGAGACCATGGAAAGAAGTAGGCATCTCCTGAGGACAGTTCAGCCCACAGAAGATATAAATTGTTCATCAGATTACAGTCATTCTCCCTTGACTACAGAGATAGCTATGGCTATTAGACTTGGGTTCCTCAGCTAAATTAGGCTGGTGGCAAACTGCTGTAGGACCTTTCTTGAAATTCCCTCCCAGGTTTGCAGAAAGAACAATCCAGAATTCATATTTGAGAAATTTTTCAGGCACTCACCCATGACGTATCTAATGGTGACTTAAACTAAAGTGTATTTCTGTATGTGATGTCACTATTTCATCTCAATTAAGTCCGAGAAGTTCTCCAGTACTTATGTCCCTAGGTCTAGTCAATTGATATAGGGTGAGACAGTTTTCACACACCACTCTGCCTACATTGCACAGTACAAACGGCAGCTGTGGTCCCGTCATTGACCAAGTCAAGAGCGTAAGTAGGGAACATCAGCAACCCTTGACGCTCAGGTTTCCTTCCCACAGAAGTCAGAGCATGTATAAGGGGGACAGTGCATGCCCATGTCTCATCCCAACAGCCGGGTCACAGATGCGAGGGAGCCTAGAGCAGTGACCTGGGAAGCGCTCCTTGGTCCATTGTGAAGACAGCCTTCAAACACACAGTTTAGACACAGCCTTTGAGTCTTTAACCAAATAATTGCTTAGAAGTATACTTTTATCCATGCTCCTCATACCTACATGTAAAACTGCATGTGAACACAGGAATGTCTGCAAGTTCCTTGTGAAAATACCACATGCATCCTGCCAAAATTCCTGTCGCAGTACATTTGAGTGATGTGAAGCATGTAGGCAATACTCAGTAACAATACTTAAACATGGAGGGCATGCAAAGTCTTGACCTTTTTACACTGAACGGGCATATGGAAACAAAGTTCAGAAGCAAACGTGCATACGCAGCTTGGGGTAAGAGGACAAACTTCTGTTAAAATAAAACCCTTGAACTTCATGATTCCTGTCTGCCGTTCTCTTCTCCTCACCCCTAGACTTACAGATGTAGCTAGATCTTGACTAACTCTTCATACTGTTTTATCCACGAAGACATTTCGGAGACATTACGGAATTAGACTGTGATGAAGAATCTATTAGAAAAGTGCATCTGATTTTGCTAAAGTCAATGCAGAAGAAAAAACATCTTTTTTAAAAAACATGACTGGGACAATTGTTTAATTATGTGAAAGGCCTATTTTATACCAAGTCTATCACAGGTTCCAATAAAAGGTATTTCCATTCCATTGCAAGATAGTGAAAAGTTAGGAACACAGCTTTTCCACGGCCAGTCTGCTTTAACAGACTTTGTTCCTTCTGATAATCATAATTTACTCTGTCAACAAAAGAAAATTTTGTATTTAGGTAAGCAACCCCAAAAGAGGAAGGAGGTAGGATCCACTTAAATCTCATCTATCTTAAATTTAGATATTTAACTACACACACTGTCCAGTTATTCTGCTTAATTTTGGGGACTGTCTAAACTTGGTGGTCTCAGAATTCATCAGGTTCTTCTCTACTTCCCATGACAGTGTTCACCCAAACATGTTGTTCTGAAAAAGCAAGCACCTTTCGGCAGTTTTCTGGTGGTTGGATTTACGTGGAGAGCAGAAGAGGGCATTGGAATTCACATAGAAGTGGGCAGACTTAGGCTGTATCAGACTGCTTCCGAGGGTGCTTGTAATTTCTTGTGTCAATTGTCAGTTAGATCAGGCTGAGAGATTTGGGGTTGTTCAGCCTGGACAGGAGAAGGCTCCGGGGAGACCTTAGAGCCCCTTCCAGTATCTGAAAGGGGCCTACAAGAAAGCTGGAGAGGGACTTTTTACAAGGGCATGTAGTGATAGACGAGCAGTGATGGCTTCAAACTGGAAGAAGGGAGATTTAGATTAGATCTCAGGAAGAAATTCTTGACTGTGTGGGTGGTGAGACCCTGGCCCAGGTTGCCCAGGGAAGCTGTGGCTGCCCCATCCCTGGAGGGGTTCAAGGCCAGGTTGGACGGGGCTTGGAGCAACCAGGTCTAGTGGGAGGTGACCCTGCCCATGGCCGGGGGGTTGGAACTAGATGATCTTGAAGGTCCCTTCCAACCTAAACCATTCTACGATTCTATGATTCTAAGTCTGTATCTGTATGCGAAGCACAGAAAATACGCTTCAGCCCAACACTAATACTCAGTGCTGTGCATCCTTAATATTACAAGGGAAGTTTGAGCTCCAGCTGCCTAAAATCCCAGCTATGTCTGCAGCAGGTGACGCTGAGACCCTTGCAGAAAGGAGTCTTAGCCAATTTATCGAACTAACACTGGCTGGACGAGCATGCTGAGGGTTGGTGAACGAGATATTTCATTTATACCACAGAACAGTACAGACCCCAAAATTTTCCCAGAATATTCCTAGGCTCACACCTGAGTGCAAACGAGTAACCTAAAATTAAGGACACAACCCAAATTCAAGTTTGAGTTCAGATACAGGCCCAACTTCAAACACAAAGTAGAAATGCTCATTCTTGTCCTATTTATTTCAAGAATTTTAATGCTCAATAAATCCCTAACTGCAGTGTCTGAAATTACTGATCATCAGGGTAGTGGTCACTGACTCTCCTTGATCAATAACTATTCTTTAGGATTCTCTCATCGATAGCCCTCTCTGACCTGTTGATTTGACCTAGTGACCTACATCCTCATCATGGTTTCTTTCACTTTTTCTTCTTCCAGTTTATGCCTGAATTCATTCTGCCCTCCTTCCTCTGAGAGACAAGACATTTTATTCTCTTGGTGAACTATTCTCATCATTTCTCAAGTACACTCGCATCTTGCACAAACAGTAAATCCTCACATCCACGAGAACAGATAAAATTGAAATCTTTGTCATAATAAAACAACCTGCTAGTAAAGGGACATAATTTACAACAATACAATACTAAATTGCTTTCCACAGTATTAACACATTCAGCGGTTGATGTTTGTTATTCTGCTAAAGTGGTGCCACGTTCTACAGAGAAATTGTCACAAGGAAAGAAAAATTAACAATAAAACCCCGCATAATATTCCGGACACATCGGCTCATGGAATGCCTATTCTTCAGAGCATGGGCTGCCTTAAGCCATGTTTAACATGAACAACAATTACTAAAATAGAGAAATAATCTCAGTTCAAGACTTCACATGCCCTTGTAGTGTAAAAAAGTTTATTTTCCCTATTTATTACTACTCTAGTAAGAAAACTGAAGAAATAAATAAATGAAATAATTAAATAAATAAAAACTCAGAGAAAAAAAAACAGTAAAAAACAGCAGGAAAAGAAACATAAAGGCAAAACAAGCCACCTGTATTATAACTTGAAACTAGAAAATATGAAGGTGATTTTAAACTACTCGTGAAATAATTTGCATAATCCCCAGTACTGGTGAATTGAGTGCAGCTTTAGAGTTAGATAGAGAGCTTCCGGAAGCATTCCTAAGAGAAAGAAAAAAAAAAGGAAATACTGGGGAATGCACTCATGTTCCCAGAAAAATTACAATTTGAACATAATGGATATTGCAGAAGACTGTTTAAGCATTGAAAATATTTGTCACTTTTTAATTGCTAATTTGCAAAACAAAAACTATTCTTTTAGTGATGGGTTTTGACTGACTCTTAATTGGAATTTCAAAAGGTATTTAAAGATTTTTTTGCTTTTGAACTTCAAACCCAAACAGATTCAAATGGCAATCTTTAAAAGTCCATTTGTCCCTATAAATAATATTAATCACACAATTTGGGAATAAATGCTAGTACTCCTATTTTTTTCTAGCATCCACATCCATTTTCTCAAACTATTCTCTTTATATATCCATACACACATAGATCTTCTGAACAACTCTTTTTGTACACAGCCTTATCCTCAGCCAAGGAACATGTGTTTCCATAGGCAACCCAGACCATTTGCATATTTGTAAAAAATAGTTAGCATAAGCTCAAGTATTTTTCTAAAATAATGAATCATAGAATCACAGAATGGTTTAGGTTGGAAAGGACCTTCAAGATCACCTAGTTCCAANAAAGTGTTACTCTGATAAGAGAGATAAGCATCCCATTGTAAAAGATAATCTGTAATCATTTTTAAATATTCGCAGAGATAAACTGAGCAGAATTGAACCCCAGGTGTTTACCCTCTAGTGAGATGAATAGTTTAAAGACAACATTAACCATATTGATTAGGTCTCTATTGACTGCAACAGGAGCTCATACATTCAGGGACTAATTTATTTGCCTAAATTGAGACATCCGGGGTCATTTGAGGTGCCTTAGGGTATCTAAAACATCTATCTACACAAGGCTGACATAAATGACACGGGACTCGGGAGAGAGACGTGCCTTTCTTGAAAGGCATCCTGAGGCCAGGCAAAATGCTCCTGGACATCTCAAACGTAACTCTTTGCATATTTTAAGGCACAAAACAAGCCCATACCCCATAAGCAGGCATTACAAAAACCTGAAAGTCTTTGAATCCATAAGTGAATCAAATCCCCCAAAACATAGTGATTTGTGTCTGAAAGTTGCCTGTTTCTCTTCCACAACTATAAAGAGACTAGCATGACTAGCTCAGATGTAGAAGTCTTTGCTTCAGCAGAACCTATATGAATCCTAAGCAAAATTACTAATTAAAGACGTATCTACCCTCATAATAATGTTTGATTCTTTATTTTGTGTACTGCATGCAACAGCCATCACACAGAACCAAAAAAACAGATTGGAAAACTTGTTCGAAATTTATGCAACGTTCAAGACATGTTCTCCACTCCTCCAAGAAACCGCATGGTCCTGCAGAGGTAACATTTAATCACCTTCATTCTCATTCCCTTCTCCACCGTCTGTTCCTATCACATCTTTGAATAACACTCAGTTTCCATTCAGGTTCCCTGATGTAAACTCCTATTTTTGATGCCATTATGTAAATCGGCACAAGCAGCAAATTTGCATCAGAAGGGCATTTCCAATCCAAACTACAACCTCACAAGATGCACCATTCTGCACTAAATAAAGTCTATTAAGTTCCGAGCTCCATAGTTGCTAAAGGAGGCTGATGCTTCAGGGACTCTCAGCTTTCCATTTAAAGAAACTCACAGCAGGTGTATCGGTTTTATAGACTGGCCCGTTTTTATATTTTCTCTAAATCATGTACACGTGTACGGTATTTTCATTTGTGAAGCATTTTTTTTAATGCCTTTGTCCTTTACCTTTGTGGTATATCCCTCTCCTCTGGGCATCAGGTGCATACACAACCTGACTTCTGCCTGCCTACTCGACGACCTTTCGCTCCTGCCAGCTTTATTTACAAGCATTCTCTCTTCCCTGCCCTCCCGGCAGCCCAACAGGACATCCAGAAGACTCTTTTTGTCATATTCTGAAGACTGAATGCATTATTTCACTGGCATGCCAAGTCTTTTCTGGCCCACCGCCTGCAATCCCTACACCCACACTCCAAGGCACTTTTCCATGCAGCAGATTAAGAAGCTGTTTCCATGCCAGGTTGATAGCAATGCTTCACTGCAGAAGATGAACTGCAAAGGATATGGATCCTGCTCCTCCTTCTGTTAACAGGGTTTTAGAATTTATGATGCCACTAAGTTGGGGAAAATGTCAGTTTTAAATATATAGTCAGAAAAATAAAACATGCTGGTACGCTGAAAGAACAGAGCAACATGCCCTGGAAACCTCTGCCCTAACTCCAGATCGGAGCAAGTAGTGGGACAGGATCTATCCAAAGCTCGGGAGCACGCTAGACAGAGGAGACCAGCTCTGGTGCCAGCTTATGTTCTGAAACCCTAGAAGCAATGATTCTGCCAGCTGCTCAAACGCTACGGTACCCAGCCAAAAGTAGCTGGGGGCACAGGCTGCTCCTATACATTGAAGCAGAAAAGGACAGCCAACACTACATCCCACCGGCCCACCTCAACGCATCTTGCTCTAGCCAGCATCTCTCCGGGAGCTGAAGGCACAGCTGCCAGTATCCCCGCTTCTCTTGGCCAGTGTAGGACTTGGCCCAAATTTTGAATACGATTGATTTAGTTACCTCTATAAAATCTGGAGAAGGAAATGCTCAGCTGCTTTGAGCTGAAATGATTTTTTTCCCCAGTTGGAAGGAATAAATGGAACCTCAGCAAGTTATATAGGTATATAATAATGCTCATTTCATACGTTTCCGCCAAATACTGTGATTGGCGTTTTTCTCTTTAAAAAACTGTGTAGAGCAGTTGGTACAGCTGATTGATTGAAGTTAGTCCAAGTACTGATATTTCCAAGTACTGAGCCAAAGAGATATTTCTGCTGTGTGCTCTGAAACTGCAGGGACCATTAATTTTTAGTACTTCACCGGTTGAAGGGGGTACCTTGGCTTCACCATGAAAGGTCAGCATGAGACCTTGGTAGGCACCACTGTGTTCCCTGCCCCAAAGAGAATATGGGTAAGCAGGCAACAAGGAAGCTGTGGTGGGACCCAGCAGACTCCTGGTCTGGACAATAAGGAGATCGGGACATCCTGGCAACCCAGGAGAACATCCAGCCTGCATCTAGTCTATACACAGTGGTTTTACACCTGGTTACAATAATTTTTCTTGATTTTATGTAACTGAATAGCACCAGACTTCCAGAAAGTTAAATTTTGTTCTCTACAGGGAAATATGCCAGTCCCTTTGGCTTCACTGCGACTGTGGACTCAAATCCAAAAGTAGAACTGGATCCCACAGTCACACGTGAAGTGAGTGAATACAGCTTTGGTGAACACTTTCATGCTGCCTGTGCACTTACACAACAGTTAATGAGGGCCTGGAAATGTCAAATGATCGAAGCCATGTCCTCATAGGCACCACGATAAAAACACAGTGTGAATTACCCCAGAGTCTTTGTTCTGAATTTTTTCAAATTCCTGTTGAGAATCTGGAAAGAATTCCAGGTTCAGACTGAAATGCAATATTGTCTTCTACATAACATTGTAATATGTAGGGCGCTTTGGTGAGCCATCTGGATGCATATAGGATTAATGTTATCAATCAGGATTTAAAGTAAAATTGTATTATTGATGTCTTTAGGGGTTTAACATGCAGCAACCCCAGAATATTTGAGCAATCACAGAATATTTGAGATCACTGGAAAACAATCAGCTAAGAAACGGTTGGGAGGAGTATAAAAAACCTGAAATGGAGAACAAGCTCAGCTGAAAGAAATAAAACTCCTGATGACAGATGGCATTAAGCGGATGATCTTCCCAGATAAGCGTTGGCTCTAATGCTACAACAGGGTTGATAAATATGTTGAACAGCTTGCCTGGGGCAAGTCAAACAAAGCCCTCGGCAAGAAATTTAAAATGCAGTTTGCCTAACAGAGCAACTAAAGAGGAATTTCTTGGCTCACCATTTTGCCAAGATGTGTTCTGTTCACACTGCATGAATTCCCAGAGAAACTGTTGGGTTTGCTTCTTTTTCCACAGGAGAAGCAGAAGCCTCATGTTCGTTCAAATTAACAAATGCCCAGGCAATTCATTTCTGCCGGTATGGTAGCTGCTGACATTCGAAGTGCGTGTGGGCACATGTTTGTGTATGTATGTATGTTTGTATAAAACCCGCACAACAGATTAGAATTATTGTAAAAGGAAAAGCAGACTATCATAATAGAAAAGGAATATTTTACTGTCGAGAGAAAAACTGCCATGTTTTCAGCACGAAAAATATGCATAACATGTCATAATTATGACTTTTGAAAAACCCTAAGACAACAGCACTCAAGCTGGGAAAAGCACTAGAGAGATACAGATAGAAAATGATTCTTAAAATGTGTTTATTCAATCCATCATAAAAGCATGTTACAAGTTATAAATTATACAGAATCAACAGGATTTAAATAAATCTGAAGCCAGTATCAAGAATGTTAATAAGGCACAAACCACAGTTGCTCTAAACTTCACAGTTATAGTACAAGAGGTTTCAGATATTCCTATTTAAATGCAATTTTGATCTTAACCAGCAGAGAGCAGGGATATACACAAGTCAGTGTATTAAAATACTTTCAAAGATGTATTCACTGCTTCAGTATTCTTTCCTCACCCAATAAGCAGGAATATTTAAACCAATTTTATCTTGAATGTCAACAAAACTGTTCTCTGGTGAGTGCACATAATAAGAAAATTCCATCATCAAAATCCTCTGTTGGGAAACTTCTTGCCTCTAATTCCACAAAACTGGAAGATACGACCCACTCAAAAAATCATTTATGCTGATTTGAAAGGTTCTCATCACACACTGGAAGGAGAATATGCAAAAGCAGCAGAGGCCAAACTTTCTGAGATGCACCAGACTGTCCCTGTACCCGGGACACCTACCTCCACCTGGCAGAGCTGGGAGGACAACTGTGCAACATAACTTCCACCAGTGAGCTGCACCTGAACCTTTCAGAATCACAGAATCACTGGGGTTTGAAGGGACCTCTGGAGATCATCTAGTCCAACCCCCCTGCCAGAGCAGGGTCACCCACAGCAGGTTGCACAGGATGGCGTCCAGGCGGGTTTGGAATGTCTCCAGAGTGGGAGACTCCACCACCTCTCTGGGCAGCCTGTGCCAGTGCTCTGCCACCCTCAAAGCAAAGAAGTTCCTCCTCATGTTTAGATGGAAATTCCTATGGTCAAGTTTGTGCCTGGTACCTCTTGTCCTGTCACTGGCACCACTGCAAAAAGACTGGTCCCATCCTCCCAGCACCCTCCCTTGAAGTATTTGTAAGCATTGATGAGATCCCCCCCCAGTCTTCTCTTCTCCAGACTAAAAAGACCCAAGTCCCTCAGCCTTTCCTCATCAGAAAGATGTTCCAGTCCCCTAATCATCTTTGTAGCCCTCTGCTGGACCCTCTCCAGCAGTTCCCTCTCCTTCTTGAACTGGGGAGCCCAGAACTGGACACAGTACGCCAGGTGCGGCCTCAGCAGGGCAGAGTAGAGGGGGAGGATAACCTCCTGCGACCTGCTGGCCACACACCTCTTGATGCACCCCAGGATGCCATTGGCCTTCTTGGCCACAAGGGCACATTGCTGGCTCATGCTCCTCCTGTTGTCCACCAGGACTCCCAGAAGTTCATCTTGGGTCTAAAGAATCAGAACTAATGCTGAATCATTCCTAAAAGTGAATAGGAAGAGAAGTAGATGTTGCAAGAGTGAAGAATGCCAACTGCTTCTGCGGCTCTGCCTTTTTCCCTAGTCTTGGGGTACAGGCTTTATTCCTAATCGCTCTTCTGCATCTATTTGTTCTGCATTAATCACACTCTTAATTAGAAGAGAAAGGTTAAAAGGAGTTGGAAGACATGCAGGGTTCATTAGCCCTGAACATATAGATGCAATTCATGGGCTTTACTTCCCAGCTCCCAAACAGACACCCGTGTGGGAATATGCCACAGGAGGAAGCCTGGCAGCAGACGTTTGGATCTGGGGAACCAGGTTTTCTGCCTCCTCTAGAAAGCAAATACTTAAGCAGAAATTCACATGTATTTAGCTCCTTTCATCCAAAAACATCAAAGCATTTTGCACACAATAATTAAGCCTCACATGAACCATAACTTATGAATTATTACTTTAAGTGCTCCACAACTGAGGTATGAGAGGTCCCAAAGCAAAGCAAAGCATCCCCTTTGGAAAAATACCAAAGGATCCCAACTATCAGGTCTTTGTTTAAAATATCTCTTTTTCATGTTGCGACTACTGGGTGATAAACACCACTTGATAAAACTATGTATTTTCTAACTTTTCATTCCCAGATTTGGGTTGGTTTGTATTCCTCAGTAAAACTTTTTCAAGATAAAATGTACCAACTTTCATCTTATTTGTCTTCTTTCAGTGGAATATAGCTGTAATATCATAGAATCATAGAATGGTTTAGGTTGGGAGGGACCTTCAAGACCATCTAGTTCCAACCCCCTGCCATGGGCAGGGACACCTCCCACTACACCAGGTTGCTCCAAGCCCCGTCCAACCTGGCCTTGAACACCTCCAGGGATGGGGCAGCCACAGCTTCCCTGGGGAACCTGGGCCAGGGTCCCACCACCCTCACAGGCAACAATTTCTTCCTGTAATAATATAGTAAAGTGGAAAATAAGACAAAATAAAGAACTGCTTCCAAAAATACAGAAAATCTTGATTTGTGATTGCTTTAACATGTTGAACCAGATATACCAACTGGTGATCTTGATATTTGTTAGGCTGAGGATAGAACCGGTCAAGATTAGGCCTGGGACAAGAGAAATCAAAAATGCTTAACAATAAATAGAGAATTCATCCAAAGAACAGTTGAATGTCTCACTCTTGAAGATTTCCATCTTATAAAAATTTATTTTGTTCTTTGCTCGAGTTTCATTCATGAAATGGAACTAGTTCTGTTTACTTGGCATTGTTTAAGTAAGCAATTCCGTTATATTTAGACAGGTGTAGAACTGGGACGAATAAGATGAGAAGGAGGCTTCGGGAATTCAAGCCTGAATGCAGACCGTAAAAGATTTTCTCTCTGAGGTTTTTTTCTACTCTTAGTGCTATTGCTATTTTCAAAACCACAGCACATAAAAGCCTTCATCACAGATTTGAATTCCATTGTGCTGGGTTCTGGGTACAAATGCAGAACAAACCAGTAACCTCTCCAAAAGTATAGTTTTCCATTTACAGGGAAAGAGAACTCTCACAAATTGTAGAATTCAGGAATTGGAATCCAATAAATACATGTTTACTTCCATGCTTGGGGATTTGGGAATGCAATTAAGTGAACGCTCGAGGCTGGGAACAATAGGACATCATTTTCCATGAGCAACTGAATCACATACAAAGCAATATTGCACCAAAAATGGATATGACCTGCAGAAAGATGTGGTATTCACAAAGTAAGAACAAACAGTCCTTAAGTGCAAAACATTTGGATTAAAATTGCATGTCTTTCATGTCTAATCGATTAAAGAGGAGTCTGAAGACGTACTGTAGGCACCTGATGTTTCTTGGCCACAAAGACGATGACACAGAAAAAAATATCAGGGTTTATGGTTAAAATTCTGACTCCTTTAACTATTTAGTCTTTTTAATTTCCCTTACAAAATAAACTATTGGATCAATGAAACTATGATGAGTATGAATAAAAGCCTCAGAAGCTCTTTGCACACCTCTGAAGTGTCCAAACATGGAACAAAATCTTAGTCTGAATTAACATAGCCGAATGTCCAAGGATATAGTCAATAAAGAATAAATTATGCCAGCTTGTGCACAGATAAATGTGGTCTAGCCACTTTTCTATCTCCTTTGAAAAAGGGAGTAGTTTCTTAATATATTACCTTTCAAAAGTCTGTTAGGGATAAAAAGAACCTCTGGTACAACAATATGTGAAAGAGATTGAGATAGAGCTACATGGTCCTATCATCAACCTGATTATTTGCTTCATTGCAAAGCATCACATCTTTAGTTCAGTCATTGATTTGAGGCTTTCAAATAATTTTGTGATCTTCCTTTGCTCTAAGCATTCCAACACTTCGCACAGATTCATTTTAGATCATCCTCGGTCATTTGACACACTTTAGTGCTCTGCTGCTCAAGTAGAACTTGATGTACACATAAAATAAGAGATGTCATCAGCGCTGTGTAATCCATTTGATTCTCTTGAAACTGTATCTTTCATATAAATTCATCCCCGCAATAATAGCGAAGCCTTACCCTTGTCTCGTGAAAATCTCTGTAATCTCTCGGCAACCTTAGGGAGCTTGAAATATACAGGAGCAAACCAAAATATATTCTCCTATTATACAAGCAAAGCACCGCAAACATTTGGTTACCAGCAAAATAAGAATCATTTTTAGGGCTATGCTGCAGAAAATAATAACTTGTTTACAAAGTTTGTTTACTGCAAGGAATAGAAATCTTGCCTTTTCTTTCCTTTTTTGATAACTATTGCTAAGTTAAATTAACTGCCACAGACACATTCAGAAAAAGTAATCTCATATTACTTACTTTATTTATAACCTTAGATTTTAGACAACAATAGAAAGCTGTAGGCAGCCTGACAATTATTTAAACTTACAATCTATAATTGCTCAGGAGTAAAAAATAATTACATTCAAATAACAAGCCAATTCAACAAGCAGCCCTTTAGTCCTCCTTTCCCCAGCTCCACAGAAACATACCCTTAACCCTTTTCCAATAAAAGCCCAAACTAATAAATGCTTTCTAAGTCTACCTAGAAGATCATTAAAATTAATCTATTTTGAACCACAGCTGTCCTTAATGGAAATGTAGAATTTCCAAGAGTTATTTTCTCATCTGTTATTAGCCAATAAAATTATGGTACGTTCTCACTTGCAAAAGAGAATAACTCTTTCCTATCCACTCCCAAAAAGACAATTACTCAAGAAAATACGAGAGAAGATTGTTATAGAAAAACTAATTTATATCCAGAGGAACAGGCAGAGGCCAAACAGCTATGTGGTTAGTCATTCAGCATTTATGCAGTACTTGACGTGCACTCATCCCCCAAAAACATGGTACGCCACTCTTGAAAATAAAGTAACTACAATAAATGCTGAGGCAGAGTGCGCCGCATTGATGGCTCGGCAAAGGAATTGCCATTACGCACAGCAAAGTCCATGACCCGTTCGCTCTCCAAGCCCCTGGTTTTCTTAGACATCCTCTAAACGAGCTGCGCTCTCTGGCTGTGGTTGGCAGAATGTTAAGCTGGAGGGCATCACGAGGCACACAGCCTCTGGCTGCTTTAAGGGTTGGAGTAGCATGCTTTTGATGAAATAAATAGCCCCTCTATCCCTGAAGCTGGCTTTTGGTAGAGCCCCATGATGTGCTATAGACAGACGCACTGTCGTTCATTAAAGAAGCACCGTGAGAGCTGCACAGCAGCCGTCTAAGGTGGAAATGCCCATCTTTACCAAGGAAGCTGGATGTGGACATTATATAGCAACTCTTTGAACGAGCAAAGATAGACTTATTTTAGTATGCAGCAGAATTTTTCTCTTTCTTCACAGGTTTTGAACGAGCAATTATTATTTTTTTTTTAAAAAAAGCAATGCAATATGTATTACTTATGACTACCGCATTTCAGAATAACGCAGTAGTCAAAAGCGATGCATGACAGACAAGCCCGAGATGCCACAGAGTGAACACTGAAGCAGATCATAAATTAACTTCTACAAACTATGGTCAGAGATCCTTCTACGAGTGTATTTTGGTTAACTGTAGCGACCCAACCAGGCTTGGACAACTCAGGTGCCACAGTCACAGAGACAGAGCTGTGCTGCCCCGGGGTGGAGGCAGGAAGAGGTCCCTCCACGCTACACCTTCAGCCCGCCTGCTTTCCAAGCCCAGAGGCACAGATATCTCTCACTCACATCCATGCCAAGCTAGACATGCATCCAGAAAGGGCTGTTGCCTATTTTACAGCATTCCCTGTGCAATCAGTCATTTTGCTTCCTTTGGGGTTTCGGTTTGGGGTTTTTTGACATACAACTTCAAAGCAGGTTCGGTGCGGTTCCCAGAATGCATACCAAGTTTGCAAAACTTGGCCAGCTTTATTGTCCAGCAGAAAAAGATTCCCATGCATCTTTAATTTATTATTTCTCAACCGGGAGCTAATGATAACTGTGGCTTGCATTTGCATGGTTTTCAACACCTTTTTCAGCAATGACTCCTGTATTTTCAAATCCGCACACAGGTTCTACCTATGTGACTCCCCACAGCTTTAATTAGTTTATAATAGCAAAGCAGTCAATGCGATATGATAGGTGACATACACACATGATATTTGTGACCTGTGACATAGAGTATATGGTATAATAGGGATCTATCTCACAGTTGACAACAGCAGGCACTCAGGGAAGAATAAGAAAAGCACAAATACACACAATATTTGCCAGTACTATGGTCCTAGTCTCTGACTTTTGCAGGATTTCCTGAGCCTGCTGTGGTTTGAATAACTCTCAGTGGAGCTCTCTTCCAGCTATTTCTCCTGGCCCCATTTCAACCTGAGAAATCTTCTGTGTGCAGAAAATCCTTTGGCAAGGAGACCAACAGTCTTTTCTTTTATTCCAGCTTTTCTGATTTATTTTGAAACTGGCTCCCACTTGCATCCTTTCTTCTGGTCCCTACTTCTTATAAGGGGAGATATTCTGCAAAATCAATTCCCTTTTGCATTCCCCATGCCTATCATCATTCTGTAGACCTCTCATACCCCACTAGGTTATCTCTTTTTCACACTGAATAGTCCCACTGTACCCTGTCGTTCCTTGTATAGAAGATTGTCCTGGTTTCAGCTGGGATAGAGTTAATTTTCTTCCTAGTAGCTGCTGTGTTTTGGATTTAGTATAAGAATAATGTTGATAACACATGTTGTTTTAGCTGTTGTTAAGGAATACTTATATTAAGTTAAGGACTTTTTCAGCTTCCCATAGAAGCTGGGAGGAGCACAGACAGGACAAACCAGCCAAAGGAATATTCCATACCATAGATGTCATGCTCAGATTAGAAATGGGGGTTGGCCAGCGGCAGGAATCACTGCTCAGGACGGGCTGAGCAATCAATCACCAGCTGGTGAGCAATTGCATTGCATCATTCATTTTATATATTCTTTTACCATTGTTGTTATTGTTATTGTTGTTGTTGTTGTTGTTGTTGTTGTTGTTGTTGTTATTATTATTGTTATTGTTATTGTTATTGTTATTGTTATTGTTATTATTATTATTATTTTCTCTCCCGTTACTGTTCTATTAAACTGTCTTTATCTCAACCCATGAGGCTGGTTTTTGGTTTTCTCCATCTTCTCCCTATCCCAGTGCGGGGGGAGTGAGTGAACGGCTGCATGGTCCCAGTTGTTGGCTGGGGTTAAACCACGACAAAGACACTCCATAATTCTGATCACGCTTTTTGCCACTCCAAGGCTTTTTCAGTTCTGCTAGATCTCTTTTGACCTGAGCAGTGCAGAAATGCATACAATATTCACCACACGGAAAAACCATGGGCTTATGCACTGGCACAATGAATATTTCTGGTTTGTTCTCTTTTCTGTTCCTATTCTACGTCCCAACAACAGGCATCAACAGGGAAAGGAATTGCATACTTAGGCATTAGTTAAAATCCATATATTACCCTCCTCCTAAAACAGAGTATAAGAAGGGAGTTTGGGGGCAAAATATGACTGATGGAGTCATCAGCAATGGGCCTTAGGCTCACAGCAGGCTGCAGCCAGGGAGAGCACAACTGGTTGAGATCTGAGAGACTTATAGCCTCAGGTTCCAAACAACACAGCAATTCTGTAAGCTCCAGCACATGCTCCAAAACATTTTGGATCCACACGGTACCTTGAATTCTCGGGAAAATATTTGTATAGAGTCAATAAGTCTGTTAAAGCAACAAAACCGCCACAAGGCTACAAACATCTTCGCCTTACCCTTGGGTTTGGTCTACAGCACTGCAAAGCATAAATAATTGTAGTCTGCAACAAACAACTGGAGGGGATGTAGATTAGTTTTAAAATGAGGTAAGGGGCAATATTTTTAACTGAAGATTAAAAAAAATTCAAGTGGAAACATACCTTGTAAAAATATACATTTTGGCCCTGTCCCATGCAGCAAAGAATTGGTGACCTATTCAAAAGTCTGTTGATTAAATCAAAAACAGGATACAGAAGATATTGGCCAGCAAAAGGAAATCCATATGAAAAGTCTCCGGTTAGATGAAGTCTTCTTCATCGGAAGGTACACTACCAGAACAAGTAAAAGTCAGGAGCATTCATGAATTCTTCACAGATGCTAAGATCTCACACTCCGGTCAGCTCTAGTTGGCTGAATATGCCTGTACCATAGGTGGTTCGTGGTCTGGCTTCTTATCCATGCAACACTGCTGTTCCCTGCTTTCAGGATATACCATGGCATGAGATCTAGGAAATTTAAGAAAAGCTAAAGCTCTGAGATGGGAAACACGGTCAACATCCTTGTTCTTCCGTTTAGCATTCAAAACACATTTCACCTATGGCACTAAGGCACAACTAGTGTTGTGTGTTATGTGTGCACATATATTTTCTCAGTTTAGGGTTTTGCTTCAAACCTGTGTCAGTCCATTAAGAGTGGTGCTTCTATAGCATAAGACCAAGGGTGGGGGTTGCACGCATTGGGGCATGACATGAGAGCACATCAGGACATTTGAGGACACAAGGCCTGCCAGGAGAATATTGGGGGATAGTATAGAGCACAGGGAGTGAAATTTCACTCTGCTTCACAGCGTAACTAGAAGAAGGAGTGCCCAGGATGAACTATTCCCAGCACCACACACAGGTTTCATCTCCAGAAGACAGCCTGGGAACAAAGTAGTATGGAAATAGTAAGGACAAAAAAAAGAGAAGAACCCAGGTATGAATTTCTGTAGTAGACGAGAAATAACCACTACAGCCAAGCAGCACACTACACAATGGTTTGAAGAGGGACCATGTGAGCTACCAAAAGTCCTTGTACATCTAAAAAACATGCCCAGATCTTTAATGTAGCAGCACAGTAAAATGATCTTGGGTTTGTTGGTTTCCATAAAGCAAAGCAGTTGATAATCTCTTTATCTGCCACAGGGATAAACACCATCACACTTGATGAGGCTGAGTATCTCCATTTTGATGCTTAAGCCCCTACATTTGCCCTTTCTTGGCTTGTCAGGCACATTCCACTGAACAACACTGAGTTACTCCCATCCTGCTGTGCAGTTGGACTGTCTATTATTGTCAAGGTTTGTCTGGAGCCTTGGGTCATATTGAGCTAGTATAAATTAAGAGACAAAACACGGTGCTAATAGCATGCAAGAGAGTGATGTAGATGACAACAACATTCAACCACATCAGACTTTCCATCCCAGAAGAACGAGTCAGTAAAAAGCTGGATGACCGTTAGCCTGTGTCTGCAGCAAGGCTCCATGTTATACCTTTGGCTACACAGAGAGACACCTCATCCTTTCTGCAACTACGCGTCTTTAGATAGTGTACCTAATTACAAATACATTTCAGCATTTCACTCAAGTTATATCCTTTTGACTTGAATGCATGACTGCTACTACATAATTCATAACATGATTCTCAATAATTTTCAGTCAAGGTTCAAGCAGAAATGTGTCACACTAGGATTATATTATTTATGAGCATAATGTTGGATTTAAGCCAATGACACACCAATAAATTTTATCTCAAAGCCTGACATATTGCATGCTGTTTTCCCTGGCTCACAAACAAATAACTACGGCTGTTTCAAAATTACTTACAGTTCAACTCAAATCAGGTTTTTTTTTTGTGATTAGTTCATATCTTATTTGAAAAACTGATCATATTATTTCTTTCTTGTAGACGTTGAAGGGTATTTTTTCCCTCATTTCTAAAGCGTGTCCTGCACAGAGAGCAAAGTGAGGTGGTATTCTAGAATAAAAGTCTGGAACTAAATGCTGTCTGGCCCTCTTAAAGTGGGGAGTTTTCACTCTCTTCTAAAGACAAAAAATTTATATGTGTCTAGCAGAAAAAGCAGAGAGCCTGTACTAGCCAGCATAGATTGCCACTGAAAATGATCTAATAATGTGGACAATCCCCTAAATACAGGGGAAAATTATGTACCTGCCATCTACTGGGATGTAAGGGGTTCTGTGAGAAATACTCTAGAAGCAAATCTTCTCGGTTAACCTCGGGCACTTGAAATAGAGACCTCTAGGGTGTGCTTCAACTTGAACAACTACATTTACATCTCAAATTCAGATATACAAATAGGTGTTCACGTGTGACAAAAGGTGTCCCAGCTCCCACGACAGACAGTGGGGATCCAGGGGTCAGTATCGATGCGTAAATCAAGGCATCTGGTGTCATCTGAGATGCCTTATGCAGCAATTCTGCACAAGACTGGTGTAAGAGGGGCACAAATGCCAAAAGGTAGACCCATGTCCTTGGAAGCTGGAGATCAAGGACAATTTCACATACATGTTACACTTATATTTAGATGTCTTTATATGTATATGTCCATTGAATCCCTAAACATAGGTATCTCATATCATTTGGGATGTCCTAGATAAACCTATCTCGCTTTCATCTCCTAATTCAGAAGAGTACGGATCTCCTGCGAGACCTGTATCATCCCTGCCAGCCCCCTGTGGATGTCTCAAATGGCATAAAACATTTGCAACATATTTATGCAAATGAATCAATTCCCCCTCGTCTAAGCTAGTCGTTTAGACAGCGTTTGGCAGAACAAGGCACCTACAGAGGGTGATGTATTCCTTTCTGAGACAGCTGTTATGAACTGACCTCCAAATGTGTTTACTCTGACTAGGGAGAAATTCTTGAAGATGACTTTAGATTACATACCTAAAATCTATAGAGATTAATTCCAGCCCGATGAGTAGAAAGCACCAATGAAATCAATATAAAGATTCCGGTTGACCCCCCCAAGCTTCAGGAGCGTTTCTGAGCAAGTACTTTAAAAGTAGCTGAAGATTTTTGTATCTTCTATTTTAAGCAAGATATCTAATGATATATTTTTTGAGATCACCAATAACTTCAACAGGTGAGAAAAACTCCTGAGAATCAGGAAAATCACTCTAAATTACTCCGTACTGAATAACTCAATAATAAGTAATCCATATTTTTAATATAGGACCCTATTCACTCAGTCTCACATCCCCAGTTCTATATATTGTCAGTCTGTGACAGAAGTATTGTAAAGATAAATCTATTAGGATCTGTAAGATGCACTGACAATACTTTGTGAATGTCACAGTATGTCTAAAATTATCAAAACAACACAATTTTATCCCTCCAAAAACCTCCTTATATATTTTTTCTCTGCTGCTGTAACTACTGACAATTAGCATCACATTTTTCATGGCTGAATAGAATAAATCATCACTGTTCTGTGTGGTTTATGCTATGTCATCATGCTTTGTGCTTTATTAAGAGGAATCAAAGCATAAATGCTGATGGTAAATGTGTACGTGTGTATATCATATATCGCAGCACATAAACACACACGCACATATATCTCCCACAAAGCAGCATAAATCTGATGAGGGCAGCCTCTAGTCATTAGCAGGATAATTTACTTCTATTTCAAACTTAAACCAACTCAGAATGATGCCAAGCATATGTTCATCCTAGTCACTGATATATCCCTATTTATCATTGGCAAGAAATTACTTCTCTGCAAGACTTTCGCATTGCTAAAGTAATCTAGGTGCTCTTGCTGGCTTTCTGCACAGAACAGAAAATGTATGGTAGAGACAATTCCTGCCGTTGGAGATCACTGAGCCTTATCCCAAAACCCATGAAAATTAACTATGTCTCTTCTACTCATTTCAGTGGGAACGTCCCCAAAACATAATTAAATGGCTCTTTTAAGATGAATGTTGTCAACTGAAAAGCTTTACTTTTAAAAACCACCAGATCTTTACTAATGTGCAATACACACTCTAAGTGGAAATCCACACAAAGCTAAATTCTTCGTTACCTCAAGAAAGCTAAATTAATATTAACAAGTCCCTGATGGAGAAGGACAGATATTGTGTTTGAAGGCCACATTACTTTTGTTTTCAGAAGCAAAACGAGAGAGAGATGTGCATCCTTTGAAATAAACAAAAAAATGTTATGAAGGGTTGTGCTGATCAAGGACAGCTTTCACTTTGCATTAGGGATATTTTATTGTCCCTTATTAGTGTTTATAAATGTCAGGAAATGTCCTTGGCAAAGACCAAGCAGACGGTAGCATTTTGTATTTATCTGGGTCTGTCTCTCAGAGTGGCCATTTACACACAAAGTTGATGGTATCGAATCAGATCACCAGCATGAATGCATAATGCCTATGATATGATAAGAGAAATTGAGTATTAAGATTTTTATTTTTAAAAGGTCTCAGAATTATGCTTACTTCTGTGTTTGTCACCTTATTTTACAACAGGCTTAGGGGAAAATTTTCAATCCAGGGCTTCTCTGGTTAGACTTTTAAATGCTAAACAAAGAACATTCCCTGGCAATTGCTTAGAGCTGACGTAACGCCTGAAGTTTTGCTCAGTAACCCAGAGCATCATACTTCGGGCCGGATGACAAGGAAGACGATGATTAGGCACTGGTGGCAAGAAGGATGAACCAGGTCCAGATAGCAGAGGCAGGGAACTGGGTCGTGTTTCAGCTCTCTGGAGGAGGCAACAAAGAGACACTGGCTAGAAGTCAGTATCTGGCAGATAAAAAAAGAAAATGGGAAATAAGGGTCTATTTTTTTAATAAACATACTGCAAAGAAAAGAATAGGAACATGATTTGGTTTAGGGACGGAGCAGCCCCACTTCAGGCAATCCCTTTTTGCGATGCAGTGTCTTCACAGGTTTGTTTTCTCATTGCAGCACCGCAGAAAGTTCAGTGTCCATTTTTACACCACCTTGTGAGCACGGGACAACATTAACATCTCATTGCTTTCAAACCCAGCCAGTTAGTACACTTCCTTCACTCTTCCAAGACGCTGAAAGAGAATTAGCATGAGAAACATGAACCCCTTCTGGAAGACATTCCCTCTGGCTCACAATTCTTCCACGATGTGATCCTTGTAACATCTGGTAATACTGCTGTAGAAGTTTCTCCTACAATTTGGGTCACAGCACACACACCTGTTTCAACATCATGAAGTCCTATATTCTCTTCAGATAGGGATATAACATCTTCTGACATGTAGCACGGTTTAAAGTTTTCTTCCTTTTCTTTGAGCAACAGAGAAAAAATTGTTTGTTCTATTTTTACTGTCTACAAAAAAGGTATTTCTCTTGGGGTCCAAACTTTGTTTCTTGTGATTTCCTTTTCCTGGTGAAAAGAACGGAGCTCATCATAAAAACATAACTGACTCGGACCAAAGGACTTCTCAACACATTTTCTTATCTGACGTGACCATCAGTAGGTCTTTCACGAATGAGTACAAGAAACTCTGTATACAGTGATCAGTTCTTAAATACATCATCCCACTTTCAAGTGAAATTATTTTCCTTTAGTTGAAAAGTTGCCCTGATCAAGCCTTTATTAGAAAGGGTTGAAACACCCAAGAGCAGGTCTTGTTTGAGGAGCTCAGCTTTCCACCTGCGTAAGCCACATCCATAGGTATCAAACAGGCCACATGCAAAGGCTGAGAAACCCCCAGCTCTGCCCAGGGATAACTGGACAATCTTGGTGGAATCCTATTTTAGTTCTAAAATAACCTTTGGAAGCAGTGGGAATTGTGGGAACGCATAGGGTACATTTGAATCTCAATAATTCAGGCAAAGTACAACAATAATATGGCTCTCTAGAATTACCGGAACACGCTGCTGTATAATAAGTGCAGAGCAGAAGGTGAACAAGCTTGGATCTGTCTGCCAACTCAGAAACGTCTGTAATTAGATCTTATCAGTTACTTAACATCCTACTTCTGTCTATATTTTGTTTACATCAAGAAACCAATTATCCCATTACTCGCCAGTACATGTCAAGCAAATACAACACAATTAAGTTCCATATTTAAAAAGTGTTAAAATTACAAATCTGAAATATTGCCAGATTTTAGTAAAGGTAATAGGGAGCCTTTCTATGAACGCACCATATGCACAATGCTTCCTCTTAGAGAAATACGGTACCGTGTAAAGTACAGTGAGTATATAGGTGCTCTGGGATAAACCGGAGTCTTGCAACAGCGGCAGTTGATAAGAAAAATACGCACATAAATTCAGAAATGCTGACCAGAAATACTTCTGAGCATAATAGGGCAGTGCATTTAAATGTGTTTAAAATATGCAAAAAATTACAATGGTACTGATGGATATATTGATTTATATTTGAATATGTTCTGCAGCTTTGAAGCATTTCTTTTCATTTTTTACACCTCTATCCAAAAGCTGAGTTGAGACCCTAAATTGCATCTTTTCAAAACATTATCAGCTCCCTAATGTATGTTCAGGTTTTGACTTTTGGTTAGGTTTTTGGTCAAAATCGGTACTACAGGCAAAATACTTTCAACTGAAAATATCTATGGCCACAAAAACTACAAGAAAACTTTCTGGAAGGCATTTATTGAACAGCTTCTGCTTTACCACCCGTAACACAAACACAGTTTCATCTGTTTCAGTCGCTGACCTTGGGAATGCACCCCCCTCTTTACTTCAAGGGACACAATGATTTTTGATATTGTGTTCTCCACTGTCTCCAGTGAGGCTGTGGGCAGTGCCTGTGTCCCTCCCCTGCTCTTAGTGCTTCAATATTAGCTGGGAACCGGATTAAGAGGTCACTGGATGGTTAGCATTGAAAGATTTCCATTAAAAAGTTACCCTCACCCTTGAAATCTAGCTTTTTCACCATCGTAGAAACAAGGACGCATTTCTTTATTCCGATGAACAATAGGTGTATCTTAGGCAGCTGAATGATGCTAAACAGACAACCGGAGAATCTCGAGATCATTTAAATAGTCTTTTGAAAACTGTGAGGTTCTGTTATAAATGGGAAAGCTGCAGGAACAATGACCCGTGTACATTTACCCCATACCTTGATCAAAACAAGAAGTCATCTCATAAAGTAAATAAGGCAGCATTAGTAAGAGCATCTTGAAGGAGGTTTTGCAGAAGATGGAGCTATGTAATGCAATCTAACTGCATTTTGCAAGCAGGTAAAAGCATTAGTGTTTACAACCTGGCATTACATTTTATACTGGTTTTTTTTAGTGGTGAATCTAAAACTATCCAAACAGCAGCAAAATTCACTGCAGGTAGGCTATATCCACAAAATCATATGGTTATTTACCATCTTTTAGCATTTGCAGATCTTTTTAAGGAAGAGGGATTACTTCTTAGTAACTACTGCTCTTCGAGACTTGTCCCTGTGCAATTCCAATTAAAGGAGTAATGGATGTTTCTGGAGAAGAGGTGTGAGAAGCTCTCCTTTGCTAAGGTGGAGGCCGAAAGTCTACTAGCTCACATGAGCTCAGTTTCTTCCCCCTAGCTTACAGAGTCCTAAAATCCAAAGAACTTGCTGCTAACAGGAGTGTACACGGATCGGATGAGTAATAATCTGAGGAGAAGAATTACTAATAGATTAATTGTTTTCTGCTTCCAGTGCTTCCTTTCATTCCTATTCCCATGGGGCCAGCAAACGCTGCCTGCTTGGAGGTAGCAAAACTGAAGTGTAGCTCCATTTTTCTATACCACGTATCAGAACGGGATGCCAATGACAACAAATGACAACAATTATCATCAGAGTCATGTTTGTATACTACTCTATTTCAGGTCTAATAGTAAACCTAAGAACGTGTAGGTTTTCCATTTATTCACAGCACAGATGGCAGCAGCGTGAGTTTTCACCACCTAGCCCAACATTTGCAATCACAATCTTGTGGAAAATCTAGGGCGATTTAAAAATGATGAAAGTTACCAGGCTTGATAGGAATATAATGGAGTTGCTCACGAATGATTCAAAGCAGGATGTTTAAGAAGATTTTGTGCTCTTCCAATGAAATTCTGTAGGTAGGATATTATTTTCTATGAAATTTTACAAATCGTGTACAATCAACAGTGATATAACCAATAGAAGCACTCACACCAACACCCACCACAACCACTGGAAAGCTGATTTAACCATCACACGGGAAATAAAGAAGGAGCTTTAAAAACTTTAAACAGTGAAGGCTGCATCAATATCAGATTGTACCATAACTCACCGACCCTGCCTGCTGTAAGAAATTCAAAGAAGAATCTCTACATCCATCTTAATCTTAAAACTCAAAAGGTAACATACGATCGTTTTCCATTAGCTCCAAAAAATTTATCAATCTCTCATTCCACCACTCCAAGAATTTTTTAATGTTCCCAAAATCCACAGACAAGGGAATACTGGCAGAAAGACAATACTGGATTAGAGGAACTCTAAAGAGAACTTGAAGAAATTACGATCGTAACTGAAGGGGGACACCCACAAACCGTTTCTCCTCTTCAACCATGGTAACTACAGAAACATGAGCTCCACAGGAAAGTTAATACTTACTGTGATTTTTTGCAATAATCAATTGAAAAGATAATTTTTGGAGTAGTAAATTAGTGCCCATGGATAACTTAGCCCTTTGCATTCCACAAAGGATTGCTACAGATTTCAGATGTGAATACAGCTCTGTTTGAAAATCGATTAAGATCAACAATTCGTTCCAGACAGATATGTAATCTGTTACTACGTAAGAACTTTCAGACACTGCTCAGGTTTTTTAAATATTTATGCTATGTCTTTTCCTTTTATAAATTAGATCAGATCACCATCACTAAGCTCAATGACTGAGAAAATGCCATATTCACATAGGCTACTTTCTCCTGTAACATACAGATTCATAATCCTTAACATCAGTAGGGATGATTGGATTATCTACTGTGATCTACTCTGTCATGTAGGGGAGATAATTTCTACTACTTTTGCCTTTATGGAGATCAATAACATGTTTTCTCCTGATGCATAACCTCAGGAAGCATCTGGGGTGAACGGATGCCTGACACAAGTGTCTAGGTTTATTCTGTGTGCCCTAGGACTACTGAGATATCCACACCGTGCAGGAGACCTCCACCCCTCTGGTTTGGCAACTGGCAGCCTTGTGAGTCCAAGACATCTGCAACCTCGGGTGAGGCACCCCGCTAACTGTCCCAGTCCGTATCTGAAGACACAAAGATCCTCTTGGTTGCTTTGGTAGTTTCTTTCAGGGTTTCACCTTCTTGTTGCTGTTGTTAATAAATTCTGTCTAATGGTTCAACAGAATGTGAAATGTATTTTAGTATCTGTCTCGCAAACACTGCGTGCAGGTGTAACATTGCCTGCTAATGTCTGCTCGCTATACCCCCCGATTTCATGGCTGAAGGCTGCATTTATTCGCTTTGTTACATCACACCAGGCATTTATATAGCATTGCTTCTCCAAGTCACTGCATTCCAGGGTACATCCTCCATTTTTACATATTTGTTGTTACATACATTGCCTGGCAATTGCCAAAGATCATATATACGTTATTAGAACAGGCCCAGGTCAAAAATAGTGATGACTGCTTTATATACCTGACCTGCACTGATTACGATTTGGATCTCCATCAGGCCAGATGATTTAGCAGGTGTATCAAGTAGTAATTTAATATTTACTTCAACATCCCAGGTAGATAAACATTTAATAGGATATAATAAATTTCCTAAGGCACTTTTGTTCCATCCTGTAGAAGTTAATAGAGAATTATATCCTTTCTAAACAATCCAATCTTATGGTTCAAAACAGGGTTAGGAAATTTTTCATTCTCTGCAACAATAAGCTTTAGGAATAATTGTTGTAGAAATCTATTTTTTTCTTCCCTAGTAAATTCCATAAGCTTGCCCTTAAGGACTAACATTAGCATATTCTGAAATGACCGTTCTGATGATTCCCAGATTTGGGTGGGTAAAGTCCATATCTTGGTAAAAAAATGGTGATTCTGATCTATTTTAGGCAGTTTCTTTTTTCCAGAAGTAATTAATTTCTCCAGAGAAACACTTTTTTCAAGTTTTACAAAGCAGCTCAAAGAACGACATTTTCATAGAAAACAGATATAATGAAATTAAACATCTTCTCTTTTACAGCTGGCCACCTTTCCCACTTTGTTGGCACCCAACAGGAAGTCTACGGGACTATTCACAAAGTAAAGTACAAACCAGCAGGTTTGCTCTGGGGCATGTAAATGGTAACAACTCTGCAAGTGCAGTAGATCCTAACAGTCTGGGCTCCTTGCATGACTTAAGGTCTGGAGAATCATGGATCATCTTCAGAATTTTGTTTAAACTAATGAAAGACCTTACAGGAATTATCATACATAAAAAAGCTACTATTTTTGAATTTTTATGGAACAAAATAAGGGTTTATTTTTCTGTTTGTATAACTCAGAAAAATACTTTTCATATACTTCTTTTGGGGCATGGACATCTCCCAAAATGATCAGTGGCTTTAGCTGACTTCAGTGATCAGAAAATGGCAATAGCAGCCCAGATTCTAAAACTCTAAGGACTCAGGCTGAAATTAAGAAATTTGGCATGCAGTAGCACTAGACAGCTTAGAGCTTTTATTTTCAAACTGATGTCTTACCAAATACAGCCATCTGTGTTCCCTCTGGGAAAGGTTCTACCATTCTGTTTCCGTTGACATGATGTTTATCTAGAAGGGGAAAAAAAAATCAAAATGTAATACAATATATGCTTTGCATAAAAACAACTGGGTTTTTTCTTACAGTTCTATTGAAACCTGAAGTTTGATTTATGAAAGCCAAGCTGTACAATTCACTAATATCTGCAACTTCACACTTTCTGAGTCTATTTTTCAAAAATACTGCCCGCAAGTCCCAGGATATAAACTAGAGATGTATTTCAGTTTAGTGCTTCAGATAAGTCAGCTGATACTAACGTGACACACACATACAGAGCAACAGACAGTCAATCACTGCCAAAGGTGGAGTACTCTTGAAAGCAATCTCCTCATGCAAGAAGAAAAAGCAGGGAAATCATAATTCTCTGTTGCTACTAGGATATGTTGGTGCTCAACCACAAGTTTTTTTTTATATGACCAAGCACGAACTGTATGTATTTTCTGCCCTAGTGTGGTGGAATGACCTTAGCTGGCTGCCAGGTGCCCACCCAGCTGCTCTCTCACTCCCCCTCATCAACAGGACAGGCGGAGAAAACAAGATGGAAAAACTCATAGTCTCATAGAATCATAAAATCATTATAGTTGTAAGAGACCTTTAAGGTCATCAAGTCCAACCGTTAACATTGCCAAACCCACCACTAAACCATGTCCCCCAGCACCACGTCTGCCCGGCTTTTAAACACCTCCAGGGATGGCGACTCCACCACTTCCCTGGGCAGCCTGTTCCAGTGCTTGACGACCCTTTCTGTGAAGAAATTTTTCCTAATATCCATCCTAAACCTCCCCTGGGGCAACTTGAGGCCATTTCATCTTGTCCTATCGCTTGTTACTTGGGAGAAGAGACCAGCGCCCATCTCACTACACCCTCCTCTCAGGGAGTTGCAGAGAGTGAGAAGGTCTCCCCTCAGCCTCCTCTTCTCCAGGCTGAACACCCCCAGTTCCCTCAGCCGCTCCTCACAAGACTTGGGCTCCAGACCCCTCACCAGCTCCGCTGCCCTCACAGGTTGAGGTAAAATACAGGCAGATCACTTACCAATAACCATCATGAGCAGTCCAGACTCAACTTGAGGAAAATTAATTTAATTTATTGCCAATTAAAATGTGTTTGGATAGCGAGAAACAAAAACAAAACCTTCCCCCCACCTCCCCTTTTCCCTGGCTCAGCTTCACTCCATCCCCGACTCCAACCCCTGGGCTCACAGGGCTGTTTCTCACACTTTTTTCCTCAATCTTCACTACTATGCCATGTTTTGCCCTTTTTTTACATATATTCTGCCAGAGGCACCACCAGCGTCGCTGAGGGGCTCAGCTGTGTCCTGAGGTGGGGCCACTGCAGAGCTGGCTGGAACCGGCTGGAACTGGCTGGAACCGGCTGGAACTGGCTGGAACCGGCTGGAACCGGCTGGAACTGACCACGTCCTGCACAGGGCAGCCCCGGCCTCTCCTCACAGAGGTCGCCCCTGCAGGCCTCCCACTACCAAATCCTGGACATTTACACCCAATACAACCAGCAGTCTGTTCACTAAAATGCATATTTATCCAACATATTCTAATGCCACACCCATTCAGGACGGACCATAGCGAGTTCCTCCGTTACAGCAATCACACCCTGGACTGTTTTAACACTATTAAATTACTACTGCTATTGGAAACCACTGTAACAGATCAAACGTAGCTGCTCTTCTGTTAACCAACGCTTCATCAAGAAGGCGAGAAGAGCACAAAATGCCAAAAAAAAAAAAAAAAAAAAGGCCAACTATCATGCAATTGTCCTCAGGGACTTGGCACCGGCAGCCCCAGCACCTTCCAGCTCCCACCAGGTCTCCACAATGGAGGTGTTTTTCACACAGGACACTTCCTCAATGCCATGGCCAAATTTCTTCCATTTTTCTGAGAAAACTTGATGCGTGACACAAAATTAGCAAAACCGCATCCACTCTTTTCATGTAAACTGAAAAGCTGGTACATTTGAGGTTTCCTTTAGTTAAACAGTCGTTACTAGCCACTATGGCTACCCACTCTGAGGTGAAAGACTGCTTTCTCTAGAGAGCAGCTGGGCTCTGGGAAATCTGATCTGTGGAAGCAGACAGATAAACTACAGCTTTCACGAGCTGCAGCTTAAGAGTAAATTATATACAACAGAATGATAGAATCACAGAATGGTTTGGGTTGGAAGGGACCTTAAAGACCATCTAGTCCAACCCCCTGCCATGGGCAGGGACACCTCCCANGAGGGGCAGAATCCCCTCCCTGGCCCTGCTGCCCACGCTGCTGGGGATGCAGCCCAGGATGCGGGGGGCTTTCTGGGCTGCCAGCGCATGTTGCCGGCTCATGTTGAGCTTCTCTCATATCCTTGCACAAGTACACAGGAGGACATAAGACAGAATGCCTATAAAAAACATTTGCATAAAAGTCAAATCAAGACTGAGACTTTCAATCACAAGGAACACAAAGCATACAGGAAAGTGCAATATTACGGCATCACTGGTGCTCACAGGGATGATTTCTATGCAATAAAATAGCAGAAGCCTGGCTCTACTCCCTCTGTGACAAGATGGCTCCCAGGGGCTAGAAACTGCTCAGTTTCCAAACTAAATAGTATATTCTTCATATCCCAATGTACTTCTCTTTCATCCCAATGTACTTTCCGTAGCGTAAAGAAAATTCTACTCCTTGTGATAATACAGGCTTACCACTATTGTATAATCAGGGTTGTATATATAACCTGGAAGGGCTGTATGTATAACCTGGAAATGAGCTCTCCCACCTCCAAATAAGATAAAATATATAGATCCACAACAGAATATTCCCAATCCTTTTCACTAGCCTCCCCCCATTCATTTCTTGATCTACCAAGACTCATTGCCAACAACGGTGGAAAGAAATAAAATCGCCTGAACTCAAAATACAGGTTTCTGTTCACAAAATACTTTCCAGGGCGAAAGCGAGGAGATTTTCTGTGTACGCGCATTATTTTACTTCCTGTAGTACAGAACCTGGTGAGGAATAAAAGAGGTCAAATTAAGAACCTGGGGATTGCCTTGCGAATTCTCTGAAAGCAATATTTTTCATTAGCAGGGAGGCACGGCACAGTACTAATCCCAGCTGGCATCAAACATTTATCAACAGTCAATGAGAAGGGAAAATCAGGGTTATCTGCAGTTGGAGCAAGAGGCGCCATAAAGTCAATGGTTTGTATTTAGGAAGATTGAATGCCCTGTGCCACGCAAGTCAAGAGAGGGGCTTGAGGAAGGAAATTGTTGGGAGGTTCCAGAGTGGGAGTAATATGACCAATGCCGTAGAAGGTTTCAACCTCGTTAGCTATAGTTTGTATTACTAACGTGATCTACAGCCATCTGAGATGAGCAAACAGTCGGAGAAATTATGAAACATCATGCAAGATCAAATAAAGTAACCCTGCCCCAGTCCTGATAGCTGCCTTCATTTAAAGAGTGAATGACATATATGATGTATGAAGTAGTTATCGTTTCAAATGGTGAGGCTTTCAATATATTAAAATGAAAATTAAACTTTTAGAGGTGAGAGGGGCCTGACTGAAAATAATATGTTCAGAGTTCTCAAGCTGTCTTCCGATGCTATCACATTTTTGTTTCAAAGATCTTAGATAAAATAATTCATTTTCTTGTCATTCATACTTTGTTTTACAATTTTTCCAGTATTCTCTGCCCTCTGTCTAGATGCACTAAATAGTAAAAAATAAATAAAAAAAAAAATCTACATGGACTTTCACAAATCAAACATTCAATCTTAGGAAGAAGGTAACAACACATAAGTATAAAAAGCCTCTCAACAAGTACACTATGCAAAGAACACTGCAGTTTCTGGTTTTTTACTGAACGGTTTCTCTTATGAGAACATAAGCTTTAATTCTCACCTACAAATTGGATTGAGTAGCTCCAGAAAACCAGAAATACTTTGGCCCCATCGAATTAGAAAAAAATTAGAAGGACTTTCCCTGTAACTTGCCAACAGAAAGAACAAACGACTGTTCCAAGCTCATCGTCAGTCCAGAGACAAGGGCTTACAATAAATGAGTAAGATAAAACCAACTGTTACAGAGACATGCAAAGATTATCAGTGAACGCTGAACTGGCTGTGAGAAGTTAACTTCAGCTTCCTAGTGGGGAAAACAACACGTTTCACCCCAATACTGTCAATATTTATAGGGTTAATCCTTCAGTGGACTACAACAGCATTCAGGCACTTGGAAAAGTAGGATTGTGAGGACATGAATGTCTTTATGTTATCTTCTTGATCTTCTTGATCCTCAGGGTTTCAACAGAAAGCCAGTTGGTAAGGAATAAATTTTTATTTCTGTTTCATTGATATTCAAGCTGTCAGCATTTTTCTGAACCAAACCAAACACCGGGGGACTTGCTTTCAAAACAGTTGAATGCTGCTCCATCCTCAACTGCAAGAATTCTCTTTACCATTTTTCAAACTAAGCCTGAGAAATGTCTGCAACATACTTTGCTCCCTGCTGAACAGAACTAGCACGCGCTGAAAGCAGCACATATCCTGGAGGTCTTGACATTCAACTTTAGCTTCAGGCGAAGTCTGCTTTAGGTAGGTGCAGTGCCTGGGCCTCTCTCCTCAGCTTCTCTGGATTTTTATAGAAATAATCCTTCACAGATCCTCTGTATCTGTGAAACAGCATAATACATGGAAAGATAATCAAAAGTTGCTAAACGGGTCCTCGATATTCCTTTGGCATTACTCAGCCTTTGCAGCCTGTCGCTCAATAGTTTCTAACATAGTCCTACAATTGCCCTTTGCTAAAGGTTCGCTACCTTCAAGTAAAGTTCTGTCCAAACATGGATTAGGCTATGTCTGTACTAGTAAACTATTAGAATAAACAATTCATATCTAGAAGCTATTTGAGAGAGTGTTAATTAGCTTCGCTGAAATCATGTTAGAGCCTATCCTAGCGATTTACCAGCGTGGACAATCAAGTTCCAGTGCCTGGACCTGTTCTCTGGCACGTAATTTATTAGTATACACTTCATTTATCTTCATAGTTCCACATATGTCAATGGTATCCCACCTGTAAGAGATAAATTTAACAACGAAAGATGTTCAAATGAGAAAGTTTTATAAGAAATATTTCCTTTCAAACCAGCCTGACTTAGGTTCTAAACAGATTTACTGTTCTGCTATAAGCCCAGAGGAAATTTAAAGCTCAGTGAAATAAAAACTCATTGCCGTTAAGTTACATTCCTAATAAAGCCATTGCCACCACATTTACAGCACTTATCAGACCTTTAACAGAATCAAACTTGCAATTATTACAGACTGAAGTTCGTGCTGCTTTCTTAAATATGCAAACTTAAAGCACTGGTCTAACGCAGAGCAGCCAGTCACTCCGAGGCAAAATCCGCTCTCCCAGCAGTACAGATGAAATCAAAGTTGAACCAAGAATGAAATGGGCAGTGCAGAAAGGCTAGATGAGGCATTTTGCAGAACTGAAGGAACTGGAGAGGAACTCTAGGTTAAGATACCCACAGTCATTAATGAACATCAGTTCTCTTATTTGTGGACCCAAATGAAGCTGCTTGAAAAGATTTGTCTTTCGCACAATGCTGATCCAGCACTGAGTGAAAATCAGACATTTTCTGGTCTCAAAATATTCAGTCTCGAGCAATCATTGTAAAGATCTGAGAATATTTATTTTTTATTAGTAACAGATTCATATGCTCTTCATGTTTATCTTTTGATTTTTAAACCATTAGGGAATATTTAGACTACATATCCAAACTTGTTTTATCACAGCAGCCAGAAAGTTATTATTTTTCAATGAAAACTGAGATTCTCACATAATCAAATTAATCCAGGAGTAGGGGTCATATTTATACACAAGGACTGTTAATTTTCCATGGTAAGCACAGCCAGGAGTTGAATTGAAAATAGCTGATTAAGTGATTGCCATGAGCCTCCTCCACCTCCTACCAGCACAAACAGGACGGGTACATGGGGAGAAGAGGAGGAAAAGGGATACGCAGCGATGGGCTGAGGAAGGAACTTCCAAAAGGAAATCAGCTACTGCTTGAACGACTCCTTTCCCCTTTCTGTTTTGCCTTAGACACCTTCTGCTACACTTTCCATCACACCACCATGGTGGAGGTTTTTTCACCATTGGCTACACCACACACTCACTGCGCTGTCGATGTGGTAGCCGGATCACTGAGGGGCTGGCAATTTTGGGCAGATAACAGAGAAAGCAGGTGCGGGGATACGAAGATGATCACGGGACTGGAGCATCTCTCTGATGAGGAAAAGCTGAGACCTGGGGCTGTTTTAGCCTGGAGAAGAGAAGACTGAGAGGGGAACTCATCAATGCTTAGCAATATCTAAAGGGCGGGTGTCAAGAAGATGGGGCCAGACTCTTTTCACTGGTGCCCAGTGACAGGACAAGGGGCAACATGCACACTCTGGAACACAGGAAATTCTGTCTGAACATGAGGAAAATCTTCTTTCCTTTGAGGGTGGCAGAGCACTGGCACAGGCTGCCCAGAGAGGTGGTGGAGTCTCCCACTCTGGAGACATTCCAAACCCGCCTGGACGCCATCCTGTGCAACCTGCTGTGGGTGACCCTGCTCGGGCAGGGGGGTTGGGCTAGATGATCTCCAGAGGTCCCTGCCAACCCCTGCCATTCTGAGATTCTGCGATTCTGTGATACGTGACGTTTGTAAAACAGTTATAAAAATAACTCAGTGGTTATTATTTCCAGAAGTGGCATATAAGTCATAATATATCTCATAAGGGTTGCAAGATGGGCACCAAAGAGATAAAAGCACTCCTCACGTTGCAGTGTTAGCTGTGCAGGGCATGTACACATAATATTTAGCGTAGTTGCCACATTCATTTGAAACAAAAGTTTGGAGGCAGTAAAGCAGCGTAAAACTTAGAGCCAGGCCTGTGTGAATAAGACTGCTTTCATCTAAATAAAGAGGGGTAAAGAAAAAATGTTCAGCATTGAATAAGCAAGTTATTTAAATGCCTCCTAAATGTTGGATGTGAGAGGAGTATGTCATCCACAGTCACAACTCCACCTCTCTAAAGTGAAGTAACGAAAAGCAGGATGACAGACGCCACTTGCGAACTCGGAACATGGAGACAGACTGACAGCATTTCACTGTAACCTACAGCTGCTATGTTCTTTTCTTTAAAAATTCATTGAATGCCCAACTTTAACTTTGGTGTCGGAGTTCGTACGCTCCAGAGAGACCACAGTGAAAGGAATGCTACAATGAGAAGACATCAGATTCATTGCTCCTGTGATGGCTGAGAAAGTTTTACTGCTTTAGGAGAAGACAGAATTACCAGCAGTCTGAAAACTGATGTAACAACGAATCTAACCCGTAGCACAAGACAAGGGAAGTGCTTTGTGAGAAGTAAGATGTTCAGAAAAAGCTCCCCATGGCATGATTGGTAACCCACTGCGAGCTACATGGGCTATCAGGCCTGATCATCCCCTACTGCTTTTTCATATAACACTTTTTACTGCTGTGCACCATCAATATACAGCACATAATTGAAGGCCAGTGGGTTTCTTTTCTGTCTTGTAAACAAGAAATTATCTAATTTTTATTTCCAGTAAAAGACTGCATCATTTAAAAAAAAAAAAAAAATGGTGGACGTTTGGCAGTGCAGTGTTGCCATTTAATATGTAATGAGTAAAAGGTCTGTAAGTGTCACCAAAGAGAAGAAATCCTAAGCTAAAGAAGACTAAATAGCAAACAAACAAACAAACAAACAAAAACGGAATTCACTGCCCTTGGGTAAAAGTTCAACACAGGTGACATATGAAAACTCAATTCAAAGGAAGTGAAATTAGCCTTACTTACCAGTATTTTACAAAAAAATATTTTATGATTTAACCATTCAACTATTTAATTTAACCAGCGCACGTCAATAGAGAATGAACTAGATACCTGTTCATTTTTTCAAATAGTCATATCGTTTACAATAACTATATTGACGTCTGTAGGCAGCACTTAATTTATTAACAGTGAACTAACTCTACCAAAATGTACGCTTCCATTAGGCTACATGGCCTGTGGAATTAAAAGACAGTTACAAATGTGTTATTCACATTTCCAAGTACCAAACTTACTTGATATCTTTAAAACAGAACTCCCTTTCAGTATATTCACGTGGTTTAGTGGCAGACCTGGCAGAATAGCATCAATGGTTGGACTAGATGATCTTAAAGGTCTTTTCCAACCTAAACAATTCTATGATCTGATCAGAGCTTCATTGCGCTTCACTCACCTGGCTTCAAAAACAGGGATCTGACCTTTACTGTACTTGTGCCTAGAATGAGGTACCTGAGTAAATTCCCTGATTCTAAAGTCTTCTGGGCTGCCAGAATTTCTGTTAACTTCACTGAAAGCCGCAACTGGTCAGGACTTTTGAAAAATGGGTCATTCATTTATACACCTAAATACGAGCATCGAAGCATGGCTTTTTAAACCTAAGAAGGTTTGGGGTTTTTTTCACTGTACCTTACCCCTGATAAATCTTTTAACAGTAATTGTAAAGTCTTTCTCTTTTTTTTTTTTTCTTCAAATTACTAAATCTCTGAGAAGTCTTTTAAGAATGGATTCATCCAATTTGAAGTCAATCCGACTAAATTCTGGTTTTAAAGCCTAGCTGTCACAGAGCCAGAATCTTTCTTTTTTTTGTGCTATCATTCTCAGTAGGAACGGCTGATAGTTTGATCAAAACAGTTATTTGGGTTGCGTCATCAGTTATTCTAGGAGTAAGCTTGAGAGTTTCTTCAGACAAAAACATAAATGCAAAACTTTTCATCATCAACATATTTCACAACCCAGAAGCTATTTCCTTTAAAAAAAGGGTTTAGTTCTCTAATATGGTATCTGACAGGTATGCCAAGAGGAGTTATGCACGTACTATTTATCAAATTATGTCACATATGAGGATTGTATACATTGTACAAGGATAGGATTTTTTCAGTCATTAATATTGAACCAGATCCTTACAACTTCAGACAGAGGGGAAATCTTTCATCTCACTTATATTCTTCCCATCTCCCAAGATCTCCCGGATATCAGAAAATGCTTTTGAGATGGTTTCACGATGATTTGGCAAGGACAGAAGGGAAGCCTGGCTGTTAGAGAGAAAGCTTATAGGTAGTGCTGCTGGAGGAATAGGAATTACCTACTAAATCCCCCCATTTCCACCCCAGACTGTCTTAAACCCACCCATTTATTCTTGTTCCTGAAGGTGAAGCCTCTCTTCATCATTTGGGGGATTTCAAAAAGCTACTCAATGGAAAAATCCATGGAAGCATAGCTTCTTCACCAGGGGCACGCTCTTAGAGGACTAAAGAGAGGCACAAGAGGGAAAGGGCTGCTCTACTTCAGGCCTCTGTGGAGCTAATAGTGGTATTAGAGGTGTAATTGATGGCAGAATTTCATCCATAAATTCTTCATAGCTGCTGATGAAATAGAAGCTCTTCTTTATTTTCAGGTCTAGTTCAATGAGCAGAACTGTCAGTTCTGCCAGCTCCTGCGTAATAAGAAAATCTAATGTCATATCAGATGCAACCCGAAGTGTTACGTTTCAAATCACTTTGCCTCCCAAAGGATATTTTCAGCACAGGGACATTGCTGCCCAAACCCAGCCATTTATGTTTCCAACACTGACAAGTCATTTTGGTTCTCCGCATTGGCAGAGAGATGGCGTACATGATCTACTGGGTTTCTTTCACCTCTTGTTTCTCTAGTTCCATCCGCCGTCAGTCAGTAGAGATCAGCTGTCAACTCATTACCAATTAAAAAGAGAGGTCAGCTACGTAACAGTAATTCACTGCCTACAACGATTTATAGTAGTGTGTTACTTTTCTCACATGGTGGTTCCCCACTATTATTAAAAAAGGACGGTATCATTCAATGGAAGATGTTAATTACAAATTTTGTTGAAAAAGAAAAAATTTTGCTTATTGAAATAGGTCCGGAAAGGAAGAGTAGTAGCTGAAAACAGTTTTGAAATGTATTCTGGAGATGATGTCTCACAATGTGACACACTGGGTTCTGCTGCATCCATTCTATCAAACAGATTACGACACAGAAACTGATTGATGCTACAAAACATGATGCGTCCTAGCACAGTGTGTCAGTTCAGACCCCAAAACACACGGACTCCTCAAAAAACATAGGTTCTGTTTAATGAACAAAGGTGAGATTATCGCACACTGGTTTTGTTCTGCAGTTCTTACTGGGAAATGTACCGACAGAAACGACAGGAAAAAAGTTTTTGAAAATGAAAATGAATTCATTTCTTAGAATAGGGCAGTGGAGATGCAGAGGAGGAGAAATAGCGATTTTGAAATTTCCAATCTACTGGGGTTTGCAGATTAGTGGCTGAACAGCTGTGCCGGTAGCTGTGGGACCGTGCTAATAGGAAGCAGTATCTCGTGCAGCGACAGAGCGCGAGGGAGGCAGGCTGCGCAGTGGGAAAGGGTAGGTGGGCTCCAAGGTCAGAGGAGACCACGTGGGCGATGGGGAAGGTAGACTACGGGAGCATGCGTAGGGCAAGGGGAAGAGCTGGCTGTCGGGCTGTGCCTAAGACCAAGTGTCCATACTGGGTGTGGGGCAGTGGGTACGTGGCAGGTGGGACAGAGGATGATGGGGTGTGGGGGTAAAATATGAGGATCAGGGATATATTTGGGGTACGACCAGAGGAAAGTATCCTAGAAACTACAATAACGGACTTCCTGCTTTCAAGGAGACAAAGCCACGTACCATTATGTGACTTTCACACACAGAAAGTACATGAGACCTAGAGAAACAAGACCGCACACATCCTGACTGTACCCACGTGTGCTGCTTGATGTATTTTTGATTCTGTAAGCCAGGTGTTTAACTTTTGAGTTTTGGGGTAGATACGTTAAGGTTAAATTAAATGTGCTTAAATTGGGATTCATGCCACTTGGCTTTAGGCATCTACAATGGATATCCACATCTGAGCACTCAGCTTCGGATCCTTCTGTGCTCTGGAAAGAACCAGACACTTCTGTGGTGATTCATCTGACATATTTTGGATGTTTTCTTCAGGATAAAATGAATCATATTTAAAAACGCCAGTCTCTGAGCACTGATTATAAGGAAACTAGTGACAAACTCAGATGAATTCCACCTATATCACTTGCAGTAGCATCACTGAGATTTATGATCTAATCAGTGGGAGGATTATACGTACCTGTGTGTAGTTACATATTTTTTAAAATATGGCCTTGAGACCAACAGAGATTCTGGGTTATGAACCAGGACAAACGTCAACAGTAAAACATATGATCAAAATAGGAAAGGGAACAATAGCAGAGGAAAATAACAATCCTATCTACAAGGGTTGCTACAAGGTAGTCTATCTCACAAGCAGTTTTGTTGCTGTACTGCAGTAATAGACCTCTAATTAATACAGCATTCACCGAGCTCGGACAGGTAACATAGACAGAAACATTAGGTACACACTGTAGTCAACTCTTGTGGTATTTTTGGGACTGTCGTATCATTTCACTTCCCAAAAACCTAACTCATGGAGTTATGACATAACACGAAAATCTCAGTTCTCATTTTTAAAACCTATGCTTTTTAACCTGCCTGTCGGGAGATTAAAAAAAAATGCAGATCATCTGTACTCAAAAATTAAAAATTAAACAAGAAATACAAAGATAATTTATCCTTCTAAGAAGATATGCAGTGTTCAAATGGTCAACATTTTATCTTTCTAATACCTCTACAATATGGTAATGGGCACAAACTTGACCATAGGAAGCTCCATCTGAACATGAGGAGGAACTTCTTCCCTTTGAGGGTGGCAGAGCACTGGCACAGGCTGCCCAGAGAGGTGGTGGAGTCTCCCACTCTGGAGACATTCCAAACCCACCTGGACACCATCCTGTGCAACCTGCCCTGGGTGACCCTGCTCTGGCAGGGGGGTTGGACTAGATGATCTCCAGAGGTCCCTTCCAACCCCCGTGATCCTGTGATTGTATGGCTCCACTATCTACGTGTACATATAAATATTTTGGTTAGGTTCTCATTATCTCCCACCTTGATTGCTAAAATATGCTTTCCTTGAGACTTGAGAAAGGCTCTCTGGAGCACTAAAATTCCCCAAGAATACTGCTGCAAAGAACCCTGTTCTAGTCTGCCAGTTTGACAATGTCACTCTCCTCTTCAAATTGCTTCCCTATTGCACCAAGCAGAAGTTACTTGTCTACTTTCAAGGCGCTCCTGACCAAGACTCCACTGCCAACCATCTTTCATGCAGAAGCTGAATGTCGTGTTCCACCTCTGATCACTCAGATACGCCAGCCATCACTCTTTACACTTTCTAACAAGTTTCCCTGTCATGTCTGTGGCACTCCCCCTCCCAGAAGGGAGGAGATCCCCATAAACAAAACCAGAGGTACCTCCGTATCTTCTTCCTTAAACCTCTTCTCCTTTGTGGAAGTGTAGCTGAAAAACCTGACACTAGTCAGTCTGCTTCTCTGTAACATATAGTCAGGTTGCCAGTATACCGACCTACAGAGATTTCAGCTGTCGGTTCCATATCATCGTGTTGTAACCCAAATAAAAATAACAAAAATAGTGTTGCGTTTACTGTGTGGGATCCAATGCATAGCTGTTGAGTAGCTGGGATTGACAATTAACCCCTTCTACAAAGAACAGGTCAGCGTGCCATCATCTGAGAGAATACAGCAGCACAACGCCTTTTTTTGACTCCCTATAATGATCAGCAATGCACTGAATGCACAGAAGAAGCCCCAAACCTGGAGCGGAGGGTGGCATTGAGCTGTCCACCTAACGCGAACAATCCAGGCCATCTCTACCATTACTGCTTTTCAGGCAGTGCCAGTGGCATCTGCTTGTGAGTGTAGGAATTGAATGAAGCTGACAAAATACAACTGGACTTTATTTCCGACTGCGAGACAATGCCTTTCAAAACCCCACTTGAAACCCTTATCTAAACCAGCTTGGATAAGAACACTATCAGGCTGGAAAGCCAAGAGATCCAAACAAAGGACGATGACAAACACAGTGGAACTGAGTTGGGAGGAGATGTCCAGTGGGGTGTGGCAAGGAGGATTGTTAAGCCCGGGTTTATTTAGCAGCTTTATTAATGATCTCAAAGAAGGGGTGAAAAGCACATGAATAAAACATGCACTGGATACTCAACTGGGACATCATGTGTACACCATGAAAAATGAAAACTAGCACAAAGCTCTAGGCAGAAATTCTGCAATGAAGCACAGAGAGATGCAAAGTAGCTCCAGGAATATTACTGTTTCCTTATTACGGAAGGAGAGCTTGCGTCCTCATCTTTCTTGAGGAAAAAAAGGAAAAAAAAGCTGTCTGAAAGGGCAGGGACCACAGCCTGAGGGAAGGACAGAAGAGTCACAGGAGAAATAAACTCTTATAATGGCCAGACTCTGGAAACCAATGTGCCCTCAGCTTCTGTTACAGAGACTGCTGCGGGGGATATAATCTCTGTTGGTACGCTTCCTGGCACTGTTCGGCTCGACATCTCCTTGCTCGTGAATCAGCAACGGAAATGCCAAATGCTAGGCTAGCCTGGGCAAAGAAAAGCTAGGTACAGAAAACAGTGCAGACCTAACGGTAAAATCCCCCAATCGCTTTTAAGTAGGTTGCTTTTTTATAATTTCCTTTTACACGTTAATATTTCTATAAGTAACCTTCTAAACGTGACTTTTGATTTAGGGTGCTCACTTTCTGAGGGCTCAGCCTGAAAGCAGTCAGGTCTCGTGCCAGTTGATACTGGGTATCTTAACCCCGACGACCTATTATCGATTGTTTATGTTCATAGCTCCTCAAAGATAGACTCAAAATGATTTTTTCTGGACATTCGCATCCGTGTTCAAAATGGGAAAATCCCTTTGAAATTCATGGCTGGCCATGGATTTGTAGATAAATAGCGGAGCAGTGGCTTTTCAAGTCTTTAATTACATACATAGAGACATAACTCAAACATTTTTTTTGTCCCACGGAGGCACCCATGGAGAAACACTGCTTCTCCAATGTAGCCTTCCTTGACTCATACTACAGTATTCTAATATTGCATTAACACGTGCCATTCAAGCTGATGAGACCATGCTACATGTAACTTTTTTTGTTTTTCCTGAAATACAATATGGAAGAACTTGACCCAGGAAAGGATCCTCTCACCCAAAGCACCTGGACTAACAGGAGAAATATGCAGTATTGAGCAACTCATCTGCTTTTAGGCATGCACATATAGGACAGATGACTTGTCCTACAGGTGACTATTTTTCCCCAATTAATCTGAAAGGTTCTATAGTGGTTAGCTCAGATATCTATATCGGATCAAATTAATTCCAATGAGACCACCTGATTGCATTCACTTAGGGAAGCAATACAAAAGAAAAGCCACTCTCATACTTTTCTCTGTCTACTCGTTGATACCCTATACATGTACGGTATTGATTCTTCCTTGCACAAATGTCCTGTTTTATACCAGCTTTGCATTTGTGAAAATGAAAAAAAAAAAAAAAGTAAACATCTGAGCCAGTGAACGATCAGGCCTATTGTGATTTTTGTATCTAAAAAAATCTAACCAACACATGATATTAAAACTATACAACATCCCGGAAAGGTCTTATTATGCATATTATAACGATAAGACAATGACAGGTTAAAGAACTTCACAACATCACTGGTAAAACATGTCTCGATTCCCCGTCCTTCATACCAAAGCGTTTGTCCAATGCCCTCTCCAGCTACTTGGAAAAGGGTGTTTATTGGGCTAATAAAACCCAATGGAGGAAATTCAACAGTCAGTCTCTATTAATGAGTTAACATCACTCAGTCACCTACAATTTAATTTTTCTAAGGCCCTGAGATTTTAATTTGAGTAATACTTCTATTAATTACAATGTCTAATAACAATGTCTAATTCAGACATCTGTTAAAAGTATGTAATGTTAATTTATTGGAAAATCTCCAGCAGTGCTCAATTAAAACGTTCCCCAGTTAAGTTAATGCATATGATTTGTAATGAATAGCAAAATTAGATACTGTTAATAAAAATAATAGCAAATTAAAAACAATAAAACCTTGACTTTAAGATTGACAAAATTGAAGATGCAGAATTTTTCATTAGGAGGTAGAGCAAGAATTTTTGAAAGCAGAATATTCTCACACCAGTTTGGAAGCCTATCTGGCAGAGCATTGCTCTAAATTAGCACCTACAGGAAGTATTTGTTGCACAGAACACTGCAGGAAATAGCATTAATCCTTACTTATTAGATTTTTCTTGCTTTAATTTCAGTTTTCCCTCACAAGATATTTTTCCCGTTCCTTAAATATGTAGGCTTACTCAGAGGCCTATATTTGGCAGGGTGGGTTTTGCTATTTTTAAATAATTACGCCGCTTTGCAGCATAGCTGCAGTCCTGTGAATTAAACCGATAGGTGAAACAAACAGCGCTTTTTCTCATCTGAACGTTGTCATCATGTTATCATTTCTGCGCCTGACCGCGCGTCTCCACTACGCCGTTAATCTGTTTTTAAAAATGGATCTCCATGAAAGCATGGAAATGAGGTACCGCACAGTTTTAGCGAAGCATTACAATACACCGCAGTCCCTTAAAGCCCAAGCGACGTTTCTTTTTTTGCCTTGTGAAGATGTCAGTAGCTTTGAGCGAGGAGCGGCGTGCAGCCTCTGATAGAGTATCTCCCTCATCCACATTCCCCCTTGATGGCAGATTATCTGCCTGGAGGTTGCATTAGGCTTCCGTCAGCTGTCAGTCAGCAGACGAGCAGGAACGGTCCAGTGCTTCTTCCCCCCGCCTCGCCCATCTGACAGTGATAAATGACCAGACCTAATGTTCAGCTAAGCTTGACGGGTCCAGGCCTCCCCTCGCAATCTGTTTCAGACGAACATTAGCCTTTTTCTGGGAATATCCCCTGTCGGTACAGCAAAGGCAGTTTTGGGGAGTGGCAAGGTTAGGCTGAGGGGCTTTTCTTTTTCAAAAAAAGGGAATTGTGATTGCGCTGCTCAAAGAAGTTCATAATCCGATGGCAAAAATAAAGATGAGAACAGCGTTATAAACAACCACAACAAGCGCAGTCGTCAGTTAACCATCTCCTTAAAAGGATGGATGCGTCTCACCCAAAGCTTCAGAAATGCACCTCCACCTCAACTCTAGTTTATCCAAAGCGCTTGTCCTCCCTGTGAAACAATGTCCTGAGATTGCTTCTTTCATTGTGTCTGGAGTGGATGGGGAAGATTCGAAAACAGACAATTTTTAAAGTGAAATGGGAAGTAGTTACCCCGATTATAAAAATTTGCTACAACTTCATCTTGAACAGCTACTGCACTTTAAGGCCCATCCTCTATTTCTTAGTGAATAGAATACATCATAAAATATTTCATACGTAACAATGGGGTTTTTTCACTTTTATCTTAAGTCACATAAATTACTGCAGGATTCTAGGCACAAACTATTTTTCTTTACTGAAGCTGGTGACCTTCAGTCAGCCACTGACCACTAGGAAATCATATCCACAGTTAAAGGATCCATCGCGAATAGATGCAGTGGACTTCCACGTCACATTTTGTACCTTCCAATGGGCATAATTGATTTAGGATGAGATGCAAGAGGATTTGAAATGAATGGAGATGTATTTGGCTGTTCAGAAAACCTAAGCACAAGACACACAGTCCCCACAGGGTGCCAGGGTTAGGCACTGGACTGTCTGCATCTTTGTTGTAGCCTTGCTTGCTGTCCACACGGCCTTGTAATGTTAGTTTCACTGCATCTTTAAGCGTCTCTGCTTTGAAAAATGGCCTCTTAGAGACCAAGTTTCATTTTAAAAGAGCCTTCAACCACTCCCAGTGGAGACTCATCGCAAAGCTGCACTCAGGCTAAGATGTGGATGGACTTAAACCCTCAAGAAGCGTTAGGTAAGAACATCTAATATGAAGTCCTATGCTAGATACTTGCACAAAGAAACTTGTTTGTCTAGTGATTGTTGTTGGAGAGATCTGCTGAGCAGGACTGTAGTCAAAGCAGAGAAAGTGGATCAGCTGGAAGGAAAGGAAGCAAAGTGAATTTGATTCTGCCTTGCTGACCAGGCTTTATTCAGTGGTGAAATCAATGCCGAGAGGCTCAGAAGAATTATCCTACGTGTAGGCTGTCCAGCCTTGACTTTTGAGGGAGCCGAAGCCAGGATGAAGACAGGAGAGTGGAACAAAAAGACTGTCTGTGAGTGGTGAGCTCACCCTCAACACACCAGATGCTTTATTCGCTGTAGGTAAGACTTTCATTGACTACATGTGCACAGTTAGCAGTCCTTCAGTACTTAAATGGGGCCTACAGGAAGGCTGGGGAGGAACTCCTGATCAGGGAGTGGAGCCATAGGATGAGCGGGAACACTTCTAAACTGAAAGAGGGGAGATTTGGATTAGATATTAGGAAGAAATTCTTTACCGTGAGGGTGGTGAGACACCGGCACAGGTTGCCCAGCGAAGCTGTGGCTGCCCCATCCCTGGAGGTGTTCAAGGCCAGGTTGGACAGGGCTTGGAGCAACCTGGTCTAGTGGGAGGTGTCCCTGCCCATGGCAGGGGGGTGGACTGGATGATCTTTAAGGTCCCCTCCAACCCAAACCATTCTAGGATTCTGTGATTCTACCTGGATTTATTTACCTGGAAAAACTATGCTTTCTGGTAGTGATTTGTGAAGTCTTGCATCAAGACTATCTACATTTATAGTACTGAATCACTTGACAGAGATGATGAGGCTTCCTTTCAGGTAATGGGAAGAACAAGGGGCCTCCTTTTGGGGTCCTCAATCATCCTTCCTGATCCAAGGCATCTCCTTTAAAGGTATTGCATTGCCTAATTTGGGAACCTAAAGTAGATGGACTAACTATGGCCTTTAGGTGTTCTCAAAAAACTTGCTAATAAGCACATTATATACAGAACATTACTAAAATACCATTTGCAGAGTGAAGGCAGCAGCTTTAAAGAGTTAAAACACGTTTAGCGGTCTTTACCTGGCCTTTGTGAGCACTGCACACTACCACTAAACAACTACCAAATCTAGAACAATTCGCTATAATTAGTACTGAAAGCTTAGAGGAAATCCAGAGACAGAATAGCAGAGGTCATGTCGCCGGTGCTCTAGCAGAGCTGTGAAGGAAGGAGACAGAGTGGACGAGGAAAGGTGTAGATTGACAAAGCTACAGAGGGAAAAAAGAGCGCTTGATTAGAAAGGATATTACACACATTACATACATCAGTAGAGTTATAAAAAAGTTTTAACAGGGATCGTTGACATATATTTAATTATGAGTAACCTATGCTAATACTAAAATTAAAAAGAATTGTAGAACATATCAAAATACTAACCAAGGTGGGTATTATTACTAACTGTAACAGCAGCACAGCTAGGGATCTGCTTCTAAACTCCACTGAAAACACATTTCTCTGCTGGCATTGCTGTATCATGCTTTAGGCCTGGAAAAATGTATGCGTACCGGGCAATCGGGACTGTAATCAGCATGGCTGACTGGTGTAAGAAGCATCTGTCATGGACAAGAGTGTGCCATGTCACCAGGAGGAACAGGTTGCTCCTTGCAACACTCAAAAGAACAAGATGAACGGGAGAGGAGAAGCTACTGGCTGTGTTTGGGAGATGTGGGCTGCGCGGAGCATCCCCGCCGGCAAGGGAAGAGGGAGCACAAGCAGTCCCATCCTCGCTGCTGCTCGGCGGCCCAAGAGACCAGGCACGGTAAGTTCAACCTCAGGTTTGACGTGTGCCAACAAAGGATTTCTCCCTTTGAAAAGAAAGAAACTGGATCTGGCAGTTATTTTGGCAGACATAAGCGATATATTCCCCAAGGTTAAATTCCCTAAATTCTTCTATACGATCACCAGGGAGATAGGGCATTGCAGAGAGCAACTCAGACAACCTAAAATTAGTTTTCAGCTCTGAACTGCCTTCTGAATGAGGTTCTCGCCCACTCTCCATCTCTCCATTGACTGTGGAAGAAGAAACATGGGAGATTTTAGCTCCTTTGTGCTAAAGTTAGCTTCTTTATGCTGAAGTTAGCTTCTTTACACTAAAGTTAGTTTCTATGAATAGCCCTACAAATCGCAACAAATTTCAGCTAAGAGCTAGAGTTTATTTTGAAAATCATCAAAATGAACATTTTAACCCATTATAGCAAGAGACATAAACAAATAAAGCATGTGGTGATACAGGCTGGTAATTCTAACATGATTCATCTCATCCTAAAACAGGCATCTAAAATATTCGAATCCCACCTTGAGGACGGTTATCTCCCCCGTGACTGCTATGGAGCCAGCGGTGACCAGCCCAGATAGCAACACCTATACTGTGAGCATCTGAATTTTGGCCAAATGAATCTAACATTTTTTTACTATTTGCAAAGAAGTGTAGAACCATATTTCAATATAATTTTCCAGGGAATCCTGTATTTCTAACGAATGTCACTCCCATGAGGAAAAAACCAAACACATCAAGCCCAGTGGAAGGGCAGACTGTGTTATCATGGAAGCATTAGTTGCACCTTGATATTTATTCTGTTAGCAGACACGATTCCATAATTAGCAGTGAAATCCACTTTCCTTACATAACAGGAATTTAACCTTTCTTCGAACCAAGAGTAATAAAGTATATGTTATCCAAATACGCAACACATTCCATTGAATACAGAATTAATTGTTTAAAAATTTCCTCCTCTTTCTATTAACTCATAAAGTTCTAATTAATAAAGTGCATCTTTTTAGAAATTTAGCATTCTTTCCAGTCTTCTTTTGCTCTGAACAATCTTAATAACAGAATTTGAATCTTCAGATCTACTACACATTGGAATTAACTGACATATAGAGCTTACACTGTAATTGAATAAACTGGGGTGTAATGAATTCATCCATGATTGCTTCAACTGTTATATAGAAACCACCTTGAGCTCTCATCCATAGCTCTTACTACGTGGTTATGGTAGGACCCACAACTCAGTGAACTACTATCATTCCTTTACAACTCATTCACATCTAACGATTTTACAGGCTGTAATGAATGAGGGATATGGGAATATTGCCGGTATTGCATCCCTCCCTTCCTGGATGAGTTTGCTTAGCTCTCATTGCTTCTGAAATGTCCCATGTCTGTGTATCTTCTACTCCAGTGGCTGCCCACAGTATTCCTTCCTCAGTTAAACCCTGAAATAAAAAGAGAACTGCTGGGAAATCCTGCCTTGTAATTTTGCCAGTCACTACTCATACAATCTTACGAGTGATACATGCTAATGTTTGTCATTTCACGGTAGACAAAGCAGATTTTTGGTAGATAAAATGGATGTGGATTTTTTAACATTTATTTCCCTTCATAAAATGACAAAACATAATCACGGTTTTAGTACTTTAATGTGTCTTGATTTAGCAGAAGTAAATACAACATGAAGTATCCTGAGTTTATAATGCCTAGTTTGCAGAAAACTACAACAGTCCTACAGTATTTTTATCTTTATGTTGCTGAAATAGTGTCGCAAATGTGACTCCAATTCTGCACTATTTTTTTTTTCTTGCTGCATGTATTATGGCCAGCTGCAGCTTATGGTACTGCATAATCAAGGACGGTTTTTCAAAATTATTCAATAGCTCCCATTGAACTGATGGCAGATTTTCATAAGAGCTCAGCACTTAATATTGTAAGATCTTTCAAAAACCTGACTCCTGTGTATTATTTCAACTAGTACTCAAGAACAATAATTAGGTTTTAAAAGAGTTGGTGCACATTTAATCACATAGCCTCAAGAACCTGCCTCATTGCCTCTTGGTCACCTACTTTTGAAGGAAAGGCTGTGGATGTTGTCCACTTGGACTTTAGTAAGGCCTTCAACACAGTCTCCCACAGCATTCTGCTAGAGAAGCTGGCAGCCCATGGCTTAGACATGTGTACTCTTCGGTGGATTAAAAACTGGCTGGATGGCNCGTAGGAGGGCTGGAGCGTGTCCAGAGAAGGGCAACAAAGCTGGTGAGGGGTCTGGAGAGCATGTCTTATGAGGAGCAGCTGAAGGAATTGGGATTGTTCAGTCTGGAGAAGAGAAAGTTGAGGGGAGACCTTATTGCTCTCTACAACTCCCTGAAAGGAGGGTGTAGTGAGATGGGCGCTGGTCTCTTCTCCCAAGTAACTGGCGATAGGACAAGAGGAAACGGGTTCAAGTTGTGCCAAGGGAGGTTTAGGCTGGACATTAGGAAAAATGTCAATGGTTGGACTGGATGATCTTAAAGGTCTTTTCCAACCTAAATGATTCTATGATTCTATGAAACCTGTGCCAGTTATTCAGTCTGTGTGACCACACCGGGTTTGGGCTTTTGTCCTGACTGCCAACCCAAATCCCAGCTGATTCCCCAGCTCGATGCATTTTTGTGAATCATAGAATCATAGAATGGTTTGGGTTGGAAGGGACCTTCAAGACTATCTAGTTCCAACCCCCCTGCCATGGACAGGGTCACCTCCCACTAGACCAGGTTGCTCCAAGCCCCATCCTGGACAGTAAGAACCGAATTGAGATTATTAACTTTTAAGGCTTTGCTTGTGATAATAAACTAATAGTGGCAGAGGCACATGGGCTGGACCACAAAGGTCTAGGCAGTTACATGGTCTTTGGCATGGTTTCATGGTGGTTCTCTAACACTCACCCAGGCAATTCCCAGCAAGGGTCAGGAGTCAGAGCAGGTCAAGGTTCATTCCTAGCAGGCAGTCTGGATGTGCCCGTGATGTTTTGGAAGATAAGGGAGTTTAATAGCATGAAGGTGGCTGACAAGGTTGTGGAGGTCTTTTGGATGTCGTGCGCTGAAGGAATCTGGGCACTGCTGTTTAAGACCACCACAGTAAGTAAATTTGACGAGTTTCAAGTAGCTTTCCAAGACGCTATAGCCTGTCAGTAACGGAGCCATAAGCAAAATTTTCCATCAAGGAATTTGCAGAAAGAGCTGAGCCTGGAAGTTATGGTTCCTACTTTTTTTTTTTAAAGCTACACCTGGAAAGAGAAGTAGTCTTTCTCTTCATATAAATGTAGATGCAATACAGTTGAGATGCTGCCAAAATTCAGGTGCCAACTTTTGCGTGCTACTGAATATTGAAGATTCATTGTAACGCCCACAGATGAAAGGCTCTATATGACATTATCAGAGCTCGAAAATATCCAGTTATTCAGTGAAAAAAGCCTATAATTAAGTTTCTGTGACATTTTCACATTAAAACCTTGAACATTTCCAATAACAATAATTAATTATGTTTTTCTCAACACTTTATAATAGCTCTCAAAGTAAGATAATGTTTATTGCTCTAGATCCATAAAACACTCTGGACCCAGTTTAACAAGCAGTGAGGGAATAATGAAAACATAATTGCTATCTTTATTAAGAAGGTTACTGCTGAACTTTATTTGGTATTTGAAAATTGGAAATCTAAGTTATGTGTAGAATATAAAAAAAAAAAATAGATTATGATTTACCAGGTAGGCTAATGTAAGTTACTAAAACAATTATGAGGCCGGTAGTGACCTCAGTGGGATTAGGATCTCTGAAGTGGTTCATCCAGAAAGAGGACGGTCAAGTGGATGGGTTAAAGAAAGCACAGGTATCTAATTTTGATAACACTTAATATGTATATACCATCCTAATTTTCAAATTTCACTGCCTTCCCCAAAGTGAAACAAAAAACTTTATCAACACTTCCAGCGTAGAGTTAGATGACTACTTACTGGCAGTAGCGTAAAAGCATTTGCTAATGAAAATCATTCACATTTTGAAATTAATTTGCTTTGACCATGTTGGCTTCACTTTTATATTTGCTTTCTACAAACGTTCAGTTGATTGAATTTTCCTGCTATAACTGTTCAAGGAAAAATAATTTCAAAAATCCCATAAGCGGGCATTCAAGAAGAAGAATTTAAAATGCACCCTGCCAACTTGTCTCAGTTACTTTGAAAGCCTCCATAGCATCTCATACTTCATAGTTTTTAATGAGTTTATTCTCACAGCCCTCAGAAGAGCAGAATTAGGAGCTGCTTGACATACCCCTGGCTACAAAAGAAGCCAGCAGCAGAGAAGGAAACTGAAGATGCGTGTCTCAGGGTCTAAACTACCTGTCCTAACAATATCATCACCTCAGCACAGTCAACAGTAAAGAAACCTGAAACAGGAAATAAACGTAGCTAAGCACTACCATTTTTAGTTCAAATGATTGTAAACAACACGTAAACTAATGGAAAGAGGGTCGATGGCTAATATCTAACAAGGATAAAAGTATTTAGTAATGCAAGTACAAACAAGACAACCTCACAAATTCAAATTAACTACCCTGCATATATTCATATATCTACATTCATGTATGACTGTATAATTAAACTTCAGTAATTAATCTCAGTTGCAAATTCATGACAGAAATACAATTAACTCTGTAATTTTGAAAATAAGGCGCTGATTTACAGCATATTGTTTAGATCTTACTGTATAGGCTGTATCTACACAAACTTGTCTGCCCACAGGCACCTCAGATTTCTTGGCTTGAAAGGAAGTTATGGCAGTAGTTAATGTAAACTGAAATGCTTTGCTATATAACCTCCCCAAGGCCAAAAAAAATAAAGAACGCAATATTTATAAATATAACAAGCAATAATCACCCACCAAAGTAGGCAATGAACTGCCTGCAAATATCAAATGTGGCCTGATCTGACAACTCAGGAGGGAGAGAAGAAATCAAGTTAGCTACTGAGTTCCTGGCTAGGATTATTGGAAGTGTTATAAAAACAAAGAAAGAAAAGCCAAGACAACAAGGTAATGTGGCGATTCCAGACAGTTCTTCAAATACAAACTATAAGAAACTTTAACACTATATCCTTAGTTAGATAAAATACACTTGCTTTTACCCTATTACAGTCAAAAAGCACTCCATGTAGCCTAGATGTAAAAATGTTTTTTAAATTAATACATGATATTTGAACAAGACCTGTGATACAGCTCATTCAACATTGCCACACAGACGCTGTACGATATCCGATATTGCCTTGCAGATTCCAGCGAGGCAGCGGACCTGAATCTTGGTATCAGTTCCTATCTACCACTGCACGACTGGCCCTGGAGGATTAGACTGTTTGAAAGATGAGAAAGGAACAAGGTAAGGAATCCTAGAACAAGCTGAGATTTCCTGGGATTTATTTGACATTAAAAAATATATCCATGGTCGTACCAGTGGAAAGGACCCTCTGAATCAACATTATGCAAGTCCAGCCATGAATTTATCAGGTTGTCCCAGCACCGAGGTGACTTTTAAACAGACTAAAGAGTAAATCTTAAAGTATCAGGTAACACAACAGAAATCAGAGTCTGCTCTTGGCTTACTTAAAGGCAAGGTTTCTCTTACAAATGGAAGAAGTACTCAAGGGTCTTTCAGACTTGATCTAAGAAAAAGACATTTCAAATATGGTTTACTGGAAACGTGAGATTCTACGAAGCATTTATTGTTAAGTGTTAGAATAGCTCAACAGCATCATAAAAATGGGAACTGAGAGAAAATGGCAGGCTCTTCGTTTCAGAACCTGAGCTTTTTGTGACACTGGTGCTCAAAACATTATTTCATATTTCAGGTAAAGACCATAAAACAGAGTCTCCAAACCAGTCTCTATGGTAAAGCACACAGCAGCAATAAACGGCCTCCCTAATCACTGGGGCTTCTCCTCTGGCTGAACATTTACAAGATGTCTCGTTTGTTTAAAATAATAGCATGCAAGAATCTAAAGAGATAACAGAGTTTCTAATTTTAGTTATTTAGCATCACTTACACTTCTCCTTTGGAAGGTTTTAAAACCTTTTTTCTTTTACTAGAGAAAAATATAGCACATAGAAATGCACACTTCATTTTTAGTGATCGTGTAAGATACAAGTTTTTAATACTTGGTTCTCAGGCTCTCTTTGCTCAGATGTCCTGTTTATGACTGTATTTATACAACTGGTTCACTAGAAAAACAAATACTGTAGCAAACGGGAAAATTTCAGGGCAAACATTAGGCTGTGAACATCTGTAGATGATGGATATTATTGCAATTATTCTCACCCTTCTAATCTTCCTTCCAATTTTTTACTATACACACTTGCTGTATCTACTCTTAAAGGAGTTTACAATCGTTCTGAGCAAAGGGTCACATCTCCTTAGATATTCTACGTTATCCTTTGCCCCATCCCTGGAGGTGTTCAAGGCCAGGTTGGACAGGGCTTGGAGCAACCTGGTCTGGTGGGAGGTGTCCCTGCCCATGGCAGGGGGGTGGGACTAGATGATCTTGAAGGTCCCTTCCAACCCAAACCATTCTATGATTCCATGATCCTGTACAGTGGAGTACCACTTTCCTGTTTGGGCATGTCAGTTAATACAAATTATTAGTGCTATTATTATTATTTTATTTAACAACATAGCTGCAGACCTTTTAATGAAGGACTTTTCACAATGATGAATTAGGAAATTACTTCAGTGAATAATGAAAGGAGACAAGTCTACGTCTGCAACAATACACTGAAGTTTAAAGACCAGGAGAAAAATCGGAATATCACATTCATCTGAACAGAAAAAGAATAGAAAAAAGCAAAATATCATTGGCCCCTTTACACAGGTTATGCTCCCTTATAACTCCCCATCCAAGCACACAGTCGGTCTAACTGGTAGGTGAAAAGATTTAACAAGATCTCAACCCAGAACGCCTCCAAATCTGAAACTTCAAATCGGAGCTGAGCCCTGATCATCCCAATGTGGACAAAGGGGAAACAGAAGTGTTTCTGAGGATGATTTTCAGACAATTTAAGGGTAGTACTAGTTTGGTAGACGTAAGCAGGCTGTATACATTTCTTGGGAGGGAACTGAACATTTTCTTTCATATTTTGCCATATAAACAAGGCTGTTTCAAAACCATTTTCATTTTATTGCTTTGTTAGGAAAGACCACAATCAGTGCACTTTTACTGTGTTTACCTCTCGGAATGTCTTCTTTTGACAACATGATTCATATCATTAATCTTAAACCTTTCTATAACTATATTTTAACTTCCTGCATAGAGGAAAAATGATAAATTCAGACACTTTTCTTTTAGACTCTAAAACTTCTGCATTAAACACAGATTTCCATTATTACTGATCTAATAAGTCCTATTCTCATCTGGGCTATCAGCAACTCAATAAGTAATTACCATTCACCTTAGGCTGTTCCAGTCCATTAGACCAATACTGATGACTCAGGGGAGGCAATAAATGAAGAGCACAAAGCTGATGAAAGAACAGAAAGCGATGTGAGAAAACGCTGCGGCTGTAACTCATGCCCCATTGCTATGTTTACTGAGAAACGTTCAAATAATATAAAATTGATACGATCGAATGTACAATAAGTTTGTAAGTTCAATGGTTTATTTCCTTGCATGGCTAAATACAAAAGCTGTTCACTCTGGTGTTACAGAGCAACGCGAGACCTGAATTTATTACGAATGTAAGCGTAATAGAGACTCCTGGAAGCAAACGGCACAGTATCATGTGTACAAGTCACAGGCTCTGCTCTCTCTCTGAAGACCAAGAGTTACTCCGGGGAGTGGAACACGCGCAACTTTGTAAGTTAAATTGACCTCGATTCATTTCTCACCCAGCCCACTGTAAAGATGATGTCTGCACGGTTATGCTGCTGCAGAACCAGGGGAGAACAACGCCCAATGACTCCGGGCTGCTTGTGAAGGAAGAGTGAGAGATGCATCTTATTGTATGTTCACAGAGGTTGTAGCCAGTGTCCTCCCAATACACTGCCCTCTTCAGAAAAGAGCAGAAAAGGTGACTGAGAAACTGGAGCTCTTTATTGAGCTGCGCATCACAGAATCACAAAATCCGCGGGGTTGGAAGGGACCTCTGGAGATCATCTAGCCCAACCCCCCTGCCANGGAGAAACAAGTCACAAAGTGAAAGAGGAGAGGTTCCAACTAGATGTAAAGAGGACTCTGAGGATACTAAAGCACTGGAACAGTTTGCACAGAGAGATTGTGGGATGTTTTACATGGAGGTTTTCAAGCCACAACTGGGCAAATTTGTAAGCACTCTGGCCGAATTCAGTGCTGACCCTGCTTTGCACAGGAGGTTGGACTTGAGATCTCCTGAGGCACCTTCCAGCCGGAGTACGTTTCCAACATATGACTTGTCTTTACGCAAAGAGAAATCTTAGCAGACGATGGAGATGCCACCTCTTTCAGTAAGCAGTACAAATAAATGTATAGGCAACATCAAATGTCAAAATAACTTGGTAATGAACTTCACACAGAGTTTTCAGTCCCAACTCTTATATTAAAGATTGTGTGTTACAGCATGTTCAAGGCTTGCGGTTCACTGATTTGTTCTCTTACTGATGTTTATATAAATGAATTAAAATTACATAACTGTCAACAAAACATTTACAGAGGATTTAGATGGTTTTGCTGACTAGGGTAACGGCATAATAAATACTTCTAGATAAGTGGCCACAATTAAATGGAAAACCAAATACAGAAATAGATGCCTAGAGATCCCAAACACAGACTTTTCTTTGAAAAAATATGGCCTGGTGTTTGTGTGAAGGCTGCCTTTCATTATATGGATAGTTTTATATTTGATTTCTCTATTCAAGCTGGCTCGTTAGTTTAAGTAAAAATAATGTTTAACATTCATTTTATTGAACTCTGTCTCTTCAAATGAAAATAAAAGTTATACCAATAATGCTTTCCCTATAATTGTATTTTTCTGGAACAACCTAAATCAATCACAGATTCACAATAGTGATTAAAGATGGGGTATTTTCAATATCAGTATTTAGTGCTGATCATGGATAAGAATATTTTCTTATAGATTCATCAAAAAAATCTTTTGACAATTTGGCTGCCTCAACTAGCAAAATCTTCCAAGAATTTCTACAAAAACTTCTATCAAAGAATCTCAAGATTCTTTACAAAGCTTGTTTAAATTTTCTAGAAGTAACTCTCTTCAGAGTAAGACACTTTGAATTACTTTTTGTGATTATTATTTAAAATAATTTCCCTGTTTTTCATTCCATAGGTAATTCAGAAATGCACTTAATTCGCAGCCAAACTCACAGATCATTTAGGAACCATCTCTCTCTAACGTACGTTGCGTATGAGGATGAGCACAGCTACCTGCTACTGCTTCTTACCCACGGGTGACTTACAGTTTTTAAGTAGCTAAAGAATCCATAATGAATAGAGAAGAACTAACTTTCTAAGACAAGTTTTTTACACAGTACGAGGATGTCTGCTAAGATTCAGAAAAGTTTGGAGTCACAGCTATTGTCATACTGCTGTCTTGTCCTTCAACCATCTGCAAGCAACAAGTACAGCTCCCCCAAAAAAGTGCACGTCCCTAAATCTCTCTACTACTGTACATATTCCCCAGCTTCATTAGTTTATCAGGCGATGAAAGAACTCCCAAGTAAAGTAAACATCATATCCCCATTTTACAGATAAAAATCTATGAAAGTTTCCAGGATCAGTCAAAACTACTTTACAGCCTTGCTGGTGACGTGCGTTAGAAAATTTTTAATGAGCTGATCTGTAAGGAAAAATGTCTTTATTAAGATGTGTTGTTCCTCTCTCAGTGGCTAAATGATTGTTTCCAGAAGCAATAATCAGCTGCTGATCTGAAAGCACCCAGTTAATTAGCTAAGGGTTGTACTATTCGAAGAAGCTACATTATTCAGTCAACCGTGGGAAATAGTTTTATTTTACAATATTATTAAATGCAGCTTTGGAAATTGTTTAGCTGGTAATGCAATTCTTGAAAAATGTCTTTGACTAGAAAAAATATCTTTGGTGGTTAATAACTGCGAAAGAAAACATGCAAAATCCAGCAGCTACGTTGTTGTGCAACAAGATTGCTTATTTTTATTGCTTTTCAACTTTTAATTATTGTGGTAGAGACTACAATAATCTCTAATAAACAATTACATAAAATTATTGGACAGCAAACTGAAAATCAAAATGCAATTTAAGTATTTTCCTTGTTATATTTCATGCAGAAAGTGGTGTACAAAGGGTTTTTTTAATATACAGCCTTTTGAAACAACTGCGAATCCCTAAAATGTGTCAAAGATCAGTAATAAACCTTGGTTTAATTACACATAGAGAAAGTTCACATCTGCTAAGATATTAGTGTCGTAAGCACGGGGGATTTTTGTTTGTTTACTCACAAAAAAAAATATCTAGATCATCAACCCATTGAACAGCAGGAAAACAAGACCTGTAAATTTTAACTGTCTCTAATAAACACATAAAGTTTTTTCTGTGGGCAATGGAGAGAAAATGGCAACCAAACAGATGAATTCCCCTTCTTTGCTTGAAACTGTATAATGAGGGAATCTAGGAAAGCCTTTTGGCAGCCAGCTGCCTTGGCTCACGAACCAGCCGGGACCATAAGTTCAGCTTAGTCCTAAAGCTAGGGTGGAACAGCAAACTGGAAATTTGTTTGTATGCCCTCTGTTTCAAAAGTAAAGATATATCTAGAGCACTGTGACAAGTAGCTTTGGAAGTGAAAATAATCTGTAGTTGAAAATACTGGCAGGAGACTCGGTATACAGCCTGAACGCTGAAAGTTGTTCTAATGTGGCTTTTTTGCAAAACTGTAAACATTTAGTAATCACATAGCAATACTCATGCCTACATAATAATCTCTAAGGATCTGGAGTTTCATTTTGCTTTATACAAATACATACTTATATAGATAAGAATATATGTGTGTATGTATCTATACACCTATATATACATATTTTATCTAGATATAAAAATGTGTGCATGTAAGACGTGGATCCAGAATGTTGTCTAGTAGAGCCAATGTATAATAAACAGGCTTCGTAGGCAGTGGGACTGCAAGAGTAAGTGAGTGAGGAATTATCTCTATAACTTTCTCTTCTTCTTTTTCTCCACACACACATACACACACCACCTCCGGGAAAGCAGAAGAAATTAATTCCTGCTCTTTGCCTCAGTTTGCTGCTTCAAACTTTTCTTCCTCAAAACTGCAAGCACAGGTCAGTTGGAAATCAACACGTGAAAAACGAAATCACAGAAATAGTTGAGACCTTTGGCCAAAAGGTCCTTTCTAAATGACGCTGCCATGGAAGACATGTCCTGCAAACAAACCTCTTGCAAACCGCTCTCCATCAACAGCAATTTCTGAGAAATCAGCAGGGAACTGCTGAAAAGGACAAAGATCCTGTTCCAACAAACTTGCCAAAATATGTGCGTAACGGACAAAGTAACAATCCATGCCCAGGATGGAGAAAATGATCAGAAGCAGAAAGAAACAAGTGTGAAAAGGGGATTTTGGCTCTTGGATCAGCAGAGCAGCAGTAGATGATTTTCCCTTCAAGTTCACTTCGGGCAGGACCGTTTACACGGGGTGACGAGAAGTCTCATTTCTTGTGGAGCTATTCGGGAATTGCCTAAGGAAAAATCATGGACTGGAGCTCACCAGGGGAATGCCTAACACAGTTAAGTGAACTCAGTAAGGGGAGATCTGAAGGTACAAAGGTAAATCACCGATAACACAAATAGATCATTTATTTCACCGCTGCAGCAGCGTGCCAGCAAAGAGAAAAGGGAGCTTTAAAAAGACAGAAGTGAAAAGTTATCGTAATCTCATGTCATGCACTTAAAAAAAGGGGGGCTGACAGTTTGACTGACAGCTTCTGAGATGTCACAGTTCAACAACAAGTTACTGGGGACTAAAAAAAGAAACAAAAATAAGAAAGATGAGCATGAAGAGAGGTTACTTGAGTCCCGTCTTCTTCCCTCCTCATGCAGACTAGGCATTTTTCATGAATTTCACTAGAAGTAATATATGAAAAGATAAGGGAAATGCAAGAAAAGATACTCCTGGAGAAGTGAGTATGAAGAAACTTTTATATATTGACCATAAATTTGGACCAAGGAAGCAGCACTTTCAAACACAGCACTTTCAGACACTAATAAGAAAGGATCGATAATGACAAAACGACACTTTGATTACAGTCAACTGAGAGGAAAAAAGAACTTGACACAGTTTATGGTAGCAGGAACAAGGAGGTACTGGAAAAACGCCAAGCCATTTAATTTACAGCCAGATTATGCCACCTTCCCCTTATGCTATTGCACAAACAGTAGAGCTAAGATAAGGGGCAAAGTACTACTTAAACTGAGAAGGGTGACTTGATTTATTTTAAAATTCTGGGAGGTTTCCAAATCCGAAATAGTCTTGTCAGCTTGTTGATAAATTATAGAACGTGACAGGCAATATTTGGTTTGGGAACTGTTCTCAAAACTACCTCTTCCTTTAATCTCTCTCCCTCCTTTTCAGTAATCCTGCGTCACCATTACCATGGGCATGTAAAGGCTGTAAGAAGCTTTCCTTAGGGCCATCACTTTAGCTGTCAGCCGAAAGAGTAGCTCAAAAGCAATTCAGGGAGTTCTCAGAAGCCTCCAAGTGTTTTGGATTCCCTTCTCTTTAGGTTTATTTTTTTTTAAAAAAAAGTCAATTGATTGTTTGCTTATCACCTCTAGCACATTCAGATGAGTGCCAGATAAGCTCTCCTCGTGCAGGAGAACATGGAGATCAGCTGGTAAACTCTTACTCATCCTGCTTGGCTGTAGCAGTCCTATCCAAGAGGCTGGGCACAGGCACATCACCTTTGAAAAGACACACTGCCAGATGGAAGACATAGTAAGTGGTCAGAATCATGACGTTAAATTATTTGCTGCAGACAATTGTTCTTCAGTGTTAATTCAGGATCTGGGCAAGATGCTCAGTGGCTCCATGCCAAATTAAAGCACCAGCAGAGATCCCACCCTGCTGCGTGCAGTATTCAAAAGAGCCAAGAGTCTCATGCTATTGGTACCAATTGTTATAAATTTGTATTTAATATAGTAAAGCAAAACAAAAAATGCAAGGAAGTTACTGCAGTCCTGTGACACATTTGGAAATATTCAAGTACTTAAATACAGCTAATGCTATTTTAGACACCTAAGGTATCTGAGACATCCTGCACTAAATGGTACAAGAAGAATGACACCATTATAGTGATGTCGTGGTTATTCTGCTTCACTGTACATGGACAAATTTTATATTCCCAGCACCAAAAAGCCACCAGAAAGAGGGCGGGCTTACTGGAGAAGAGTGGAGTAAAGAGACAGTATTAAAAGCACCAATTTAATAATACGCAAGCTTGGGAAGAAAGACCATGGATGAAAGACTGTCGTTTGGGACGGATTGGCGACCAAGGCGAACCACAGATGTTGCCCCCCACCTCTCTCTTCAAGGAAGAAAGACATCCTGTTTAGAAAGGAAAGAGTCATAAATTTGAAACCATGAGGTCATCTAGACTGATTAATTAGCAGACCGTTACATTATATTCATTTATTCACGCAGTCTTCCCTCTGTTAAACCCAGCAGCGTAATTTTTACTGCCATCAAAACGGTATCCATCCACCTTCCCAAGGAGAAGTCCACAGGTAGAGTCAGGACTGATGAACGAGGAGGGAAAAGTGTGGACAGATCGCGAAGTCAAGGAGTGTACTGGGAACGGAGAGGGCTCGCATTGTTATAAATAAATCACATTACCACCAGCAAGGAACTACTTGGGGGAACAAAAGGAGGAAGGTGAAAAATCCCTCCAACTTCTCTTCACGTTCACCAGCAAAAGTGCTGAACCAGAAACAGGTTGTGCCCTGGGAACTCGGGGGCCATAACAGATCCGCAGCGCTTGCAGCCTCGGTCAGAGAAAAGCTACAAACTAGAGCCATTAATATTTGTGCTTGATTAGTGGCTTTGATGTTCAAATCAGTATTAAATGTTAATGACTTAATCAGCAACGGAAAGAGATATAATTTGAATTAGTGCTAGTTCTTGACAAGGGAAAAAATTTAATACAGGGAAATTAAGTGACTTAAGTAAAGAAGTCACAGTAGTTACAATCATGGATCTAAACTCTGTGAACTCTAAATACGCTAAAGTCAGAATCATAAGATTTGGATTCAGCCCTTAAATTTGTCACATGCTTCCTCAACTGGGCAAGGAAATTATAGCCAGTTTAACACTTTAAGCTGGGGATAATATTTGTGAAGTGTGTGAGACAAAAGCCCTGAAAAGCCGAGGGTAAGACTTCCAAAGACAGGTACGGCTCAGAAATGGAAAACTATCAATGGAAATCAATGCGCACCCCAGGCTTGTACACGTGAGCTGAACCAAGCCATCCCTCCAGCCTAACAGAACTTCATTATAAAGTACATATACTTGATGTCTAAAACAGAGCCCAGCCAAACGCATTTATATCATTATAAATCTCAAGACAGTAATAAGGAATGCAGAAATATGGTCGCAATAGCTACTACCCCTGCATTATTTTATTACGTGTAACACGCATTAACGCATAGGTTCTCAGCTGGGTGAAGGACACAGGAGAACGAACAGGTTCACGGGGGTCAGAGTCGCTCTCGTTAGCACTGCCGTGTACGGGGGCATCGGGCATTAGACAGAGCTGATCTCAAAACATCCTCCTGCGAAAAGCTAGGCTGAGGTTTGAGCAAGATGAAAACCTCGGAACCTGCCTAAGCAGCACTTGCTCTGCAGAAATGTGCTCGTGAACGGCGATTGCACACGACTGCAAATTAATCACACAAGAAGATCTTACTCGACTCTATAATCTGCCAGGGAAAGGTGCACCACATGAGTAATATTTTGCAAAATTAAGGTCTATATTTGCTGACCAAACTGGAAACTAGGATCAAGTAGCAAAATATTAGAAATCACTCTGAGAAAGCAGAATCATTCATTTGGAGGAAAATATGAAAACAATGACCATGATTTTTTCAATTAGAAACTCAGCATGTTAGCTGCAGTCTTCATACACTTATAATTAAGCTTGCCCATTGCTCACAGTAGATTTGCTTCACATTGCCTATAATACTGCCAGACTTTCATTGCTAGAAGAAAATTTTCCCTACTGATGTCTATATCTATTCAATTTTTATAAATTCCAGATAACTTCAATTCAGCCACTGGTCAGAACAATTTTAAGGTAAAAATGCAATGTTTTACCCACATTTAAAATCAAAATTTTTGCAATCATTTTACTAAAGAGTTCCCGTTGCCTCCGTGTTTTGAAACAGAAATTCGAACGTCGATCTTGGCTTGCTCAGTGTAACATCTCTTCCTTTGGACTTCTCAATCTGGAATTTAAAGCAGAAGCCTCAAAGCTCATTGCTTTCTTCTGTCAAACAAAAAACTGTGAAAACCCACCACCAGTCTGTTCTATCTCAATGAAGTGGCGGATGCTCATAGTACACAATGATCTGATAGCCCTACCAATTAGTTCATTTGGCTTTCTTAAGCACGTGTAGCTTTCCCTGAACCTGCACTCCTTCTACCTCTCTTCCATCCCCATAAAGTGTGGGTTTAGGTATGGTCTGGGCTTGATTTTAAACCACGATAGTAGCACAAGGTAGGCAGCAGAAGTTCGTCTGAGACCTTTTCAAACTCTAATAGAGGCAGTACTGTTTTAATCTAAGCAATAAACTGGTAGGGGACCAGCTGAAATTAAATGCTGGGGGACAACTAGGATATAGCTTGGCAAATTCAGGTCACAGCTGAAGCGGTGGACTTCATTAGCGATCACTGGCACACATAATTTGCATTTATTCGCTCATATGTGTTAGTATCTTACCTCAAATCCCAGAAACACCCGTCTCAACAATCTAACCTGGAAGATTTTAAACAAATAAAACTCATAACAGAAAGGAAGAGAAACAAGTTTCAGGCTTAAGCTGATGAAAATCCTTGCCTTAGTAAGGACTATTTAATTGAGTACAAACAAATAGTTTTAGAATTAATTTTATGATAATAGTTTGCTATGACACCATTGCAGTTCCTCTACGTTATTTTTCAAAAGGAAAAGAACAAACGGCTGCATATCTCAGAGCTTCAGTGAAGGTTGCTCTGTTATAGTTTGTTTCATTTTGGTTTTAATTTGTAAAAAGGTTCAATTCTTTGTGCACTGTAAATCAAATTAAGGCCTGCCTGGGGACTCATCATTCCAAGCATCTAATGAAGAAAATACATCAGGGCTGATGCAAATTTATTGGATGATTTCTGCACAAAGGAAACAACAAAATAGTTAAGAAGAACCACATATTAATGAGGAAACAGATGATATTTAATTAAATAAATATTCTCGGCAACACTCCAAGGAATGAAATCATAAGGGTGTCGGACAGCCAAATTTTGAAGCAGGTTCCTAAGATTTAAACTACATTGCTCATTGTTTTCCTTCCTGCTTATAGAGCAAAAGTATGTAAGACACAAACAGTTCTTAGAAATCAGGCATCTAAAAGCATAGTAATATCACACATTCTCTACAGATGTTTAATTAAGAGTTTCCTTGGAAAAAATATCTATTTTTGTTAACTTTATATTTGTGCTTATTACAAGTATCTTCATTCCGTCCATAAAAATATTAATCAAGTTAATTATTACATTACTAGTGTAATCTTAAATATTACACTGAACATAGGGTAGAGATTTTAAAAATTACTTATTTGGAAGGCAAATTATGGGGGGCTTTGATTAATAGGAGTCCTTTTAAGTATTTTAGGAATAGTACAGCAATATAACATACTGACAAAGAACTGCTGGAGAGGGTCCAGCAGAGGGTTACAAAGATGATCAGGGGGCTGGAACATCTTTCTTATGAGGAAAGGCTGAGGGACTTGGGTCTTTTTAGTCTGGAGAAGAGAAGGCTGAGGGGGGATCTCATCAATGCTTACAAATACTTCAAGGGAGGGTGCCGGGAGGATGGGACCAGTCTTTTTGCAGTGGTGCCCAGTGATAGGACAAGAGGTACCGGGCACAAACTTGACCATAGGAAGTTCCATCTAAACATGAGGAGGAACTTCTTTCCTTTGAGGGTGGCAGAGCACTGGCACAGGCTGCCCAGAGAGGTGGTGGAGTCTCCCACTCTGGAGACATTCCAAACCCGCCTGGACGCCATCCTGTGCAACCTGCTGTGGGTGACCCTGCTCTGGCAGGGGGGTTGGACTAGATGATCTCCAGAGGTCCCTGCCAACCCCGGTGATTCTGTGAACCCACGCTGTGATGTAGGCAAGGCAGATGAATTTTCTGTTTTACCTGACTATAGCTAAGTCTTGCGACTGAGAGGTTACAGATACTGACCCATGCGAAGGTTCATTGAAGTGAACTCGCACAAGAGAAGTTGAAGCTGGAAGTGTTCAAGGCCAGGTTGGATGAGGCTTTGAGCAACCAGGTCTAGTGGGAGGTGTCCTTGCCTATGGCGGGGGGGTTGGACTAGATGGTCTTTAAGGTCCCTTCCAACCTAAACCATTCTAGGATTCTATGAAATTCTGTTGGTCCTCGTGTGTATCTAGTTTGGCCTTGGAGCCTCAACAGGAAAAGGCTGTAATAGAATCAGGGTCTCCATACCAAACCAAAATATTTAGTATCATTATTACATATGGAGCTCGTTTATGTTTACTGGGCGTTTTTTGGCTATTGTTTTATTTTAATTAGTGAGATGGAGGAGGAAAAAAGCTTTAGTCAATGACTGAAATGGCTGTCCTCATTGAGGATAGTGGGGGTTTAGTCATGGACATCAATTTAATCCTACTGTATTCTAAAAGTAAAAACAATTAAAAGATGATACTATTTCTACTGACCGTTGACTGTATACCTATACCATGTGGTTTCTCAAATCACTGCCAAATCGTGAATAGCATTAACGTCTGAATAGCTATAGAGTCAATCATGCCCATTTGGCAGCCAATCACATAAATAAACTGACATCTTTAGTGCAATTAACATTTCAGGAAATTCTCTAAAATGCATAAATGCTAGCTTTACTCACACTTGCAAATACACAGCTTATACAGAAATCAGTAATATCTTCCTTTCTTTTTTACCTGAGTTTGTAGTTAAGAATCAAAATGAACTCAAGTCACCCGAGATCATCATTTACCATTTTCAAGTACATGCTTCCAGTCAACAGCGCTCACGTAGTTCGCAGATAGTATTAGCAAACCTGTATCTCCCAAGACTTCCCGCTTTACATGCAAACTGTGGCTACAGGGAACAAAGGCCACAAAGACAGAATTTGATTTTTTACATTCCTAAACGCAGAGGTTATGTTTACAAGAGCAAGAGATTCAGCTCCACCGAAATAAATCAGTAAAGAAGGAGCAGTTGGTCAAGTCCCCATCAGTACATTATATGCAGTGCAAGATGTTATTTGGACTAGACTTACTCTGATCCTCTGACTGCGTATGTGTATGAAGCTGCCTGAAGGTCAGTCACTCTTTCAGATTTTATTTTCCAACATCATGAGCTGGTTTAGTTTCCTCCAAAAGGAGTCTTAGTGTATCCACCAAACCAAACTGATAGACGGAAAGGAGGGATAACTGGAGGGTTCAGGTTAAAACGACGCTAATGCTGCAAACAAATTTTAGCCATTCTTTTCTCTCCCCTTTCATTTGATATCCATTGAGCAAAATTAGACAATCCACTTTTCGTGCAGATGAGCAAACTTCTATTATTAATTTCATCCCAAATTGCTTATGTGTCCATTAGCAAATACAAACACAGAAAAACATTAACGATTCAACAGTCTGCAAATAGTCGGTGGTTCAATTCCATAAGGTAGTTCATTACCCTCAACAAATGGAAGTTGTTCAAAAGTCTTAGCAGAAAGCAGAAAAATCATATAGAACTAATATTTGCAGGCAAGCGCTATAAGGGTGTTTCTGTCACTTCCATTAAATTAGGTAATGGCCAATTCTTCACCATTACTCCACTCACATTTTTTTCCCAGGACTGTTATTGAGCTTTAAAGATTTATTTAACAGGTTTGTCAGCAAATCAGCAATATTTTGAATCTTCCCAAAATCACAGTAATACTGCTGACTGCACTTTGAACTAAAATATCACATTATTCCTCTTTTTGCAAGATCCATGTTTATTAGTCCCCTCAACTAAAAGCGAGCGAACTGCAGTCCATCGTGCCTCTTGAAAATTTTTTACAATGAGATCTCACTGAAGAAACAGCCTGTGTGTGGGTATGGTAGATAAAAGGAATATTCATCTTGGAAAAGTTATCAATAAACTATCTAAGAAAATGCAAATTCTAGTTTTCATTATTATTAATCATTTATATTGGGCACGCTCTTGCTGGGAGCTGAGCAATCTGGCTCTCAGCCAGGAAAGCACTTAAGCGTTTTCTTATCTTTATGCATTGAAGTCAATATTACTATTCACATGCTTAAAGTTAAGCATGTGTAAACGAGCAGAATGTTCAGCCTCGCTCCAGACTGAACCCCCTAGAAATGCACCGTTAATGGAATATGGAAATATAAAAAGAAAATCCTAGGCCAGAACGTTCTACAGATTGAAATAACGTTCATTTTTAAATAGTTCTATTCCTCCAAGATTTGCTCCATCGGGTTGACAGTATGACAGCGCGTGTGTGTCCAACAGAGGAGAAAGATTTGAGGATTACAATTCAAATATTATCTTATAATGTTTATCCCTATATCTTGCGAAACTTTTAAATGTTAGGGACTCAGCTCATGTCTGATGTAACTCTGGCTGAAATCAAAGAGTTGCGGCAGAGATGAAATGAGCCTCGTGTGTGTGAGCTTGTGCTTTTTCCATAGATGTTGCTAGACTTCAGGATGTTCAGCTTTTGTAAACCTCCATTAAAGAGCTTTTATGAACTACTGTTGCGGTTTCCATAGAAACAGCAGATCATAATTTCTGGGAAAATATAAAACCTTTTTCAACACATTTGATAGTAATTTTCTCAAAATGACCTCCAGGTAATTAATGGGATAGTTTGACCCCTGCTTTAACATTATTTTCTAAGAAACAAGCTGTATTGCTCCTTTAAAAATCTGAATGCATTGTTCGTACCAAGCAAAAAAGACCTTGGAAGTTTGGGATCTACTCAAGCAGGTATTGTAGATGGGGCCAGTTCATGTTTCTCCTTCTTTTAACGCATTTCTCTGACCTTGTGGAAGATTACATATACGTGTATGACCCCTGTGCCTTTGCAAAATTAGCAGTCAGAAACCTGCCAGGTGAAAGCAAATAAAAACCGAGTTGTCCATCTGTCTAAATCCCACTGAGAATCTCGGTTCTCAAAACATCAGAATTTATCGCACGATTTGCACACAACATGAACCACTTTTGATGAAATTGTAGCGATCACATTCTCTCTCTGAACAAGGCGACTTTTCTGGAAAAGCTGACTGCAGTGCCAAGAGAACAAGACATCTTTCAGAATTTTACATTATTTTCACAAGACGAAAAGAAAATGAAGTCGAAGAAGATTTTACATTAACCTCACATACTTAATGGAGACGACTCATTTCTATTTACTTAAAGAATTTATTAGAATTTGGTTCTGATGGTGGTATTAGACATTTGCAAGTTTGGAAACATGCTATCAAACTTTGGAATTTGCCTTTAGAAATCTATTCCTGAAAAACTTCTCTCTGGTTATGTTTATCCTAAATCTTTATTTATCCTGATCTACTCTCTCTAGTTACGGGAGTGCATTGTTTTTCTTTCTTTCTCTCTTTCATTCTTTTCAATATTGCAATTTTGTTCTCCATTCCCAGCTGAACCCTTTTTACCTGGCAATACTCCCCCTGTGCGCTTACAGTTCTGTGTTTGTAGTTTTTTCAGGGTTTTGGTTTCATGAGAAGATCTCATGGATCATCTGTTGGTCTTCACAAATCCATTTCCTAGTTATGCATTTCCACCTTTTCTTATAGTTTTACACAGAATGGTACCTTTGTCCAAAAATGAGTAAATGTAAAAAAATCAAATGAAAGGATGCTGCTTTCTATATCAAAAATTTGGAAGTCTTCTCCAAAAGGGAGTATTTGCATAGGCTCATCAATATATGAAAACTACCAGCTTATTAAAAGTATCACGGAAAATGTATCAGAGTGTCTCCTCAAACAATGTGGACTATTTTGTGTATTTATTTAGACATATATATTGAAGTACAAAATAGACATCACTGCTTCTGAGAGCATTAAAACGTGCAGAGCCGCATTTTGTCTCCTTCTGAGTCAGACCTTCAAATTGTTCAGTTCACATGGAAGCTTATTTTTCGTTGGGTTCTGTTACTATTGGAAACGCTGCTGTTCGCATGGACAGCGTTTTAAAATATACATACACCCATTTGCCATGGATCTCAGACACTTTCTGCCTAGTACAGAAGGAATTCTCTTTATACGCTTAATAGGAATAGAAACTGCTGGACCGCTGTGGGTTGTTTGTTGCTTGCTTCAAGGGATGGCAATTTCTTTCATAAACTCTCTTGACCACCTTTCTGTAAGCTGTCTTTACTGAGAAGACTTTCCTTTATATATGACTATATTTATAAGGAATAGAAAGACATTTGTATACAAAAGCTACTTCTGTTCACTCTTGGGGGGGAAAGGAAAGAACGTTTCTCTTTTACAAATATTTCAGTGGTTTTTCCATGGTTCTCAGGATTTGACCCAAGTTTCCAAGTATTCTAATAGGTTCTTCAGCCCCCAGGGTGTAAAGCAAAGGTATTATCTGAAAGTGGCAGTATGACCCTAGGGTGATGCTCACAGGAAACCAGTAGAAACACAAGTGAACAACTCCAGACTTGTCTTGCTCACACAAGAAAGTTTAGAGTTGTATTTCCATAGAGAAGGGGAAAAAAAACCACCCAAACCCTGCCTTTTCTTCTTGTATTCTGCACGACCTTGTAAATATGCATGTAACCTCATCACTTAGCTGGAAGGACTAACATAATTTCAGTTTTTCAAAGAGGCCTTTACCGCTGTCTTCAGTCTCTTTTTATGTCATCTGACTACCCGCTATTTTAGCTAAGTCTTTTTCCCCAGTGACTATTTTTCAAAACATTTAATCTTTCCTGGAACTTTACACACTAGAAAAATCATAACCTCCAGTTTGATACTCCAGTAGTTATTGCCAAAGGATCCCGGCTTGGTGGGTTGGCTGCCATTGTCCTCTCCTACGTGTAAGGGCTACTGCTCAAGGGTTGTCCTCTTTCCCTTGAAGAACTGCAAGGAGTGCAAAAGTCCTGTCCCGTGATCTAGCTACAAAATGTGTTCTGATCAAACTTCTCATTGCTAGTAAACTTTCTTTGTGAATGTCTTTCTCTAAGGCAAGCAAAATGTGCTTAATTCTCACTTTCCTCATACCAATGTTAAAAAATGAGCATCTGAGCACACATAACCTGAAGAATCGAGTACAGAAGGGAGTTGCTCATGCAGCTGATGGCCCTCACATTCCACTGTGTTAGGTCATTTTTTTTTAATCTTTCTTTCTGTTCATAGTAATTTATCATAATAAGCATAATTTATTATCATAAGTTCTGTAGAGAGTTAAATTTTCTCATCTTCCTAGTCTCTGAAGTGCAAGAGGAGAACTGCATTGCCCTACATCAGCATTTGTTCCGTTCCTGGCAGCGTGTTTCTGTTGTGCCGTGCTCAGTCACAGGTTCTTGGGAAAGAACTGACATGTAAGATTGAACTTTGTCTCCCCGAGCAATTCTTAACAGTGTTCAGCGTTCAGGATTTCCAACAAGCAATGGGCATTGCTCTATGTACTGCTCCGTTACTAATTAAGTGGAAAAGTTGCCTTCATTGCCGATTGCAGTCCCTCAGCTTTCACCTTTATTTACTTATTTATTGAGGGAAAACATTTTGAATCCTACTGAAATCTCTCAACAAATTTTATTCTGCAAAATTCAATGTATTTGTTGATTACGCATAGAGTCCACCTAGTTCGTTTGTGCTATTTTTAAAGGAATGTCCAAAATAGAGCACAGCACTCAAACCAGGCAAGCAGGGCAGAATAATGACCTTATTTTACGCGTTTGACATTTTTAATAGGATCACATTGCTTACTCTACGAAATCTCCCATCTCCTGCAACTGTATATTTCAAGCCCACAAAATATCATTTTGTAATACAGTTTCTAGCATTTTCTATACGCCTCTCACAGTTTATGTGTGCTCCAGCTCTCATTTTACCTTTCTGTATATCTTTAACATCTCAACCCTTTTTTCCTGCTTGCTTTCAGGTTCCTAATGATTTACCAGCAAATTCTCAGGAGTACACTCACTGAAAAATATATTTTAGATCATCAAGTGATAATCTCTTCTAGCATTAAACTGTAGTGCAGTGGATTAAGAATAACTCAAAGCCCTGTGGATTTTAGGACACTCGGAGTTCTCCTTTGGAAATGGGGCACTTGCGTTCACGTCCCTGCTACAGTGAATGTTTCTTTATTTATTTATAAAATGAACAAAGGGTCAAAGGCACTACCGGAAAAAATGTGTTTCCATCACTGCTTGGTGATCAAGTGAATCTCTTAGAAAGTGGAGAAACATCAGTTTAACTCCTGTTAGACAAATATGGGAGCTGGATTTCTCACATCCGGTGAGAGTGTCCACGTCCCTGAACTCTTGGCTAAAGTTCAGCTTCTTCTTGCTTTATATCTTCCTAGAGGTGCCCCAAATGGAGACACGTGGTTTTAAACCACAGGACTTGTTTTACCCAGTTTTCTTTGTTTTCAACAGGAGAACTCGAAATTATGTCATTAAAAATTTTTTCAAATCAAATTTGTTTTTCACAGAATCATAGAATGGTGGGGGTTGGAAGGGACCTCTGGAGACCATCTGGTCCAACCCACCTGCCAAAGCAGGTTCACCTGCAGCAGGTTGCACAGGATGGCATCCAGGTGGGTTTGGAATGTCTCCAGAGAAGGAGACTCCACCATCTCTCAGGGCAGCCTCTTCCAGTGCTCTGTTACCCTCAAAGGAAAGAAGTTCCTCCTCAGGTTCAGATGGAATTTCCTGTGTTCCAGTTTGTGTCCGTTGCCTCTTGTCCTGTCACTGGGCACCAGTGAAAAGAGTCTGGTCCCCTCCTCTTGACACCCGCCCTTTAGATATTGCTAAGCATTGATGAGATCCCCTCTCAGTCTTCTCTTCTCCAGGCTGAACAGACCCAGGTCTCTCAGCCTTTCCTCATCAGAGAGATGCTCCAGTCCTGTGATCATCTTTGTAGCCCTCTGCTGGACTCTCTCCAGTAGTTCCTTGTCTTTCTTGAACTGGGGAGCCCTGGACACAGGACTGCAGATGTGGCCTCACCAGGGCAGAGTAGAGGGGTAGGATAAGGTCCATCCACCTGCTGGCCATACTTTTTTTAATGCACCCCAGGATACCATTGGCCTTCTTGGCCACAAGGGCACACTGCTGGCTCATGGTCAACTTGTTGTCCACCAGGACTCCCAGGTCCTGCTCCGCAGAGCTAATGAGTCAGAAGAATGGATTAGTTGCACAGTTCTGTTTCCATGTCCTTGTTTCTACCTACAAAATGCCCAGCACAAGGCGGGGAAGGTTGGCACCTGCCCCGTGAGCAGCACACCCTGACACAGCTCGTTGCACCAACAGTGACTATAACGAGAGCTTAGACAACTACTGCATTTAAAGACATCTAAATTCTGGTGTATTAACTTTGAACTGAATCCAGTCCCTCTTGTGTACTTTTAACTTCTCGGCTGCTCTTCAGATTTTTGGTAATTCTTCCCCCACCTATTTCCCATCTATTCCTGTATGGATCAAGTTGATATTGTGCTGTTATGGTTCATTTTTACACTAATCACTTCAGAAAGAGATTTGTAAAGTATACAATTTCCATTTAATTTTAAGAGCTACATACTTAACTATCTTTTGTCTATTTAAAGACATTCACCATAGTTTACAGGTAAAATAAAAGGAATGCAACAATAGGGATACTGATCAAAATCCTTATTATTATCCAATCATTTTCCAAAGAGAAAATGATGTTAGCACTCTCCAAATAATAATTCAGCACACAAATCTTACATTACTCAGAGAAAAGACCCTACACACAAACATATTTGTCCTGTTGTTAACCATTTACCATCCACCACCTAATCCTCTCCAGCACTAATCTTTTGTAACACATTAAAATATTCAGTCATACCTTCTAAAAGGAGGTGATAGAAACAACATTATAAAAAAGAGAGAGATTTGGCAACATCACCGTGAGGCCACCCTACAATTGGGACACACTCAGCCAGGCATTATATATATATACACCCATATTCCAGCCTAACTGATTCTATGATTCTATAGTTAATCACACACGGGAACAGGCTGCCCAGGGAGGTGGTTGAGTCCCCATCCCTGGAGGTGGTTAAAAGTCGTGTAGATGTGGTGCTTGGAGACATGGTTTAGTGGCAGACCTGGTAGAGTAGGGTCAATGGTTGGAGTGGATGATCTTAAAGGTCTTTTCCAACCTAAGCGATTCTATGATTCTATATATATACACACACCGCCCCCCCCCACTAAGAAATGAAGTCCATATCTGTAACCAGAAAATGTTGACAAATGGCAGAAAATTACCATTGTTTCTTGGTAGTATGTTTCAGAGATCATTTGATATGATCGTGATGAACATCATGATTACTTCACAGTTTTTTACATTCTTGAATATGATGTAATGTATCAACACATTAATTGAAATTTTGGTCACAATTAGCATGCATTAAATTCCTGATTAGTTGTATGCATTTAAAGCACTTTAATTGGTTTGTTTCCATTGATATAATGTAATGTGTTTTAAACTATGTAATTTAGAGGTGTGTATTTAGTTATCATTGATTAGCTAATCAATAGTATTGTCACAAGTGTACAAATGCTGGGTTAATTATGTCTGAAACTCACATTTCTTGGGAAATAAGCGATATAACAATTTTCCCTCTGGCTCTGTTAGCACATCGTTTTCTTCTTTTATTAAGTCATGCAGATACTAACATGAGTTTGCATTCTCTCACTTTTTTTGTAAAGCACTTGAAACATCTAACAGATCTGTTCCTCTGATTAACTTCTTTTAAACTCGTAACTCCAGTGACTTCTAAGAAGTACTCATATGAAATATTTACAACACATTCACACCAGCGAAATTAAAAATTCAGACACCACAGACAGGAAAATTAGCATCCTCTCTCATTACAAATTCTCTTCTGTTTTTTTTAGTATTAGTTTATGAGAACTTTATTCAAACTGAGCAACATTTGGTGCCTACCGTCACCGACAGCAACACTGCCATGGGTTCAGAGTGGCTGCCTTGCCGTCATTGAGGGGGACTTTAGTTTCAACCAGTTCAGTAGAACTAATCCATGAAAAACATGGTTCAGCAAGAAATAGCACTTAGCCCTTGCATTTTTAACTTCTTAGAATTTAGAAAAGTTATGTAGAATTTTTAAGATTCTTTATTCGTTGGATTAGGATTCTCTAAATGACACTTAAGCCTATTTTAAAAAATACATTTTTTTTAATATCTACTTTAAATTTTTTCTCTTTACTTCTTATCTGACTTCATCTTGCCATTTAAAATCAAAAATTGTTTTCCTCTCTGAATTTGTCCTTTTCCATTTAGTAAGCTTTAACAGTAACAATAACTGTTTGAGGTCTATGTCATTTCAAGACGTTCTTATACAACCATTTCAAAAGTGATATTCACCTAACCATGAGAGATATAACGGTGAGATATATATTTCTTAGTAAACTGATACAGTGACAATACAATGTGCTTTTTGAGGCTGTACCAAAATATCAGCAAGAATTCACTTTGCAAGCCTCTGGCATAATGGAGAACCAAACCATGCTGCGTTATTTTCATTTTTCCCATGGCGCCCATGTCATAGCCAGTACAGAAGTGATGACCAAGCTATGTGTTATAGCCAGAGAACATATTAATGTTCCTCAAAAACACCACAGTAAGTTTTCAGGCATCGAGTTTAACACTTTGGCTTCATAGTTATATCATAGGCTGAAACAGCTTAGAAATTGCAAAATAAATATTACCCAATGCTGGATATGTTTCCAGTGGGACACCACAAGGTTGTATCAATTCATCGGACACCAAGGGCTTTTTGTGAGTCACGTAGCGAGGCAAGGGCTGTAAGAGTTTTGGTTCATTTGGTCACCAGGAGGCTCACATTAAGGTTCACATCTCCTTCCTTGGCCCAGGCTAGCACAGCTGAGCCCCGTGCTCAGTCTAGATGAAGATTTGGAAGGGAGTTAGTTGGCTGATCATGGATGGAGCATCTCACCACTTTACGGGAAAGATTTACTGATGAGTCCATGCTCACAGGGAGCGTTGGGCACAAGTGGACATATCAGCTTTGACCTAGAAAGCCTTTGGTTCCACACTAGCCTACACTCCCTCCTTCTCCCTTTCTCTCCATTACTCTCTGCATCCAGTACTGAAGCAACTGAAACCATTTAAAACATGGAAATTAATATTTATTTTAGTAAGAGCTGTCTTTCGAATTGTCTTTTCATCTCTGTATGGAAATGTGTAGGAAAGTCCAACCTACCAAAATAGACCAAGCTTTAGAATTTAATATCAACCACCCTGAGAACGCATGAAGACAAACCCTAGGCAAACACTATCTAAAATGCAAGACAGTCAATATTCAGTGTAAATGCAAGAACATCTACACTGGATCTGACCAAAGGTGTATCTGGGTCCCTTTCTGTGACAGCGCTTTAGATGTTGCCCAGGGAAGAGTCGAAAAGCATAAGCACGCTGTAGTATTTCCTTGGACATTCTCTCATTTCCAGCTATCCGCACCAAGGGCCTCTCTTAGAAGTGATATTTATTGTTTAACAGCTCCTCATGGATTTTTCTTCTCTGAATTTCTCTAAGCACCTTCTGAGCAACTCCTGGTATTCACAGTAGTCTTCGCCAATGAGCTGCACACTGGCTGCCTCAGCCACTCAACCAAGAGACCCCCAACTTTCCAACAAAGTAAACCGTGTTTTCTTCACGCGTGAAGAGGTCTCCAAAACATCAGATCTCATAACTGATTTTTTAATGAATAAGCAAGGTATTTTGTTTCATTTTAGGGATATTTCAGATTGAATTAATTGTAATTACCGTGTCCCTCTGCGGCTGATGCAGTTATATTAATTTAAGCTATAATAAAGTGCTCAGCATTTCAAATTAGAAAGATAAAATGTCTAACATTTCAATAAGAACTTTCTGCACAGTATGTGTCACCTAGCAAATTCATGATGTTGTGGTATAAATCCTTTCTAAATGCCTGATTTGGATGCCTTGTGTGTCTCAGCCACTGCTTTGCCACTCAGAAAGAACGCGGCCAACTCAAGCTCATGCGAGTAGAATTTTTATGTATCATCATGCACAGCTCACGCCCTCTTCTTGCTGCTCTCAGTTGTCCCAGTAAACCCAAATGAATCGTGACCCTTTCCAAACTCCAGGTCGATTGCTTCAAGAATCAGTCAAAACAATTTTTATTTATTTCCACTCCACCGAAACAGAGGTAGTTAAAACAACGTATCTGTGGCCAATAAAACTACCATCTCAGGAGCCACAGATACTAAAACATTTGAAGGTTAGGACACTCACAGAATACAAAATGAAAGATTTTCAAACTAAGCAAAGCAATGTGTGCACATCATCAGAAATTGCGAACACCAAAACCACAACAAGGGCACTTGCCTTACGCGTTATCTGATAATAAGCATGCATCATCGGAGGATGCACGGTACCCGAAACTGGCAACATGCTATGAATTATGCAAACAACTGATAAAAAACTAGTGTATTTTCAACTCTAAAATCCAAACTTACTGAGTGAACTAGAAGCTGCAAGAGGATGGATTAAATACACCCCGATTTGCTTTGGAGACGTCTTTAGTAAGTTCACAAAGAATGACATCTAACCTGAGTGTTTTGTTCAGTAATACGCCAGCTTTGCCTTACCTCCCAACTAATAATACATTTCGGCAGAATACATTTATTTATTTATTTATTTATTTCATTGTTTGTTTTAACCACCGATAACCGAAAGAGGCTACAGAACGGTTGCACAGAATTACATCATTCATTTCTTGTAGATGATATCCCTTCCCCCTCCCGTGGCACTTGATTCTTGACGGAGCTAAAGCACTGAAAAATTAGACTTCATTTCAGTATGCTAATAGCAATCTATCCAAAACAATGTAATCAAGGCCTCATGTGCTCCTATAATTTCATTCTTGACATAAGTCTGACAGCTATTTATTGTTGGAGGGAACTGTGGGGAGGGGAAGAGAAAAATTCCTGTAATTTCCCCTCCCCCAACAAACACAACAGCTTTGCAGTTTAAAGCAGTATCTTTGTGAAACGCACAAAATGGTAATAATCATGGGGTTTACATATGTCTTGTCTTAAGCAATCAAGGCAGAGAGTTAACGGAGAGGCACATTCAGATGTGCCAATTCCCAAACTGGCCACCTCTGATGAGCCAGCTGTGAGCTTCAATTGT
>VYXH01005660.1:388623-410724 GCA_013397275.1 Burhinus bistriatus
TGTCACATTATAATTTAGGCAAGGGGGAGGTGGGGGTGGTGAGAGGGGGGGGAAGAGAGAAAGGCATCCAGCTCCACACTGGATGAACATAATTATTCACAGCAGGATGCTGCAGAATTAATTTAGCCAATCAGAATTATAGTGGGGGCTGGGTATCAGCAGCAGCAAATGTGAAAAAGGAGAAAGGAGGGAGAAAGAAAATCAGAAAGGGATTAAAAAAAAAAAATGCGACTAGCACCTTGCTAATATTTTGATTCTGCATCCCTCAGCGTACTTGGAATACAATGAAGTGAAAACAAAACTGTTACATAGATGTTCCTGGCTCCACGGGGCTGACTTGAAATTAGAGAAGCTGTGAATTTGGTTCATCGGGGAAAAGCCAACAATCTGAGGGGGTTTGTGAAATATCACATAAAATGCTACCTGGCTGTATCATACTGAATAATATACTTCCAGAGAAACATAAATCCGGGAACAGTGCTAGCAATTCTGCATCGTTTTAGTTGAGCGCTTCAGAAATTCTGCCAAAACTCCACTTAAATAAAAGAGGAGACATGAAAATAATCCCCAGCCCAGGCTGCACTCATATGATGTGATCCGCATAATTTCGTCTCACAACCTATCGCAAATTTTGCGTTGATAACTTTTCACCGTGCAAGTTAAAGGAGCTGACCAGGGGAGTGAGGAACTGGAGCTCTGCCATCAGAGGTCAGTGCGTTTGGACTCAAGAGAGAAGCACTTTGTTTAATGGTTCCATTAAACTGATCACCAGTGAGTAACGATGAACAATGCTGGTCAGCACTATGCTTCACCATGAAACGCCCATTGAGGTGAACGGGAAATTCACCCTTCTCAGATGTTTTTCAAGTTTTCCATGAATTTTGAGTGCAGCATTTCATCAGTTTACAATTTACCAACGGCTTTTTTTTCAGAACTTCAATGATTTTTTTGGTAGCAAAGAAACTAGTAAGATCTATAAAAGAAACCGAGCAGAAATGCCTATTTTCGTTACTTTAAGCTGAGAGTGTCCACACAACCTCTTCAGCCTAGCTCTTCAGGTCACCGAGAGAGTAATTTTGGAGAGAAAGAATTCTTCTTCCCATTTCGATTCCCCTTCCAGAGAACAGCCCAGGACCAGGACCAGAGAAGTCATGCTCTTTGACCCCCGTATCCTCCTTTAGCCGAAGCAAAGGACAATACAATCTACGCTGCCTCAGCCCTTTTGTCCCTGTGCCTGCCCACAGCCCCTGTGCAGGGACAGTTGTGAAACTAAAGGGAAGACTGAAAAGATATCGAATATTTACCGTGCTGAGATATCTAAACTTCGAGCATTGAATCCTCCCTCCAGAAATACAAATATCTCCCTATTTTCATAATATAGGGAAAAAAGTTCGGAAGTTTAGATGACCTTAAGCCATCATTCTAACTTAAAAGAAGCAATGCGTAGAAAACGTATCTCCAGAGGACTCAATTCATTTCCACTTAAAGGAAAAAATAAAATTATTATACTGTAAGGCAGAAGCTTGCTTTTTTTTTTCTTTTCTTTTCCTGGAATTGCACAAGCATGACAAATGTAACTGAAGCAGAATCCTTGAGTTCCTGTAAAAGTTAACTTAAGCTTCTGCTCTCTGATTCTGGTAATGGTGAGAAAAATGCCAGGAAGGCTGGTCGGGTTTTATTTCTGGCAATAATGTTTGATGTACAGCACTGTCAATGAGAACCATGATTTAATCTGTAAGGATATAAGGCCTTGTGGTAAAAATGGTATAACTACAAATCCTGATTAACAATCACTGCAACAGTAAAATTGGTTCCCATAGCAACAAGGCTGAAATTATACAACAAATGGCAATGCCACATCAGATAAATCACTCCATGAAATGTCCCTTTTTGGAAACCATTTGGCTTTCTGCTACCTTCATCTTTAAGGACTTGCAAATGTTACTTTCAGTCTCCTGATCCTCACTGCTCACCCTCTAAATTCCATCATCATTTGTTCTTCTAACAACAAAGGTAAAATGAATAAAATAAAAGTAATAAGGAAACAATATGGATTTAACATCTGAAAGCTCATTCCAGATCCTAGCAGTTTAAAAAAATACGCATTCCTATATATTTTATAATTTTTTCTCTTTTCATTTGCTCTGTGTTTATTTTATGGTATTTCCATAACTTCAGCTTCCAAAAGCAAATATTCATTTTAGATATTTTGCATTTGTAAAACCTATGACTGCAGTCGCCCTCTTTGTATGCATTGCTTATGGAGACAAACACTGTAACCAAGGAAGATGTGCACTGTACCAGAAGAAAACAGCACTCAGACATGGAATTAGAAATTATATATCAATCACTAACAAAATGTACAAAACCTCTTTCAAACGGCATTAAGAATGACCTTTGACTTAAAAAATGTGCAATTCCACCTACGTAGCCCGTGTACAGTTTGACTTTGCCAAGTTGTTAGTACAGAATGGCTTAAAGAAATTGCGTATTACCCACTGTTTTAGGGAACCAGCCATCTCCTATAATGATTTTATATATATAGGACTACCAAAATATAGGTAGACAGGCAGATAGGTACATAGGTAGACAGACAGACAGACAGACAGAGCCCTATACAGAGTACCAAAATGGTTAGAGGTCTGCAACAAAGGACGCATGAGGGGATGCTGAAAGAACTGGGTTTGCATGACGTTAAGAGGAGAAGGCTAAGAGTCAATCTTGTTGCCGTCCACCTAACTGGAGGGCGTAGGGAAGATGAAACCAGCCTCTTCTAGCTGGCTTAAACTAAAATGACAAGAGGCAACAGACAGAAGCTGAAACATGGGAGATTCCAACTCAAAATAAGAAAGAATAACAAATCTGTCATAGACCTGGTCAAACGCTGGGGCAGGGCTCAGAAAGACAGTGGGAGCTGTGCAGTCCTCCAAGAGTCAAAGCCCTGAGTAACCTGCTCTAACTGCAGAATGTTGAACTGAAGACCTCGGGAGGTCGCTTCCATCCAGCGTGGTCCTAGGACTCTGTCTCCACGAGGCCAGGGACAGCACTCATTCCTTAAATTTTAATCATAGAATGGTTTGGGTTGGAAGGGACCTTGAAGACGATCTAGTTCCAACCCCCCTGCCATGGGTTCAAACATAAACACCCAGAGCAGTTCTTTGAAAAGAGGTGGGAGAAATCAGTCCCTCCATAAAATGCTGAAAAGCCTCTTGAGCCTCCTACACTCCGAAAACAAAGCAACGCTATTATAATAGAGCTGAGAAAGAGATCTCTTTCTTAACTGAGAGGCTAGCCAAGACCAGACGTGCCTGCATCAAGACAAAGGAGAAATGCCATCTTTCAGACAACAAGCCAAGAGCTGCAGGAGGGGGACCCTGGAAACCTAATCTAACCTTAGTGACAACGGAGAAAGTGAGACATGAAAGAGTTGCCAGAATTTACTGGTTTTGTCTGGACTTGTCTACCTTTCTAGCTACATAAACACTATCTGTTTGCTTAACCTACCACAAGTCTCCGAACCACAAACCTACAGTGCTGACACGACGGGAGTTCTCGAAGATGGAGTTTACATTAGCACAGCTCAAGTAACTGAAGAATTAATTCACCATGTCTCAGCTCTTCAGAGAGAGACAGAGAGCGGACCTGCTGCCCCAGACTGCGCATCAGCCTCTAGAAGCAGTTCCTGGGCTCGGTTTAAATTCCAGAAGCTTTAAGATGTATAAACGGATCTCGAGCAGACCCATGAAGGTATGACACGAATCCAAGAATTCAGCAGAAAAGAATGCTGGTGAAGAGCAAAGATAGCAGTTTTACAGAACTTCAGCTATGAGCTGGTACCAAATAAACAAACCTAAATGGCAGCCAAACAACTTTCAGCCTCTTAAGATAGGAAGACTTAAAAATTTACTTTGTCCAGCTGAATAGGTATGAATAAAAGAAAGACAAAGGCTTTGGAAGGAGATATATATTGTATCCCGAACTGAAAACCAGCACTGTGATCTAAGCTTGAAATGCTCTTACCACTACTGCGCAGGAGTACTATTAATACAGAACGCCACCGAAGACATGGAACTTATCTATTTAGGTAATCTTTTCAGTGGGGCTATTTCGGGAACTAGAATATTTTAAGCAAGAATTTGATCAACACAGACTACAGTTTATAGACTGAAGTTTAACAGAAAACTATCTTCTATAAAATCTTCCCAATACCATAACTTAAGTGAATAGTGTGAACTCAGGAAGTAATTCAGAAAAATATGAGCATAGAAGTGACAAAATAATGTATGTTGGTTAAAGTAATCTGTGAGAATTATAAAATATAAAATGTACTTTATTTTGATGACTATGTGAAAGTTACCTGGCAATGGCACCTAAGTTTTCTGTCCATGATGAAAACTGACTCAAGGAATCATAATTACATGCTACTTTTTTGTTCCATTAACTAAGATACTCAAATTAAAAGGAAAACGGTAGGAATTTTGTATCTCGGGTGACAACAAATTAGTTCATCCAAGATCTCTATCATAAAAAACAAAATTTATGAGCATCACTCTCTATATAGGGGACTTTTTTACAGGTTTACTGTTAAACGGTCTTTCCTTGCCAGAGCAGAACAAAGAGTTCTCCACGGCATCTCCCATGTCCATCATCTCTGCTCTTCTACTGAGATCAAATTAGAGGAGATGATCTTACAAGTTAATTACTGTCATTAACCAAAAAATATCTTTGAAAGTCCATACTCCACAGGGCTTGCTCAAGAACTGACCTGTTTGGGGGCTTTTCAGGGCAATCAGGTAACAGTTTTCCAGTAATAAGCTTCTAAACTAGGAATTAATTGATGTAAATCAGTGCAGCTCCATTAAGTTACACGTGGCTACACTACTCACATCAGTGGAACGTCCCCATCACCTGTCCCTTCCCTCCGTCTCTTCAGGGCAAAATCTAAGTCTGAAGACCATGATTTACACTGGTTAGGTATTTTTATTTTATATATACATATATATACACACACATATATATACATACATATAAAACTATCATTTTGCTCTTTTCAGGTATAGGTCTTCAAAGTCAATGCCAACTCCTACTCTCCCTCCCTTTCATCTCCATTCCAGATAGAAGTTTTGCTGCTTTTTCTCCAACACATTTCTGCGAGATAATCTTTCTGTCTTTACAGCTAGAATTGTAAAGCAAAGCCATGTTATTTTCATCCATAACTGTCTCCTAGATTCATACACGGCACTTTCCCCTTCCACACAAAACACAGTTGAGGTCACCATAGTTACTCGTCACTCAATTCTTCTGTTAGATCCTACTACAGACACCAAGTTAAAACTTTCTGTATTTAAGACTTCCAAATGAATTGTGCGACCTTCTGAAACTCTCTAGCCAGCTGCTACTATAATATTGTCACAATTGATGTGCTGGCAGTGGGAATTTCCACACGCCTTCTGGCTATTTCCCCATCTATATTTTTATTTTATTTTGTGCTGAATTTTACACTCAGAGCATCCCAATACTCCCTTGTTTCTCCAAATTCTTTCGCAAAATCAATTTTTCCATAGACCTGACAAGCAATTAACAGTTAAAGATCACTTTAATGATTGAGTAAATGCACAGGACTAAAGGGTGGTGGTAATGACCTCAGCTCCTCACTCCGGGCGCTGTCTGGGTACCAGTATCACAGCAAAGCGCAGAACATCACAGCCCATTCGCTGGCGTGACATCACTCTGGCCGCATCCACACCAACCTCTCACATCCTCCAGACCAGTGAGGCTGCACCCAAACTGGTGCAAGGCTGTTTCTGTGGTTCTCGTCTGCGCTGCCAAAATGTGCCCAGGCACTGACAAAATGCTGGTTACGTGGTACCAAGAGCCTTAAGAGTAAGAATATACAGAATACATTAAGAATACCTACAATATAAGTTTCAGCCCTCAGCAATTTAATTTACGAGCATGAGCATAGCCTGCACGCACCTAATTTTTTATCTCTTTCCATTCCCATACTTCTGCTTGTCTTAGTATATCTGATTTGGGACAGCAACCATTTCTCCTTGTGTAGGTATATATGCAGCACACAGCACATTGGGATATTACACCAATGCTGATGTATCATCTCTAAAATCACATTTTCAGAGTTGAAGCTTATTTTTCACATAAATAACTCACTCATGCAGGAATGTAAAGTGGTACAAAAGTTTTACATAGCTAAGCAGAATATTTACAAAGTTCTGCCTCTTTTTTCACACTTTTACTGCCATTTTCTCTGCTCAAACTGACTATACTATCTCCTTTAAGTACATTTTTTCCTCTAGTATGGAATTGTATAGTTGTTGCAGACAATGATACGGAAAGGCAAATGAGAAAATGTTCTTTATTGACTTCTGCCATGAAAAAAAACCCTGCAAATAGCATTTTAATGCTTTACTCCAACATAAATCTGATTAAAGTTATTCAGAAGAAGACATTAAAACACTGAAAAGTGAAAATAAAAATTGCAGAAAGCAATGAAGTGATAGCAATCTATATGCCAAATATTTTTACTAAATCATTATCTTGAATATACTTCCAAGTCTTTTATTTAGTTTCATAAAAATAACATCAGTGCATATTCATTTGCTTCTCTTGTCTGGGACAGAACTTAAAATATGTGTGCTAAACGATCCCCTCATCGTGACTTTACAGGTGCTCTTTTTGTAAAATTCTCAAAATTAGTAAATCATGCATTCATCTATTTACCTATTGCAATTAACTCAATTTCAGTCCTCAAACTCTTTTTTTTAAACCTCCAACTGGTTTAGAAAGGCAATCACCATATTAAAAGGCATCTAAGGTATACTGGCCCAATCCTGTTCCCATTAGAATTAAAATGAAAATTTGCCTTAACTTTGTTGAAGTGAGATTCAATTTTAAAACACTTTCCAGAAAAATAAACATTTATACGCACAACATAGTATATGAGAACAAACTTTTAAGTACTAGGAAAGGAGACAAGTTCTTTTTCTAAAAGGAAGTTTTACACAAGCAACATAGAAATAATTTTGTAAATATAGCAGAGCAAGTATTTACCACCTATATGGAACAATAACGTTTTTCACATCTTTAAAATGTAATCGTATTGCTCTGAGGAATTACTTAAGACAAAGTAAACAGAACATGCCAATGAAAGAGAACATTAATACACATCAGATTTCTCCATGAAATATAGTATTTCTCCATAATTACACCGGGTCAAATTTAGAGGATGATGTGCTCAGTAACCCAAAGATGCACTGTAAAAGTACTTGCAATAGGAAAAAAAAAAAAAAAATATATATAAAAGAAACTGAACTGCAAACATGAGTCTATTTTTAGCAGAAGGAACAAGTTAATCTTCATTCCACTAACCTTAAGTCTTGTAATATGACATGGTATCTTGCTGGTACACTTAACCTCAGCTTTAAGGCTGCAAGCTGTCAAAAATTCACAACGGAAGAGTCAAATCAGATCCTGGGTCCTGGAATTTACACGCAGCTTTTTTTTTAAGTCATAACTTGTACTGAAGACAGGATTATTTATTATGTCATATCAAAGAGACGTAGACCTTTTTACAAGCGAAAACCGCTGAAGTCAACGAAGTCGCACCGGGCTTGCCATCTTCTAAACATTCTGCTTCTCTGAAACTTTCCCTTGTTATTACAGCAGTTGTCTGAGTTCACTTGCTTTTGCTCTCACATCTCAGCATCTGCAGTGTCACTGACGATGCTCACCGTTGTTATTACAGAAGAAACTTAGTACGTTCTCTGTTGTTTCAAAATATTATGGGTTTCCCCTTTTAATTGGGGGGAAGGCTTTCATTTTTATTGATTCTTTTTAACTGGGGGGGTCTTTTTTAACTTATGGGGACAGACTTTTTCACAGGGCCTGTAGAGATAGGACAAGGGGTGATGGCTTTAAACTAGAAGAGGGAAGATTTAGACTAGATCTATGGAAGAAATTGTTTACACTGAGGGTGGTGAAACCCTGGCCCAGGTTGCCCAGAGAGGTGGGAGACGTCCCATCCCTGGAAACATTCCAGGTCAGGTTGGACGGGGCTCTGAGCAACCCGGTCTGGTTGAAGATGTCCCTGCCCATGGCAGGGGGTTGGACTAGATGGCCTTTAGAGGTCCCTTCCCACCCAAACCATTCTGTGATTCTGTAATTCTCTGATTCTGTGAACTGTGCTGCAGAACACTTGATCTTTTGCTCATGTTGATGTTAACTGCTTTGCTGATCAACGCTCCCTTTTTCCCTCCTGCAGGAATCCTAATGCAGCCTTTAGGGAACACACCATCCACTGAAACACAAGTGTCAGAAAAGGTTCACACGCAACCCAGCGGACACTAGATCCAGCCACTACAGCCACATGGTAGAAGTTTTATATGCAAAAACACAAGTATTTTTTAGCCTGCTATATCATTTCCCAGGGCCAGCATACCTGCACTAGGGAATGGCAGTTTACTTTGCACAGGCAATATGACTTTTATGTTCCACTTATAACAATGCTATTGTCATGTCGATACTTGGTACACCAGGAGCAATGAGAAGAAACCTTAGGCAGGGTTTCTGCACATCCACAATAAATTCTCATCTTGCTTAGAGAGTCTTTGGATGGCTCTTTTGTTACTGCAGAAAGAACCTGACAGTGTTGATAACCACACAACCCTGTATCTCGCAGTGCCTTTGAAAGCTCAAAAAGAACCTGTCAGTTCAAAAAGTAACAGAGAAAATCTTCTTCTGACTTTAAATCATGGGAAGAAATCAGTGCATCCACAAAAAACAGAGGAAAATGCCTTGAAAAGCCTTTGAAGCAACAAAGAACGAGCAATAACAACAAAAAAGAAACAAAATTCTTGCTGCTTTTTAGGTGACATACACAAAATCCAGCAGCGCAGAAGTCAAAATGTTAAAATTTGTGCTAGTGCCACAGAGAACCCTGAGGGAGCTTACATTAGCACAACAAAAGTTGGCATACATAAGCTTTGATGAAATGAATATGCACTCTTCTGCACAGAATATGAAGTTACAAAAGGTGTCAAAACTGCTGTGAAGACTATTCTGATGATGCCTTTAATGGAGCAGAGAAAAAAATTATTTGCTAACATTTTATAGCCTCTTCATGTTAAAGAAAACTGCATGGTACAAAGAACAATAGCGGATCTTCCTAGTCGATGGAACAAAATCTTTTGCAGGTCTTTAAACCAGGTACCAGCCACCAATGAGGTAGTCCCAAAGTCATCACAGAGATACAAAAAAACACACTAAAACGAATACTTAGGAAAACTTCGATATACCAGTGCTATTTTCAACACTCACAGCAATAATCTTTAGTATACCTCTGCCTTACTACCATGCCAAACGTCCAGGTACTGCTCAAGATTTTAGTAGCGCTCTTAAAACAACTACCCATAGAAACAGATCTTCAATTCGGGGATAGCAGGGCAAGAATTCTCTAAATGCAGAGCTGTGCTGAACTCTTCACTTAATTGAAAGCTTTCTAAAAGGTTTTGAGGTAAGTAAGCGCCATTCGATAGCACTTTAACACAGAAAGACAAGGCCCGAGTGTCTTGCCACTGCTCGTATTAAGAACACGGAGGGCAACGTTCGCAGGGCACTGTGAGATTCGGACATGCCTGACAGTCAAAGCAAGAGACGATACCAATAAAAACTCGTATCGGCTGCTCCGAGCCATCGACCGCATTTCAACAAGCCCTTTTTTTGTAGCATTACTCATTCAAATAATTCATTCAAGTCCTGTTAAAATGGCAAAATCGGGTGCTCAAAAGTTTGGAAATGCCAGAATTATGACTGTCCACATCCGTTACAGTAACCTTGCTGTGTCTGTGCACCGTGACACAGACACAATCGTGTCCTTAGGTATTTTTTCTGGCAGGACCTCTGTTTTGCGAATAGGATTTTATTCAGTACTTCGTTTTATCCTGGTCCTCGTCTGTATCTAATAGACCGTATAAACCCTTCGCAACGAGAGCTGATAGCACCCAGCTGACAGCAGGCCCCCAGCTCACCTCCCAACCTCCCCGCTCTCCCAGTTCACAACAGGCAGCTTTATCCACCCGGCACAAACTGAACTTTGTACCACTTCCCAGTCACCAATGCAGGAAAGTGTTCCAGCAGCTTTATTAATTGCAATATATGTATTTTAAATAAACACATGTATTTCTTATTCAAGCCGTTTTATTAAAATGCTTTTTCCCACGGACTACCAAGAAGATCCAAGTAACTTACCAAAACTTTCCTGAGCACGGGATGTAAAGCTGGGCTCCACGAATCACTAATTGGATCACGTGGCAGATAATCAATATCTGAATTGCAAGCAACATTACATTTCACCTTATCAGCTTCTTGAAAAACAACCTTTTCTTCACCGAAAGGGTTGTCAAGCGCTGGAACAGGCTGCCCAGGGAAGTGGTGGAGTCGCCATCCCTGGAGGTATTTCAAAGCCGGGCAGACGTGGTGCTGAGGGACATGGTTTAGCGGTGGGTTTGGCAGCGTGAGGTTGATGGTTGGACTCGATGATCTTAAAGGTCTCTTCCAACCTAGACAATTCCATGATTCTACGTTTCTATGATTCTACCCAGAAGCCCAAGGACTGAGCTCAAAGGAGAATGTGAAAATATCTGTGCCCCTCTTCCTACAAAAGCCTGGAAGCCTTGCTGATCGCACCTTAAAGAAATAAAATTGGGGGTTTTTTTTCTTATTTCCTGTGTACACAGTGATTCATTAAGTTGACAAAATGCCATTCAGTTTGATTCAGTGAATAACTAGAAATTCAGGGTTCTCCAAAATGCAGGGTTTAGGGCAGGACAGAAGGTCAGGGTTCACTCAGCACAGTTCCTTACTCTGTGTCTGAGAGAGGGAGCAGATTTTTCAAGACGTCGGTAAGAGAAAAGACGACAGCCTGACTCCAAACTGCCAGACAGTCTCCTTGGGGTTGGGATTTGTACGACAGGATTTAGGCAGCTTCCAATCCCGGATGCAGGAAAGTAATATTTTGAGGCATATGCTATGACTCCCTCCAACCATCCCATAACTTCTCGAAAGTTGTCTACAAGACTGGAGGCAATTAATGAGAATTGTCATTGCGTCCTCAGAAAATTCTAGATACTACTACTCAGAATATTATGAATAAGATGCAAAAAAATTCATAAAAAACAACATCATGGGCTCAAGTCTAATTTTAAATGTGCAATCACATTTTAAAACCACCCACTTCACAGCAAATGCATAAATATACAAAGTAATCAATTTTATCAGGTAGGTGGCAACATACCAGTTTGCATCTTAGGGATGGTTTTCAAATTAACTTGTCATTTTTTTAAATTACAAACACTAGTTTATGCCATAATTTAGTATACCACGAATAGTGTATCTAAATAAACGTTCACTTCCTGTCTAAATATGAAAATAATGCTTTTCCTATCACATAAAACTAATTATTGTAGTTTTGCATGGCAATTTTTTTCAAAATTGCATTATGAATTATTCACGATGTAGAGTTTAATACAGTTATTTTAATGATAATGTCTCATCAGGGAAGTTTTTTTAAGAATAATTAAACACACCTTTCAACAAAAGAAACAAAGACTACCAAGTTAAAATCATCCTTTCAGTAGTTTTAGAGAGATTAAAGTTACAAGCAAATACAAACTCGGTCCCTTCAAAACCAGGCAGTTCTTTGGATTCAGGGTGACCCTCCCAGCCACAGGAAAATTAACATGTAAAAGCTGTGCTAAGTTAGAACAAATGCAGATAGTATTTAAGCAGAAAATATTTCCTTGGAAGTACAATGTCGAACTGCCTGGAGGTCAACTATTTTTACTTCCACCTTCAGGCTTTTTTACAATTTTTTTTTTTTTTTTGCAGTGTATGAGAATTAGGGGAAAATGCGCATTTTGGAGCTCGATGCTGAAGGAGGGGGCAAAGAGAGGAGAGTGCCTCTATGCGACCATTAATTGTCACAGTTGTATGGAGTAAAAACTTAATGCGGAAAGCATGGTTTGATTGCACACACGTTGGCATGCAGCAAATCCTCATCCCTGAGAAAACCAGGACTCGTCCACCCTACGATTGTATCACTTGTGGACTAACATGGTTAATTAGGATATTTTGTGGAGAAATGAGGCCAGCGAAGTCTGGTTTCCTATACATTTGTAAACCCTGCTCCCTCCACTTTCTCACTGATCACAGCTCCTCTCCACATGTCATTTGACCCTTTTTTTTACTGCTGAAGAAGCATACTGAGGCTAGTTTGAGGCCATGCTTCTGCTGATGAGACAACCACAAGGACATATTGATCAGCTTGCCAACTAACCCTAAAGCAGAATTTCCCCACCTCTCCATCACTGTGAGTACTCACTGACCTCTCTGAGTTCATAGAATGGTTTGGGTTGGAAGGGACCTTCAAGACCATCTAGTTCCAACCCCCTTGCCATGGGCAGGGACACCTTCCATTAAACCAGGTTGCTCCAAGCCCCGTCCAACCTGGCCTTGAACACCTCCAGGGATGGGGCAGCCACAGCTTCTCTGGGCAACCTGGGCCAGGGTCTCACCACCCTCACAGGCAACAATTCCTTCCCAATATCTCATCTAAATCTCCCCCCTTTCAGTGTAAAACCGTTGCCCCTCGTCCTGTGGCTCCACTCCCTGATCCAGAGTCCCTCCCCAGCTTTCCTGGAGCCCCTGGAGGGACTGGAAGGGGCTCCAAGGTCTCCCCGCAGCCTTCTCTTCTCCAGGCTGAACCCCCCCACCTCTCCCAGCCTGGCCTCCCAGCAGAGGGGCTCCAGCCCTGCCATCATCTGGGTGGCCTCCTCTGGCCCCGCTCCAGCAGGTCCATGTCTCTGCTGTGCTGAGGCCCCAGCGCTGGAGGCAGCACTGCAGGGGGGTCTCCCCAGAGCGCAGCAGAGGGGCAGAATCCCCTCCCTGGCCCTGCTGCCCACGCTGCTGGGGATGCAGCCCAGGATGCGGGGGGCTTTCTGGGCTGCCAGCGCACATTGCCAGCTCACGTTGAGCCTCTCATCAACCAATACCTTTGAGTCCTTCTCCTCAGGGCTATTATGCCATCCTTCCTCCAAATTTGCTTGAAGCTGGCCAGCTGATTCAGAAGTTACTGGGAACATCAAGGGACAGACACGCGGCACAATCACAGAGGCTTTTTCAGTGATAATACAGAGCTACAGGCTGGAAGTCTTTTTTCCCCCTTGGGCAAAAGGAGATGAAGAAGGAATAAGGGAGAAACATACATCCAAAATTCTCCGGATATTTATTGTCTTCTCAATCTTGAGCCAGCAATGGATCTACAGGATAAATTAACAGTTTTGAGGACATCTTAGCAAAATCATTCCTCCATTAGGCTCCAGGGATCAGTGAGAGAACGTTATTTCCCCGCTAAGAGGAAAAGAGGGTTGGATGGTCACACGTATTCTCTACTCCTCTACAGCAGTGATTTAAGCAAGCTTTCTGTAAGCAAACTGTCTAGTGTATTTTTCTTTTAATAAAAAGCTTTTTTTCCTCTATTTTTCCTGCAGTTAAACATATACAAAAGATCAAGATATGAGGATAGCGGATCGTATATTATCTTCTGTGTCATTATATCAGATCTGTCCATCAAAGTTCTTCTTCACCTCTCTCTTGTCACAGTTCATTATAAGGACCTGTTCTTTTATGACTAAACGATAGAGTAATATTAATCCTTACCAAATGTAAAAAAGAAGATATGATAGCATGAATTTAATAAAAAAGCTTTTATTCACCAAGGTGTTTTTCTGAGAATATAAAATGGAATCGAACATCTCAGACTCTGTATGAATGGAAGCATATTTTCCTGAATGAGTTAAAATTTTATCTTCAGCCCACATTTGTACGATTCATAAAGGCTTGATAGTCAAATCATTTTCAAGAAAAGTCAGATATTAAGATAAACACAATTCACGCTGGAAACTATTAATATTGTAAGTTATAGTTTAATTGTTATTCTATTAGGAGGAACCATCTGGGTCACTGAGTCCAACCCCATGCTCTTACAGATTCAACATTTAAGTGATTTGTCTTATTACTGCCATTGGAAGGCCAGTCAGCCCAGAACTTGATGCTTCTAATTTTTAGAAACGCTTTTCTAATTTTCAGGTAATGTTATTCTTGGTCACATTATGCCATGAACTGTGCCCGTATTCTTGGATCAGCGCAGCTCTTTAGTGTAGGCAGCTCGTTCCCATGTTCAGCGTATTGAGAGTTGATCCGAGACTTAGGCAAGAAGGCTTTGAAAAAAGGGCGAGGGTCAAATTTACTTTTGCTGCATTGCCAAAGGTCTTCTGTTGTTCAAAACACAGCTGATAAATCACTAAGGTGAACAGAGTATCATTTACCCCACAGTAGAGTGTTATTGGAAGGTTTGTCTAACCTGCCAATATAATAGAGCTGGTTTGCTTCTGGGTTTGTTCTCCTACCTGTCAAAACTCTATCTTTATTATCTCATTCCTGGACTTTCTCTCAGAGAAAACAACAAGTTGCTTCCAAAGCAGGATGGGTTGGAGACAAATCAATCCAAAGTTTCATCCCTATGGCTGCAATAAAAGGTGCATCCACATTAAGCATTTGAGCTCAGAGAAGGAGCATGCTTTTCGGGCAAACCTTGAGATAATCTCCATTTAATTGCTCTGTTTCACATGAGGAATGGTCTCTGAGTGCATGAAGTTGGATAGAACCAAACTGAAAGATTCACTCCAGAAATGTACCCAATACACTCCAGCTGCAAACGGGTATTCAGCCCATGGGGCCAGACTAAAGCTAGCCCGATGTAAAAAGCCCCGAGATGTCTGCAGCATAGACATCAGATCCTCAGCACCATCTCAGAATCTGGTTCTATTGGTTTGCACTAATTCCTCCTGTAGACTTAGCCAAGGAGATGCCATGATTGCCACCTCCCGCCCTGGAATATGCTCGGCACTATCCCAGCAGACCCCATGCCCTCAAACATCCCCACTCTGCCTAATTCTGCAGAAACACCCACCTGTGGATTCGCAGACATTGTTCTGCCATTTGGACACCCCCTCTCTAGCTGTGATCACTCTCCAGAAAAGCATAATAGAAAAGATCATTAGCCAACTGCGTACGGAACAAGAAGTCCTAATGTGCACCCACTCTTTAAAAATACTGCTGTAAGAACTGTTTTAATACAGCACCTAGATGCTGTTAACAACACACTGAGGGTAATACAGGCAATCCTCTGTGCCCAAAACCTGTCATGCAAGAGGCTGCACAAGAGAACTATGAGATTAAAAATGTTTTCTGCACATACAGGTCAAATAACTTCTCCCAAAACAGGTTTTAAGTTTTCAAAATATAAACCTAAACTCATTTTAAAGACTCCAGATACGTTAAATATAACAGTTCCCTGGGAAGTTGCTCCATACTTCAATGATCTTTGCAGCTAGCAAGCCAACCCTTGTTGTAGAGATGAATTTACCTATTGTTGACTTCAGTCTTTCTCTCCTACATTTTCCCTGCAAAACAAATGCCACCCATTAGCAGGAATCTTCTCCACATACACGTACCCACGTGCAAGGAGAGCTGCCTCTCCATCTTCTCTTCACATAGAATTATAATTTGAGTTTTTCAAGACCCACATCCTAAGGCTTGCTTTTCAGCTTCAAAATCATTTCTGTGGCTGACCTTTATTTCTCTTCACTATTTCCACATTCTTCTCATCACAGAGACATCATCAACAGATGGATCATTCTTGGGGTAGTCTTAGCGATTGCAGGAACTATTTCTAATGATGGAACAGCACTATTGCTTTTTTTCTCCATTGAGAATTATTACTGAAAGTAAGCCTTTTGGCAAGTTTTTAAAAGAATTTATGGGCTGGATGTTCAAAAACAAAGTAGTTGCATGCATAACTTCCATAAAAATCAAAATGGAAGATGGATGCTTACATCCCTTTGAAAATCCAGTATGCAACACCTCTACAGTATTTACCACTCCTAAGCATGTTCAGTGCTGCAGCATTCCATTAATGTCCTCAGCATGCCCACAGGAAAGTGCTATTTTCCTTACTTAAAATAATATATTCAACACAGCAAAAGGTCTGACCACTAAGTAAGTGCAGATTTCACCAAGACGGCTACTCCAGTAGTTTCCATCAGGCAGTATCGCTAATGCACATCAACCCAGTCTATCACATACCTTGACAGATTAAATTCCAGTCTTCTGCGGAGCGTTAGGTTGATGGTTGGACTCAATGATCTTAAAGGTCCCTTCCAACCTAGACAGTTCTATGATTCTGTGATTCTATCATCCTAAGAAAATTCAGATCCATTTTTGCTGCACCTTTATAAAATATGGCAACAACCAGATTAAGCAGAACAACTACTGACACTAGTTGAAAAAAATTTAGAATTACTGTTTCATAGCAATTTTAATTTGGCTCTGTCAGGCCCTAGTTCTCCTCCAGGATATGTTTTCAAGCCACTCTATGTTTGCATTGTGACCAGGGACTCAAGATACCCCAAGCTGACCCACAGAAAAGCAGAATTGTGAAAACTCATACAAGTCAGAAAAGCCTAATATGTATTTTTTTTAAAAAAAATAAAACTACAGATATCCAATATCCCTTGTAATATCTTCTCTCAAAAATTCTTTGTTTCTCTTCTTGGATAATTACTGAGTAATTAATGTGGACCTACAATGGCATCATCCCAGGGCTCTGCTTATATCCAACAGAGGCTGTTCCTCTTCACACTCCAGGAACAGTTATCTTAGTCAATCATCTCTTCATGTCATGCATGTCACATTTTCATGAAGCGGCATAAACGATGATGGCACATGTGTTGTGGGTTAAATTTTCTTGTGTGCTTTTAACAGCATTAAATCTGATGTAAAGCAACTTTGTAGAAAGCACCTCCTGGAGTTGAGAATTCATTAGCATGCCAAAGGAACTTGTTCCAGCAAAGATGATTACGCAAATACCCCTGTGAGAAGGGGAAAGTTCTTTGAAATGTCTCTCATGGTTCAAGACAGCATCTTATAAAGTGTAGAACGATTTCTGAACTGCCCAGATATGCAGAAGGAGAAGAGTCTCACATAGCTTGTCCCAGTTTTAACAGTGTTACTTGGTACACTCACCTAAAACATCTTTAGAAACTGGAATTTTTACTGGTACAGAGAAAATCAGTGTATAACATGTAAATAAGGACAACGTGACATTCCATGAATTAAAAAATTTGCTCTCTGAATCGTTAAGTAGGCTATGTGTCTTTATTTAAAAAAAAAAAGCAAAACAAGACCAAAAAGCCACTCAAACCAAGCATGACATGAAATGGTATGAAGCTGAGAGGTCAAGATAACATTGCTAGCATCCAAGTTCATTGACAGTAACTTTTTAACTATCCTCATACACCAAAAGCTTGCATTAGCTACAGATATCAAATGACAAGGTTACGTCTTCTTATGTGCTTCTTCTGCTTCGTTTAAAATAGTATTTGCTTTTAAATGCAAGTTGAACTTAGTTTTAATATTAATGCTTAGAAGCATCCGTGATGCAGGGATCATGTAAGAGACAGAGTGAAAACAAATGAGGTGGATTAGGCCAAACCTGAAATCCTAATACAGAAATGAAATAGTAGAAATGAATCAAATTAATGAAAAGACCCATATCAGCAGTGAGTCAGAAATGGGGAATACAGGGACATTGTAAGTCACAGGTATAAAAGGACATTTAGAAGCTTTCTTTTAAACAAGTAGACAGTGATATTGGAAAAGAGAATACATAAAGCTACGCACTGGTTTGGAGGAAAAGAATTCCGGGGCTGTGCATAGGTTTAATTTTTTTACTACATTATGTTAAATACACATTTTTGTCTCTGTAAGAGTTGTGGCATTATGATAAGAGATAATGTACTGGTAGCCACGTGTCGTCAAAAGCAAAAGATGGTTTAACAGCAAAAGGCTTTGAATCTTTGCAGACCCATGGGGCAAGAGTACTGGTGATGTAACGTGCCATGGGCAACATCATCCCTCACTCCCCCGTCCGCTTAGATCACAGCGGCATGAACTCGAACCATTGCTGTGAGCAATATCAGGGCCCCAAAGGCAAGATGTTGCTTATCAGCTATAGGTTAAGGACTTCTGCTCTGGCAGACGGGGCACCTGGATGGAGGCACGGAGACCCGAGTTTGGTTTCCAGCTGCGTGGGTGATCTCTTACGTAGCCTTGGGGAAGGAGCGTCTTGTCCATACAGAGCGTGAACTCATCGATCACTGACCCAAGTTACAACAACCACGACGGGAAAACAGGGTGAGCGGTGAGCTGACATACCGGTCACCACTGACGGATACTCCCCAGCGCAGAGCCAGTATTTATTCCTGGAGTCTGTTTCACCCTTTACAAGGCTGGGATGACCCGACAGCATGGATGACCTGTAGTTACCAATTGTGTTTAAGCTCAACCTTCTCAGCAAAATTCACCTTTTCCTTCTGCACAGCTGGACTGCAGGAATCTTAAAACAAATACCATTTCTCCACCAAAAAGTATTGAGAAAATACAGAAAGTAGTTAGGAGTAAAGACTTTTTTTTTAACTTTGGCTGCAGTTTTTCCAATTACTAAGAGCTTGAAATTAATAAGTAAGTAGGGAGAAGTAGATTTCTCTACACTTAACAATATTTTTTTTCAAATTGTCTTCTCTTCTGTTGCTAGGAGACCACAATCCCAAAGTATCAACAATGATGAAGGACATTATATTAAATTTATCTTTATTTTAGTAGAGAATGATCAAAACAACTTGTACCTTAAAAACAATGTAAACCAAAAATCTTTTAACTCAGAGAAATTCTAACACAATAAGTCAACATCTTCAAGGCTTGGTAACTACTTAAATGATGTGTGATATACAGCTCAGCAGTATATCAAAACAGGTCCAGCATATTTACCATACAAAAATATAATAAAAGAGATAATAAAAACAGGTGAAAGGTTTCTATCACCCTTGATCAAATAAAGCATCTGCTTCTGCCCATTAGAGGAGGACTGAGTCAGATGATGCCTGTGTTAAATGATCACACAATCAGACATTGATCCAACAAGATTACAGGATCATGAAAATGAGACGTAAGAAAATTTTAAAATAGGCAGCAGTGAAAAATGTCACCCTGCACCCATAAGGACCTGAGAAACCAAGCTCCTAAATAATCTCAACAAGAAGGATGCAACAGGAGCTTGGGGAAAAAAAAAACCGAACAATGCAGTGTTATAGATCATAAAACAGAGAAACACATAAAATGCTTTTCTGAATATGATGCAGTACTGACATTATTTTTGCAAGCAACGTCAAATGCTTTGCAGGACTCTTTATTTGTTGTGTGAATTAATGTTTTAAAGTTTCTTTTTTAATAACACTACATAATACTAGACTTTTGCTTCTTCAATATAAATGCACAGAAAAACTGCAAGCTATAAAATTCTATATAGCTATATTAAAATTATGTATGCAGCTACAGTATCAAAACTAAAATATTTTTAACATACTGACAAACCCACACTTTCTGAAAAGCCAGCTTCTGCAGCTAAACATCAAAAAGAATGCACAGATTTTTTTTTTAAAAAGGTAAACAGAAACATGAGAAGGATTACAGGTATTGGGAAAATAGAAGAAAGCAGAAATAAGAGAACTGATGTTTCTTTGGGGTTTGATGATAAGTCTGTGAAGATTTTTTTAATTCAGACTAGAAGCTTCTCTTTCTTTTAGTAGGCAGTCTTTGATCCAACTGAAAGCAATTAAGACTAAAAGCAGGGATATGGTGGTGGTTAAATTTCTTCCCGCTTTTTTCTAGCAGCAAGAACTAGTGTGGATGTGTGGCAAAATCACACTATACAACCACAAATCGCAGCTATACAAATAAAATCTGCGAAACACTACAAGTTCAATGTGCTTGCCACTCAGAATGAATATCAAAGACAGTAACGCAAAGTACAAACACGAGCCCAAAACAATTTGGGTAATTTTAACTTGATATTTTCTAGCTCCTGCAGGAAGCTAGTAGCCATATTTGTCATGTAGAAGGACTCGCGCATCCTCCAGAAATATCTACCGTCAATAAGGAGAGACAGATATTTCCGTGAAGTTTGCCGCATTGGTCTCCAAAGATCTTCAGAGGTGACTAGTTCCAGCGACGACGCGGTATCTGAGGCACCCCAAATCACAGTGCCATGGCCATCTACTTTCTTTGAAGTGCCACTTCAAGCCTTTAAAGCAAGGAGTTTGCTAACCATCAATACCTCACGCCTCTCTGATCCATCATTTCTGAAAGGCAGGGCTCCCAAAAATGGGGGGGATTGGATGTAGTCAGCTCAGCTACTGATTTCACTCTAAACTGCATCATCTTTTTGCCAAGGGTCCTAGGTAGACAAGAGGCTGGGAAGCCTTCCCAAGCTCAAATGCCAACAGTTTACTATTCTCATTTTACCGTTTGACTATTTTAATGCTTTTTCTTTGCTTGAATTAGCAACACGTGACCAACCTAGCAGAGTTCCGTCTCGGACACATTTTCTATCACAACTTCTATATCATAACTGGAATCAAGGCATTGCGTGCATTTCATTATATAAGGAATAAGGTGGGCTAGCTTGCCAACAAGGATAAATCAAGATGTATATACAGCTAACGAAGAAATAGACCTCTTAATGCCAGGGGCTTCACTAAAACAAAAGCCATAGGGGATGCCCTTTGTGCTTGCATTTGTGAGCTGTTCATGAGTGTTCTTGGGCTGAATAATGAACCTCCTTGCTGCATTGGGGCTGGTTTATGGTTCATGGAAGCAGTTGCTTTGTATTCAAATGTAGTATTTTATGCAAGCTTTAAAAGAGTAAGATTCTTTTCTCTTCATCTTTATTGAAACCTCTTGATATTAAAAAGGTAGGCATATTACATGCCCTAATTTGGTGAAGCTATGTACTAATGTAAGATATAAAATAAAACCTTGCTGCTCATAATGATTACACAAATTGTTAGTGTATTAGTTCTCTTGCCAGCACAGTAGGTCTGATGCACTCAGAACGTGGGGATGCTGCTAACGTGGAGACCCGCAGAGGGGTAACCGCCTCCCTGGGAGCTGCTCTGCTCATGCTGTAGTCAATGGCAATAAGGAGGCAGTTCACTGGTCGCCTTCTTTTGGGGGGTTTCCTCTGCAGCTCATGACCTCAAAATGAGTCACCGTGAAATTCCATGTCTCAATCCCTCTTTCCACAGTCATGTCAGAGTTATCCTGAAAGCCCTACTTTCTCATTCCTTATCTTAGTTCTCCTCTGGAAGTCATCCTCCTTCCATCCCTTCTCTGACTCACACATTCAGATGCCCTGGGGATTCATTTTTATCCCTCCATTTTCTAGCTTTCTTACTCCTTTATCACTTTACCTCCAATTCTGTAACCTGTCACTGTCAGATTGGCCTCCTGACTGTCAGCTGGACCTTTGGTGAGTATAATATCGTTGCCTTTGTTCTTGAAAGAGGAAGAATACTTAGCACATCTTTTAAATTAATGCACTTAGCCTTAGTCCATATAGCCAGGTGTAAAGCATACACATTTTCAGTATACTGAAAAATACTTTTTCACTGTTTTTTCATTTTGTCCTTGAACTTCTGACCACTAAAAACTCTAACAGAGACAGCTCAGAAAAGTAAGTGGCAATCTACTTTTATCTCTCAACCAACACAACACTTTTGATAGATGACCCATCTATATGTGGATAGGTGAGGAACCTCACCTTCCTAAGCTGGCCCTGCTCGGAATGGGAAGTTGGACCACAGGCCTTCAGAGGACTCTTCCAACCTACATTATTCTACGATTATACAACACAGTACAAACCTTCACTTTTTAGTTTTCATCTCAAAACCTACAGTATTCTTCTGCTATAGAATTACAGTCTATGAGTTTTTCTCAACTACCATTTTGATTAGCATGATCGATAGAGAAGGGGGGGTGGGAGGGAAGGATGAATGAGGAAGAAAGCCTGCTCATTTGCATTGAACTTGACACAGTTTTACGGCTATGTAAAAAAAAAAAAAAAAAAAAAAA
>VYXH01005660.1:411860-456301 GCA_013397275.1 Burhinus bistriatus
CAAATTTTAAATATCTCGGCGCTTTTACTTCTTTTACCTTTTTTGTTTGCTTGCAGGTATTTCTGAATCCTAAAACTTGTAATGCAAAACAGCTACACCAGGTTGAACTAAAGGTCAGTTCAGACCCTTGCTCTCCCTCCAACAGAAGAGCACAGAAGCAGTGGAAGCACATATTGACCATTTCCTAGAACATCTGTCCAGCCTCCAGGGATTCCCTGGCCCAAAGGTGGCACCTGTAGTCAGTATCCCTCTTCTTCCATGATTTTGCCCAGTCCCTTTTGGGACCATATGCACTTTTAGCTGATAGCTATCTTTGAGATTTACATTTTCTGTCCTTTACAACTTCAAAGAAAATGTGTACTAGGTTGATTTTTACACGTACTAAATAATAACTAAATAAAAATTAAAAGCTTTAAAAGAATATTTTTCCTTAGTACTAATTCAGTGGGTGGCTTAATAAAAAGAGGTGTAAGATCATTTTCCCTCCAGCAGCTATGTCATTTACACTCTTCAAAAACCTATTCTAAAAACCCGCTGTTGGAATTTCACTCATTAATCGAGCTAAATAAGTCCCTGAAAGCCTTTGGTAAAACAGACACTAGATTACATTAATTAATCATTTAAATTTTCTTCTGATTTTTCCTTGACTGCCACAGGCAACCCTGCCTCTTCAAAGATAACTACAATGCAAGAACAATAACTACAGTTCAGGAGGGCAGCAAGAGAACTGAAGCAGGGGTACATTAGGTGAAAATTTGAGCCAATTTATTTGCATCATATATCCTACCAATTATGTTGCTCTAAGCAAAGTTAAAATACACCTCTGTTCTGACTTCATTTGCACAAAACAATAAGAAATTAGGGGATGGCGGTGCAGAAATATATTTAATTTTTAAAGAATACCTCTCTTGAGGTATATATGTAGAGGGAAGACATTTATTAACCTGCACGTACCACATGCAGCTGATGGCACATAAGGACTCCTCTTTTCTCAAATTAAATTGGATCTTCATTGTAAACCTTTTCATAGGTTTGCTACCACCAAAACCAGCAGTTCAGCTATCTCAGTACGCAGTGACTTCCTTGTGCTTCCCAAAACTCATCCTCAATTACTACATAATCTGTTTGATAGTTAAATGTGTTTATCCATTATATTCCAAATTTAGACACAGTAAAAAAAAAAATGCACATTACAAATTATTAAATGTTATCAATATAACGTTTCAATACAACACTGTTCATCAGCATATAGTGTTCATAAAAATCCTTTTGATATTATTATTGTTAAACTCTTTTACATAGGTAAACTGAGGAAGAGTTACTTTTATTTTATGTACTTCTGTTCATAATAATCAAGAATCAAAGACCTTTGTAAAAGTCAGTAGCTATCAGCAGTGATCACTTAAATCAAAGAACTGAAAAATTCTCATTTCTTGGCTGATCACACCTGTTACCATTCCGTAGAAAGAAGGACAGACTCTGCCAAGCCATTAGCATCCAAAGCATTGAGAACTTCAAGGCATAAATATCACAGTTTCCCTCAAATACGAGATTGAGGATCAGGCACCCCAAATCCACTGGCGGTGAATAATCAGTATGTCTGATCTCAGGCAAAAGTCAACAGTGGGGTGCGGTGATTTGTCTCATTTATATGCCTATAACATTCATTTTTTACTGCGTGTATTTATAAAAAAATATAAAATGCAGTGCACAGAAGAATGCACTGTGACACCTGCATGCTGCCTTACTGGGTGAGAAAGAGGAGCCTATCCCCCTAAAAGTTAATAACCTCCTCGTAATTCCAGCAAGCACCAGAGAGATTCTTGCATATGGCGTGTCAAAAAATTAGCATATCTTAGCATGTAAGGTCACTTCGCTGTCAGGAACAGAAGCAGAAACTGCCTCCTAGACAAATGACAAACAAGAAATCATGAAGCTGAGTAGGAAAGGAAAGGAAAGGGAGGAAAACTCTAATTTAAGCAAATTTAAACAGGATGTAGTGTATGCACTAGATCCAACACCTTGGCCCTGCAGACTGGCTGGTGTATTTATCTACTCAGTTAGTGTCAGTATGGACCAGGAAGCTTTCCAAAAGACATTTTGAATGTTGCTATAGTGTTCTGTCAGGTGAAAGAGTTTAATAGTGTGGATGTGGTCAGACTGGCTCCAGACCAGAAAACCAGTTTACTAAGATGATGTAGTCTACTATAGATGTAGAAATGTATTTCGGGTGTGATCCTGGGATGGGTCAATCAAGCATGGGCTGACCTTCTTTCTATCATGTATTTGAAAAGCTTGTAAATATCCTCCACATTATTTACTTTAACTCTAACCTTACTGGTGATGCATGGTTTGAAAGCAGATGACTACCATGAAGCTATTCCACCAACATCTGGTGGTGTACCTAAAACTGAGGGAGTAGAACGCTTGTGCAGTAACCGATCCCCCAGGACGTGTTCTCCAACATATCCAGAAAGTGAAGTTTCTCCATCTAGCTGCACAGTTTATGAACTACTAAAGCAGGAGTATGGGAAGTGAGTATAGCTCCCACAAGCCGGTGAGAATCCCTAAAGCAGGAGTATGAAGAGTATGGCTCCCACAAGCCAATGAGAACCCAAAAAAGCTGTCTAACATAGAAGAAGCCCACTTGAATCCCTGGCTTCCTGTGCAGTTTGTAGTAGTAACCCAAAGACAGCACCTTCTAGTTTCAGAGAAAGACGTAGCTTGGAAGGACCACTGGAGGTCTGAAGCCTAAACATCTGCTCAAAGCAGAACAAATTCAAAGTCAGAACAGACTGCTCAGGGTCACATCCAATCGAGTTTTCAAAATCTGTATGGATGGTGATTCACTCTCTCACTATGAAGAATTTTTTCCTTACATGCAATCACACTTTTCCTTGTTACTGTTTTGCTGTTCATAAAGAAAACAATTGATAGTCACCTCTGATGACTGAGCTGGATGCGTAGTAAGTCCTCCCTATCAAACAGTACTTAGTAAGCTGGTGGTCACACACAACGCCAGGTTCGACTTCCAAATGATTTTAAAGTGTAGAGACCATTGCATCCAAGTTGATACATAAATAAATAAGGAATGGTAATGGCCATTTTGCCAAGCACAAATTAGAAATACTACATCAGAAACCACTCATTCACAAATTGTACACTGAGCAAACTCATCAACATATGTAGGTCGTTCCCCACAAAAAATATGTGACTTGTAAGAATACTATTCAGACTCTTCTTCACCATCCAAATTATGAATGATGTTACAAATCCTATAATCTTCCAATTTGGACAGTGTCTATCAATTTGTAACTCTATTTGGCAATACTTCTGAACTGACTGTCCCGCTAGATTACCTGCATTTCAGAAAATGTCATGCCAACAACCGTATGATCGTTGCTGTCGCTGGCTTCTTGCTATTTCAGGTATTTCTGGACTGTTCCTTCCCATTCCCAGAAAGTCTCAGGAAGTGGAAAAAGACTTAAAAATTCTCTGGAAGAGCCCAACAAGGTCAATTAACAAGAGGAAGAAGGATCGGTATATGGCTAAGTGATAACAATGACAGTATCTTGATGGGGGCACTTTGAAGTAGTAGCCCACATTCCGAGTTCAAACCTAAGGAGATCCCAACCTTCTTAAAATTCATTTGTGTCGTACTACTCGAGTTCCTTGCTAACATCTACTTACACATCCCAGTGGTTGCAGAAAATAAGTGGGTATGTGAGCAGATGTTGAGCAGACTCCCATGGGGAGGCGGGGGATCCTCACCAGCACTGAAGCCACCATGGCGCTCCCTATTATCTCAGACTTCGGTGAAATTTAGGCAGGCTCTGTCTCACTCAGAAGCTGTTCACATGGAGGGTGCTGTGATTCACGTTCATTTGAAGAAAATAAAACTATAACGTGCTTATACAGAAACTCTCAGAATGGAGATTAACGTTAGAGTGCCACAAATCAAGCAGGACTCAGCTTTTATTTGTGAGTTCTCTGAATGCAGGACAAGGCCATGAAGGAAAGGAACAGGAACGCTGTAAGATAGAAAATACTCCATGACTACTGATAGGCAAAGATTTATAATTAATCAACAACAGGAATGCAGCACTGTTTTACAAGGCAATAATCCGGCTCCATTCCCTAAGGTAAAGCCTAGGAGAATGAAGGCCGAGTAGTTTATTCAAACAAGGCAACTGGATTATTGCCCCATAAAACAGCATGGCACTGTGATTATTACCTTTGTGTTACGTGCCCTTTTAAAATGTTTTTTCCCCCCATAAATGTTTAAAACCTAACGAGTAAAAAGATCAGGAGAAGAGAAAGGGGACATGGGCTAGAAGGTAACACATTTAATATTTTCTTCTAATTTCCTGAAAATGTCTCAAGAAATGTAAAAGAAACTGTTTCAATCAGGGTTATTATAAACAGCAGCAATAAATCCTATTAATAAGCAGCACACTAAGAATTTACATCTCTCTTATTCTTCACACATATGTTGTTTCCCCCCTCTGCTAGTTTTCTCCCTTTTTACACTATCCCAAATGCATAAGCAGTTTTTCTTTATCTAGAATTTTTCGTAACACATTTAAATTTCACATTATGCTCGATACATCACATTTCACCAAACCCAAAACAAGGCAACAACTCAAATATCGTGGAGAATCTTCTTAGTGATAGCTCATAAAACTTTAAGCCACTTCCAACCTTCGTCGTCTCTGAAAGAACAGGACACTGGGAGAACACAGAGCATCCTGTCTCAGTGCCTGAACCCACGCCTTGGACTGACTGGCATAAGGCAGCCCATGCCACCTGGTCTCAGGGCCAAAAGTCACTTGGCCATCTTTTATTTAGAACAGACATATTTAGAACAGACTGGTATATTGCATCATAGCCAGTAACGTAACAAAAATTCAATATACCCACTAAAACAATCATTCCTGGTAAGACAATACAAAATACTCCAAGGATGGATTAACTTCTTCAGCTGTAAATTGAAATCAAAGTATTAGCTTCATTCACAGTAGCACTAAATACACGTGATTCACTGAATAAGAACATGATCAAAATAAGAAAATTCAGCAGACACCCAAATCTTTTGTTTCTGATATTATACTTAGATGCGCCACAGCTGCCTCGCAAGTTTGACATCTGTTCAAGGCATTGAATTTAAAAGAAAATAACAAGTGGAACTTTTACTAATATTTCATCCCTAAAAGCTCTTCTTTCTTCCCTCTTAAAAACTTTGCAATTCCTCTAATAAAAATTTCTTTATAAAGGCAAACAACCAAAACAAATATGATTTCAACTGACGTTGTTTTGAAAACATTAAATGGAATCCCACTGGGAAATTAAATGGAAATGTCATCTCTAATAATGGGAGAGAATGATTCATAGACAGAATCTAACATTTTGAAATATGTTACCTACATAATTAGAGGAGCCTGATTTTCCAAAGGACCATTCTCTTACACCTTCCAATAAAATCAAAGCCTCAATACAGATTTTGAAAGCCAGTTTCAACATATGTGCTTGAAATATTTGGCCACACTGCAGAAATTAAATCTGGAGAGCCCTGAAAACATGTTCCTGCTACCTAAGGCACGGAACTCGCTGGGTTCCAACTGCTTCACGAATGTCTTTTTGGAACAACTGCTATCACCAATGGCAAAAGTACAGCTTGATTTCAAAATATTTGAACTACACAAAATATCTGTAATCATTCTTACAACAGCATAAAAATAAGCTGTCCATTGAAAAATACTGGGACTTAGGCATCTGCAATACGTTGACAAAAAAACCTTCGGATAAATAATTATAGGCTGTGAAGGAGAGGAGAAGGTTTTCATTTCACTGTCAAAAAAAGTAAAGTCCAAGTTTTGTGTAATACAGACAGAAGGAAACAAGAAGCTGTGTGTAGATACCAAAGGTTCAAGTCCCACTATTACATTCAAGTCCCAGACTTGTGACGTGCAACTTTAGACTCAGCCAAGACGGAGTTAACAATACAGAAAATTTTCCCTGGGCCTCTTTAATTTTATATAAAGCCAATTTTATCTGAAGCTGCTAAGCAGTATTCTTAGATTACTAATAAAACCATTTAAAGGCTACTGTAGGGAGCCTATTCATCAATATTAAAGTCATTCTACCATTACACTGGGTTACTGGACTTTCCTGGACAATGATATTACTCTAAGTGTTCCCAAACTGTGGCCCCCAAACAAGTAAACGCAGGCTCTCATAAGTAATCTGCACATGATTCATAAAAAAACCATCATTTTCAGGTGTATCATTAGCTCTGCAATCTCAATGAAGAAGTTCGTAGTCCTCTTCCAAGCACTCAGGGGAGGCATGAAAAAAACCCTTTTGTGTCATTTAACTGCTCGATGAGGAGCCAGGGGCTAATATTTTCAAAATGCAGCAAGTGGTCTTTCTTGGCGGACCCTGTGCTGCACAAGAAGGTGGCAACACCTTCTTCAACTAGGTTAAATTTCTCAGGTTCCTCCTCAGTGGATGTAAGATCTGCGCAGGTTCTCTTTGAGGTGCAGCGAACTCGGACTGTGCTAATAAAACAGATGAGCGCACGAGTGCCGAGGATTATTTGCCATCCCATTCTCTGGAGTGCTCAGCACCTGATAGCAGGATGGGAGCCACAAATCTATTTGCAATGTAATAAGAACAGAACGTTTGGAAGCATAAATTATCAATAAAAAGCAAAGCAAGAGAAGTATTAACTCACATGTTGAGGCTACTAAATGAATCATAGAATCATAGAATGGTTAGAGATGGAAAGGACCTTAAAGGCCATCTAGTTCCAACCCCCCTTGGCATGGGCAGGGACACCTTCCATTAAACCAGGTTGCTCCAAGCCCCATCCAACCTGGCCTTGAACACCTCCAGGGATGGGGCAGCCACAGCTTCTCTGGGCAACCTGGGCCAGGGTCTCACCACCCTCACAGGCAACAATTTCTTCCTGAGATCTAATCTAAAACTCCCCTCTTCCAGCTTGAAGCCATCATCCCTTGTCCTATCGCTACATGCCCTTGTAAAAAGTCCCTCTCCAGCTTTCTTGTAGGCCCCGTTCAGACACTGGAAAGCTGCTATAATGAAGGTCTGCTGACTTTAGTTACAGTAAATGGGAGAGTGCTACTGTGACCAATAAACAAACAGGTCTGTGACAAGTGGCGTTCCCCAGGGTCAGTCCTGGGTCCAGTCCTGTTCAACATTATTCATCAATGACCTGGACGTTCAACGTTCAACATATTCATCAGTGACCTGGACAGGCTGGAGAGTTGGGCAGAGAGAAACCTCATGAAGTTCAACAAGGGCAAGTGCAGGGTCCTGCCCCTGGAGAGGAATAACCCCCTGCACCAGTACAGGTGAGGGGCTGACCTGCTGGAAAGCAACTCTGTGGAAAGGGACCTGGGAGTCCTGGTGGACAACAGGAGGACGATAACCAGCAATGTGCCCTTCTGGCCAANGATAGGACAAGAGGTAACGGGCACAAACTTGGCCATAGGAAGTTCCATCTAAACATGAGGAGGAACTTCTTTCCTTTGAGGGTGGCAGAGCACTGGCACAGGCTGCCCAGAGAGGTGGTGGAGTCTCCCACTCTGGAGCCATTCCAAACCCGCCTGGACGCCATCCTGTGCAATCATCGCTGGGTGGCCCTGCTCTGGCAGGGGGGTTGGGCTAGATGATCTCCAGAGGTCCCTTCGAACCCTGGTGATTCTGTGATTCTGTGATTATCACCTCTATTATCATCACCATTAAAACTGAAGCAAGTAAAATTAGAAAAGTGAGGAGATTAAATAAAGCAGATGTCTAATAAAAACTCTTATCAGTAGTCAGATGCGATGTTGTGTGGGACAGGTTTCCTTTTAATGTCTAACCAATGAAAGAGCAAATAAAAGCTATTTAAAATGTTTAGACATAAATGCACGGCTACACATTGTATTTCATACTGTTGGTACCATCAGCACTGGTTTTGTTGCTGATGCCACAGCATTCGGCACCAAGACTATGGACCCACATGGGAGGAACGTCAATGTTTCTGAAAAGGGCAAGATGCAAGCAGGACGGCAGCAGTGAGCTGCAGAGCGAAGCCTCAAAGATTCTCAGCAACAGAAAGGAACTTTTCATGCCTCTGACATCTCAGACGACCCTTTGGGAGAAGGACGGGAGCTCCGAGATACAAGTGTTCGGGAGGCATGACATGAGCTGAAGTTACGGACAGAAGAACTACAGCCAGAAGTCTTCAATTCAGGCATCCTCAACAGGACGCTCGTGCGGACAGAAAAAGGTGGGAGAAAACTTGAGTACTTCAGCAGAAAACCCAAATAAAGAAATTGTGTTGGTCCCCTTCAAGATAGTAGAAGGAGCTAACTATTTTAGACAAATGAAGGTCCTGCTTTTCAGCTCCCCAGTGTTTAGGATCACAGGGAGCACGCTCAAAGTTTGCCATCAGATATTTTGACATTTGTGCCTCACGAAACTTCTGGTCTCATCCTGAAAGATATGCAAATACCCCATTTTATTTTCACGTGTCCTTCTGAAAGGCAAGTTAAGCATTCAGCAGGCCCATCACTTGCATATATAACAGCATTACACAAAAGACTGCTTGAAGCCCAAAGGCACATTTTAAAACCAATAACTGCATTAGCTAACTAAATCTATAAACTTTTTATACATAAAAGAGAAGTCACTTGTAAAGAAAAAACAGTGAATTTGAGGCAACATAAGAAACTCCAACTCCCAGCACAGGCAATGAAAAGGAAATGCATTACTAGAGGGTAGGCAGACAAGGACTTTCCACATTCGTTTGTCTCATTTTTATCTATTACAAATGAAATTATAATGATTTACAATAAAACAATTACGGAGCCTTTGATCTAAATGTCACTCAGAAACTCTAATTTAAGCAAAGTGTACAAACTAAGTTGAATACCAGAACGTCTGGAAAATTTACCAGGGGAAAAAAAAAAATCTTTAAACGAGCTCTATGATATCTGATTATAATAAAAAAATGTAAATGTTTTAATTATCTCAGAGAAGCATATGAACATATAGTTTTACTTTCACCACATGACCCCCCACACATATACATACATTTGTATAAATACATACACACCCCTCTGATCTTTAAAGAGAATCTTCTGTGTGAAAGATAAGGTTAATAACACACATCAGTAAGTTAGGAATAAAAAAATGCATATAAGAATTTTGCAGTTATCCAAAAGCAAACAGAAAAAAAAGGATTATATTGAACACAAAGAAAACTCCAAATATGCTAAAAAATCAAGCAAATAAAGGGTGCAAATAACTTTAACTGATACACTAGTAGTAATATAATAGGATTACTGACTCTTAATATGTTGTCCAAAATTAAATTATTTTAATTGCCTATATTCCCTCATACCCCAGCAATACAGGACAAAGATAAAATACCTTCCTTTCGCTGTGAGCGTAAGAGCTCGCTCATTTACTACACAAGCATGTAGGGCACGGGAAATCGAGGCTGCAGTAGTAAAAGAACTTTTTGTAATGAACAGATTTCTGTTCCTCACAGCAAAAGAAATGTGAAGACAGAAAACATGTATGTGGGCACTTCTTGGAAGATCTCATCTAGAAACATTTGTTCTTATCCCCCCTTTTCTTTACTTGTTTTTCTTCCTACCATTTTTGTAATTTTCTTTGATTTTTTCACTATCTGATTATGTTAAAAATATTTTTGCACTTTAAAACTGTATTTGGCTGCTGAATACCCAGAAGATTTGTTTCAATTAGCTCCTTAGAAAGGAATCCACAAAGCAAATACAAGCCTGGCCACTCCAGGGCACAGTACTGTGCCCTTTCATTACAAGACACGGTCAGCTGGAATGTTTTCCACTAATATCAGGCAGAATTCCCGCCAGTGGGATTGCACCTGATCCCAGAGGATGAAACACCTGAGGGAAAATACCGCATGCAAAATTCACCACTGCTAACACCCAACTCAAAAGCAGGTAACATACGCAGCCAGGACAACGGAGATTGTGATAACCGTGAGAATGCTAGTCATGCACAGAACATGCAAGTTTCATATACAAAAAGGACGACAGAGAGCAGAAGAAACTCTTTCCTTTCTCTATACGAAAATCAGCATAAGAAAACAGGCTGAAAGTTCACAAGAGAAAGACTGGCCGGAGTATCATGAACTTCCTTGCACTACAAGACCATAAAATCCATTTTATACAGGTAGAGGTGCAGTTCTTTGACACAGCTAGGTGCACGGGGTGAAAGACTTAACACATCTCTCCTTGCCATTCCAGAATTGCTTCAAAATACTGTAAGAAGAAAATTAAGAGAATAAAGAAAACAAAATATCAAACAAGATCTTCCATAGATCACCCTCACTGCTGGGTGGACCTCAGGGTATGGAGCTGCTCCAGCCTCACCTCTATCGCGCTACAGAATTTGTCAACCCTTACCGGTGACTACCATCTGTATTTTCTGTTGGTTACGCAAATTTTGTTAGCCTTACTAACCAAAAGGGATCAGTTTTGGAAGTAGAACAAATTGGGAGCAAGTCCAACTGGTGGAATGTAGTTTTAGAAATGTTACGGTGTTTTGCTAAAGCATCATCCATCTGTTTGGGTCATTTTCTCTCTCTTTTTTCATGTATTGTATCAATAATCACAAAAAGCAGGTTTGGAGCTCCTGGAGAGAAAATGTAGTCTGTCAGTCTGTCTCAAGGTAGGATTACCTGTTGTCATCTCTGACAGCTGTTTACCCAACCTGATTGTAAAGACTGGTACAGTTGGGTGCTCTGAAGACCCAGAGATCATCTATTCTAGTACTGCTCTACCCCCATCTTTAGAACTTCTTCCCTAGTATCTAACCTGAATCTCTTTTGACACTGTTCCAACCCACTATGCCTTGTTTGAGCCACCGCAGGCGCGGAGAACAGATTATGACCTTCCGATTTACAGCAGCCTTTGACATAACTGAATAGTGTTATCACCTTCTCCTTCAATCTCCTCTTCCTTAGGCTAAACAACTCAAATTTGCTTTCTCGCTGATTATATTTTCTTGACCTCCGATCACTATCATTGCTGTCCTCTGGACTACTTCCAGCTGGACCATATTTTTCTTGAAATGCAGTGCCAAAATCTTACAATGTGCATTACTTCATATTGTACCCTAATGCTAGAGCGACAGGGCAAATGACAGAGAGAATGTGCCACATCGACTCATGCAGACCGTCTTCTAAAATGTCTCCTGTGGGACAGAGCGACTTGATGGCATCACCCAGAGGACACACACGTGCGAAAAAGGGCTAGGTGTAATTATGTGCCTACAAAGTATTCTGCATACTGCTAGGAATTTCTAAAGAACATTTGTCTGCTCCAGATTAGGAGAGCTAAAGAAAGACTGTGATTTACAAACTCACTGCTTATGAGCACCTCAGTTATAATTCAGCACTTCTATGAGCAGATTAATTAGAAGATACTGTGTTTTACTACAAACTATTCCACTGGAGGCTCCAATAGCATTTTATTCTATAATGAGCAAATTTGCCTAAAAGTGCCTACCTCTGTCTGCTGACTACGAAGGAAAATGGGAGTAATGAGTCCTACATACCTACTCTGCAGATATTGATCCTGGCCCAATTCTCTCATGAGAGTCTAAAGAGACGATTTCAAGTTAAAATCTCACTGAATAACAGCCAGGACCACAAGAAAATGAATTCTAGTAGTTGTTAACTGAGTCTCCATAACAATATTTCCTTTTTTCATCCAAATGCGTTGGGCAAACTACATAACTCTCAAAATTGTCTAGAAAGTTACAAAGGTTGAAGAGAACTGGCAAGATAGTTGGGCATTTACATTAGCATAAACACATCAAATATTCATTACAGCAGAGCACTCATTATGTCAGCATCTGAATTAAACAACAAGAAAAATGTTTCCTAACTATAAAAGTAAGTACCACGCTAGCCTCCTGCAACCCACCAATTTTAAGGAAGAGACAGTGAGACAGTATTGCAGGGAATCACATTGCTCTCTCTGCTAAAACTGGTTCATTCACGACAAATATATCAGCTTTTAATATTTCCCTTTCAGATGAATTTACACAGAAAAAGTGTTATAACAGAAAAAAGGAATTATATCGTACAGCGTGAATCCATATGAAAGGAAAAACATTACACTGGTACAATGTATCTTATTACAATAGCACAATGTATCTTAAATGCAAAATTACACCAATGCTATGGGTTTACGAGTCTAATCACAGTGGGGAAAAAAAAAAAAGAAGAAATACAACAGACATTACACGAGCTCATTTATAAAAGGTTATTACACTGGGTGCACAAAAACAGAAAGCAAGAGCATCAGAACAAAACGTCTCAAGTACTTAAAATGCATTGCAACTGTGCACAACTCATAGAAAGGCATATATATGTAATTTAATGTCTTCTGGGGTCCGTAAACCCCATATCTATAGATTATACAGGTGGGTTGCCGGCTTGCTACCAAGTGTCCATGCGTTAATCCTTGGATTATGCCACCGATGGATACGCTGGCGTTAGGTCAGACATATGGGATTACTCTTACTACCTCCTTGCTCGCTGGATAAAGCTATGGACAAAGTAATGACAGTGCTGCCCCCTTTGTAACTGCATATATAAGCCAGCATTTGTTTTATTTGCAAACAGCGTTGGTTTTCTTCTAAAACAGCACAGCACTTGCAGTAACTTGCTGCTGCTGGCAGCATTTTCAGTATGGCACTCGTCTGTACCTCGCTAATGATCTCATCTCTGCTTTCTTATTCTGAAGCATCACAGCCATCCAGCCGCTGAAGAAATATATGCCCTCAAAAGACAGATCCTCTGTCGTCACTGGCTCTCTTCTGGAATCTCTGCCTGCTGTAGCCAAGAAATTTGGCTTGCTATGACTTTCACAACCAAGGATTAAGTGGCTGTTTCAATCTCAGTTGGGACCACACACATCGCGGCACAGGGTACTGGGGAGATTTGTGCAAGACGGTATCACTATCTTTGTATAAAGGCAATACACAAGCAGATAACCAACAGCATCCACCTATCCCCCCAAATTGCAGACACCTGACATTATCTAGAACTCCAAGGCAGAGTGAAAGATAACTAATGTCAGTGAAAGTAGCAAGCCCTAAAATAAGTTACTAGTAAAGAAGAGGTCCTCTCTTTCTTCTCTGAAACGCTCCCCACCTTCTCATCCGTCACAGAATCACAGAGTCACCGGGGTTGGCAGGGACCTCTGGAGATCATCTAGTCCAACCCCCCTGCCAGAGCAGGGTCACCCACAGCAGGTTGCACAGGATGGCGTCCAGGCGGGTTTGGAATGTCTCCAGAGAAGAAGACTCGACAACCCCTCTATGGAGGTTAGAAAGTAGTGCTCTCCTAGACAGACAATGAAGAAGCAATTCATAACTAAGGACAGAAAAATGCAATGCTCTCCAACTAGGAACTACACACAATACAAACTCATGGGCAAACACCATGCTGCTCTTTACAAGTGGGAAAACTGCCTTAAACAAGCCCTCAATGTGGCCATCAATATCCATCAGTGGATACTGCCTACTTCAGCACAAAACTTCCATCTATAATGTTCAATTCCACATATTTCTATCAATATACTGCAAACAAATTAAGATTTTTCTGAATATGCTTCTCATGGACATACACTTTTTCTCTCATTCTGTCTGCTCCTCAGAGTCTCTGCAGATGTTTTAATCTGAGCTGGAAGCCGTATTACCAAAATCATAGTCTGTGGAAAACAAAAATATGAAACATCATATCACTGTACTATCTACGTAGAAGTAACGACCCCAGAGACTTCTTTGTTTTTACTTGGCTATGTACCAGACGAACAAGCAAACTAGACCTTATTCCTATTCCTATCTGTAGGACGGGAAAAAACACAGCTGTGGGGCATCCAAAACAAAATTCACAGAGAAGCCTTTCATCTTGTATAAGCACTCCTACTCTGTACGTTTGGTGCTGCGCTGAGATGTAAAAGGGATGATGGCTTACTTGGTAAAATCAATACAAATGGAAACCTATCAGTGTCAAAACCCAAAGTTAGCGTTGTGCAGATGGGGAACCGGGACTAAACCCTTGTTATGTATCAGGAAAAAAGCAAGAACTGTTAAGTGCATTATTTAAGACAACCGTCAAAGAAACAATCCAATTTGATGTAACCTAACAGATCAAAGCCAATGTTTCCTGTATGCCTCTTCTCTCATTCTTCTAATACTAATTTATATGGAAGATTAAATCAAAGTCATGTTCAAATATATTAATAGCCCCAATAACAGCTTGCTAGTATGGAATCCCCATTTTTTGCAGCTCTCCAGAAAAGCATCACATATACTATTCTCAATAGCATATCTCGGCAGAAATATATAATTCTGTATCCTAATGTGGAGACAATCCACTGTATGGAACAGAGATACCCTACCAACTAAATGGAAATCACATCTGGTCTCAGATACTCCATGCCACCCACACCACTCTTCATGGACTATACCCTGAAACATCTCAAAAAATCAGAGAACCAAGTTACTTTTTTAACTGCTTGTGACAGGCCTGCTCTGTCTTACGTAAAGATAATGTATTCTTAGACAGCTTCTGCATATTAAATCAAGATACTTAAATCAAGTTCCTTAAGGATCTGCATGGCAGCTATGTATCTTCTCATTATACCTTGGTGAAGTCAAAACGAACCTTTCCTCAGACCTTCCAGTTTCCTTTCGAATTCAGTAAATATATTCTCTCTGTATTAAAGACACTCTTCTTGGGATGTGATTACCTCCTAAGTTGTTGACCTCCTTATAAGCATCATCCTGAAGCGTCTGAAACATCTATCTGTCATAACTGCTTTCCTTACAGCAACGTACATCTGTGGGACAGGGAACTTCTGGAGAGAGTCCCGTGCAGGGCAACAAAGATGACAGGGGGATTGGAGCACCTCCCTTAGGAGGAAAGGCTGAGAGAGCTGGGACTCTTTAGCCTGGAGAAGAGAAGGCTGAAGGGAGACCTTGTTCTTGCTTATAAGTATCTAAAGGGTGGGTTGAAGGAGGATGGGGCCAGACTCTTTTCAGTGGTTCCCAGTCACAGGACGAGGGGCAACAGGCACAAGTGGGAACATGGGAAGTTCCATTCAAACATAAGGAAAAACTTCTTTAGGGTGAGGGTGACCGAGCACTGGAACAGGCTGCCCAGGGAGGTGGTGGAGTCCCCTTCTCTGGGGATTTTCAAGCCCCGCCTGGATGCAGTCCTGAGTAATGTGCTCTAGGCATTCCTGTGTCAGCAGGGGAGTTGGACTAGGTGATCTCTAGAGGTCCCTTCCAACGCTGAAAATTCTGTGACTCCGTGATTCCGTGAAAAGAGTGAACTTGAAAGTCTCCACAGGTGTGTCATCCAATCTCGTCATAAATAAGGAATAAGGCGAATGTGACATCCCAATTTCATGACTATTTTCTAATTTCTCTCTTATCAATATGCTTCATCAAGAAGTTGTTAAAGCATGTAGGGCAAACAGTCAGTGTCTTACAAATGCTGTATACTTCCTGTTTTTAAAAACCTAACATTTGATACTTACAGAGTGTCGTGGTTTGGGCCAGATTGGCCCAATCCGGTGGAACGACAGATGTTGCAAATTCAGACAAACCAAGACTTTTACAAAGGCTGAAAAGATCAGCAGGAATAAGAATTTAGGAGAAAAGATGGCACCAAGACAGTCATCTGTGTCAGCCAGATAATTTCCCTAAGCAAATTAGCAGTCACATTGATCAGAAGTGGCCATGTAACACGGGCAGGTCTTGCTGCCCTTCAGAATCCAGCTTACCAACATGGAGAGACAAACAGCTCTTGGTATCTGATTTACGCCAGAAATTGTACCATGTACATTTCCCACCCCAGCCATAATGCACATCCAGGAAGCACATCCTTTACCCAGCTGGAACCTTTGCTCTAAGAAGCCCTTACTGCCCTGGCTAAATCGAAATACTTCAGGGAACTCAGAGTCACCCCTCTTCTGCAACACTGTGCTATTCTGTACTATTTCTGCAGCTTCCCGACGATCCCAATTCACACACATACTAACACAGATATTTCAAGCCCTATTTTCTTTTTGTGCTGTCATATACTACACCACCAAGTGCCCTGGAACCACAAACATCTCTGGAGGGTGGCAAAGAACAGCTTCAGAATACAGTAGTCCTAAAGCAAGCCCCGTGAACTCAAACACCCTTTATCTACCTTTTGAGATTTCTGAAGTACAAGATGGAACTTAAACCTTAACTCTTCATGTGGAATAGGTAGTACCGGGATGCCCTGGTAATCCTGGGTCCATTTCTGAGAAAGAAATTCTTTTTTTCAAAAAGACTTGTTCAGTGTCCCTGAGAAATAGGGAAGAATAGGGACATAGCAGAATTAGTTAAAGCAACTAAAATAAACAAAATCCATCATCTTGGAACTGAAAATTTCAGGAATAAGAGAAAACAAGACAGGTTCAAGAGAGAAAGAAAAAAGACCTGGAGCTATGCAAATTAATGCACGGCTCTGAACAAAAGTGTGAAGACTGGAGGTAAGATGCCAAAATGTAAGACTAAGAGGACACGTCGCAAGGGATCCTGACCCTGTACTCGCAAGTTCTCTTGTCATTACTCAGGAGATAGATTACATTATTTGCAGGGCCATGGTCCTTTGCATTACATCATCTGACTTTGGGAACCAAATCCTTGATAGAAAAAGAATCTCTACAGAATGTCTCTAGTCTTCATTGGTAAAATGAGAAAAAAGAAATCAATTCCAAATGCCCGATACCTTTTCAGGTGCCCCCAACCTGGCTCCAGCTGTAACTCCAAGAGACCCCAGTTCTCCTGTATACCCTGTGTCATGCCTGCCAGCTCCACGAAGATATCTCAGACAGCCTAGGATGTCTAAAATGGCATATATACTGCTGTTAGGCACCTAAACTCCCCAGATACTCCCAGAGAATATATCCTATTTCCCCAAAAAGCTGTTTTCCTATCCACCCCTATCAGCAGAAGAATGAAGATGGCATCAATATGAACCTCTGGTGAGCTGCGATTTTATGGTTCATGGAAAGGAAATTCACAGACTCTCCTCGAACAACTATTGAGCATAGAGTATCCTCTCATTTAGTCTTGGGAAAACTATATGGTGTATGAAAAAAACAAAGAAAAAAATCAACTTAATTCATTCTAAGATACTTAGAAATACGGAACACGTAAGAAGTGTCACCAGGCATCTTCAAGGATACCTTTTACCTTCACTGAAAAAATACAGAAGGCAATTATATTTTATCATGAAGCAGAAAATACAGAAGTCACTCTCCAGTTTAAAACACTAGACAAGATTCAAGTGTCTTTGTCTTCACAATGTTTAAGACCAAAGCAGACCCAGAAAAGTTAACCTTCATTACACTAAAACAACAAAATGAAGCTAGCTAAAGGAAATTATAGCCTTGTTCTGCTTGATCCTGGTAAACTTACAAAAAGATAGGTGATTTAACAAATGTAAAGAAGGGATAATAATGGGAATTTCTCGCAAGACCTATAATTCATCCCCTTGTAACGAAAATAACATTCAAATCAGGCCCACATCTCAATCCCAACATCTCCATGACTTAGATGAGAAAATGCACAGTGGCCAATTCATTTTTGTTCCTTTTTCTAGCCACAGTAAGTGGCATCTTTGTGAACATAAGAGGACACGGAATAGCCAAGACAAGGTGAAGACCACTAGAGCTTTCAACTACATTAAGTGGGTGGTCCCTGTCTGCTTCAGGGAAGACACAAATAATTTAAAATTCCGTAGCATCAGCCAAATATGGAAAAACTGCTAAAGTAACTCAGAGAAACAGATGTATACTGCATATAACTTAACTATAGGAAAACAACTGAAAAAATACAGATGTCCATAACTATCAAGAGGACAAGCTTCTGTCATTTCTACAATAATTTCCATAAGATTATCAGAATTGGTCAGGCCCTAAACAACTGTGGATTATTACACATCTCTAAAATAAAAGTGCAGACAATAATAATAGCAGACAATACGGTAATCTTAAGCCAATTTAAAAATAGTACAGATTAATATTTTCACCTTCTTATAATTTGTTGTCCTATTTTCCTATTTTCTTAACTTTGAAATTGAATATAGCAAATACCGCATTGTAGTGGAGCACAAGTCTGTACAAGTAATCACTGCCATTTTTTATGTTAAAACTTTCTTTTTTGTAAATTATTAAGAATTTGATTGATCTTCCTCAAATTTAGCCAACAAAATGTCAGGTCTTAGTCTAAGCTAGCTGCCCTGGGTTACCTTTATGGTCAATAAAGAGAGTGATTCACAGGACCGATGTGACAGCCATATAAATCACCTTCTAAAGGAGTTTTTTCCTCCACGATGATTACAAAAGTTACTTAACTCACTTACATGCTGTTTCAACAGTTACACTGGACACAATACTATCAATTTTGCTCAAAATTTTTATTGCACAGATAAAGACTGTGGCCTATACCACCAGTTGGAATAAAGGAGTGGAATTCCACCGAAATCAATCCCGCTACGCCAGTTTGCAGTGTTGAGAATCTAACGAGCACGTGCACACATAGTACTGGACAAATGATTTTAACTAAAATGAAGAAAAAGTCTGTGTCTGTTTTCATGAACAAATGGAGAAGAAATTTATGTTAAATTATGGTAAGGTAGAGATGATAAGAAAGAGCGGAATACTACAGCCTTCTTCCTGCGGTTTCTGAGACAGTTTTCCACCTTGGACTAGGTTGGACTTAGAGATAAAATATTAGGAATGCATTTAGGGTTTTATATACCTTGTTGTGTACCGGAGCAAGATCTGAAGAAGTACATGCTACAGTTATACGGAATAATTAAAATAATGACACCAGTACCAGAAAAGTTGTTGTACAGAGAGAAAACACCTTGATATGTAGTAGTCTACAAAAAAAAGCAATTATTCTGGAGTAATGGTAAATGGTAAATGGAAAGAGCCCTAAAATATATGCAGCTTTTTTAAAAAATACCAGATATAGAAGATGAGGTTACCTCAGCAATGGCAGAATACAGAGTTCTACCATATGTAGAATATCAAGCTAATCTTCAGCATTTTCCATGGATATCGGTGTGCAAAATAACATGCAAAATCTGCACACACTGTATTTTAACAGTTATATTATTATCCTAAGCCGTATTTAGGAAAAAGCTGTAGTCACACTGAGAACTGCGCATCTCTTCCCTGCCCAATAAACATACTGGTTCATAGTAAGCGCTCATTCAACCTTTGTACAAATCCGTGTTACAAACGGTTTACACATATAAATGTAAAAGGCACAACCTAAGCCATTACAGTCCCATTTTGATCTCTTTCTACTTTGATACTAGTAAAAACAGAAGAGTAAACCTTGCTTTATATATTATTAATACAGACAAGTGAGATCAGACGTAGGCCCATTACTGTATCAAACACAATGCTCCTATGTGAAATAATCTTATACCTCTCTAGTTTAATAAGAAAAATCAAGTTTAATCCTAAATCCTAACCCTCACGTCCACAATGAAATATGCCGTTTTAAGGAATTGTACAATCCAAATCAAAATATATATTAATGATTAATTAAGAATTAAACGCAAATTGCTCATTTTTGAAGTTATTAAACTAAACCAATCATTAATGATCATAAATGAATGGTGATAATGAATAATCTGAATAAAGTATCTGGAAAACTCCAAATTATTATAGAGTTTGTAAATAAAATATATAAATATGATAAACCACGTCAAATTACACTCTCAAATTACATTTTCTCGCAATCCAATCAACGTTCTGGAACCAACCATTTAAACCACGCAACTCAAATTTTGAATTTAACTTGCCAAGTTGGGGTATTTTCCAAAAATAAACACTTAGATGAACTTTTAAAAGCTAAGGGTTTAGCAGAAAGAAAAAATAATTTCTTTATCATGTAGGCCAAAAGAAATCATCTGCAGTGGTTTGTATCTCATTTAGGAAAATAAAATGTACTGACTAGAAATTTCAAAGATAAATAACATTTTCAAAATTGTAGTCACTGCTTTCGAAATAACTTCAGTGTCAATATACGTACAAATATGTCTATTTGTAAATGCACTGCAAGGAGCCACATGTTGATCATGTTTAAAACCTGAGAAATCATTTACGAAATTATATAAGTACTCAGGAGAGAAATATGGTTCTTCTAATATTCAGAGCTTGTTTTCACTTAAAGGCACCACGATAAATGTTTTCTATTGTCTTCCGACTTTTAATAGGGACAGTCATGAAAAATTTGCTTGGAAATGTCGTGATTCAAGAAAATAATAGCATATGCTTGGAGACTACACACTGTTTCTAAGAAATACAGGAAATTCACGTCAGAATATGCACACAGATGGACAAACTTACTCCACTGTTGTGATTGCAAACTTACACCCATCACATCTCTCCGTTTCCCCGATCACATCACATGTTAATGCCTGTGCAGGAATGAAAGACATACTAGCTAACCAGACAGAAAGCACAACTGAACTCCTCCAAACGTTTCCTTTCCACCGACTATCAATTTGCAATCTATTGCGGGATACCTATTTTAACACACAGCTGTTGAATATTTTTTTAACCATTTCGAAAGAAGACAGGGTTGCTTTTTTTAATCACATCATCTGATGGAGACACTTTCTTCAAAAATCACTAACAAACCCTATTAAGAGGTTTCAGTACATCAAATAGTAATCACAACAGCATCTTACCCACTATTTAACTACAGTATCTTTCAAAAGGTTCACTGATGTAGTAAAAATCTGACATATCTTGCTATGAATCCAGTTTAGTGTAATATTAAGTAACCCAAGTTCTTTTAGATAACCAAAAAGGCCAGTTACTTCTAGTAGCCTACTAATCGAAATGCCATGCTGTACAGTTAAAATACAAACACATTCCTGCTAAAATGCTTTTCATTAATGTTGTTTCTTCCTTTCCTTCAGCATATAAGAATGAGGGAAATGTACTTCTGCAGCATGCCAGAAATTACACATCTTACAGGCTGAACAATCTATTCTTTAAGGATAGTATAATACTTACTATAAGTGAAGACGATCCATAAAAATCTATGCTTTACAGTTACTCTCTGAAATAACAATGCTGGTTGTCAACAGCAGAAGTAGTATAATCCAACCACAGCCAGGCCTAATAGGCAGTATGCTAGTATTTGTTCCTCTGAAATCAGAAATAAGGTACCTGTCTCACTGAAAATCCAGGCACCCTTGGAGAAAACAAACAATGGATTTTTAGGTCCTTAATTTTATTGAAATCATAAGACATCCACGCTTCAGTCGTCACAGATTTTTTTTTTTAATCCATGTAAGAGAAAAGAGCAGATTTTTTCACAATTTACAGCAAACAGGTACTGTAACTACAAATTGAAGTTTCTATATCCAGTGTCATCAGCCCAAATCCAGCCCTGCCGTCTTCAAACATGCCTCACTTGGCAGAAGTCAGTATTTTTCCATCTCTTATTTTCTCCAAAAGTAGAAAATTCAGCAATTTCACATGCTCTCTAGTAAGATGCACTGGAAGGAATGTTTTAGAGCAGCAGGAAAATATCCATGCTCTCATTTCTTTTTTTGCCCTTCAGGCGTAGCCTGGGTGTCTTCGGCTTGCCCTGCTGGTCTCCAGTGTTGTCACTAATAGCTGGGAGATGGAGCTAGGACAGCAGGAAGCAGGAAAAATAAATATTGTTGCTTTAAGAACATACTTACTTTCATATTAAGATGCTACAACTTTCTCTCTACTCTTACTTCATTGCTGGGTCAGATGAAATCTTTAAGGCGGTTCCATTAAAAGTTCGTATCTGTAGCGTGCATGAGAGAAACGTTGAAATTCCCGTTCTGAACATATTCCGAAGGAAGTCAGATTTGGTTTTAAAGCATATTCATGTCGATGAAAACTTTTTTTTGTCGCAAAAAATGAAAATTCTCCCATTTATTTAGGTATTCCCTCTGTAATCCTCCAAGTTACTCGGCTCCCTGACAGTTTAATCAGACATACAAAAAAAATCAAATATCGTATTTCCCATATGTATAAACTGACATTGTGGAGGCTTCATTAAAGAAGTCTTTTATTTTTCTTATCACTGGTAACTGAACGTCATTTAATGTACCACCACTTTCAAACAGCCCAAGAGATTTAAAAAGCTATCTAAGTTTGAAAACCAAAAAGTTGTGAGTTTTTCTGTACCCCAGGACGGTTTTCTTTCCTGAAGCTCAAGCCGAGAAAGCAGACAAAAGAAGCTGATTTGACTGAGCCGTGCCAAGTCTTGCCTTTTTTTTCTTTCCTCGGCTCTCTCGCTCGCTCTCTCTCTCGCTCGCTCGCTCCCAGCATGGCAACCTTCCCGAGCAGTCTTGGCGGAGCTCCAGCCTGTGCCAGTCTGTCTGAGTTCTTGTTTTCCAAAAGATGCTCTTTGCGAATCAATTAATATATTTAAAAACAGGAAACTGTGGGTCAGTAACCAAATCTTGGCACCAACAACCGCTTCTTCTGCCAAATCGGCTTATAGATTTCATGGTTTCCTACCTTTTACAATGGATATAACATTTTTGCTCACTGATCGTGGAGCACTGGAAGCCATTCACTGTTCACAGTGATAAGAAATCTGTTCTCTAAAAATGTCCGCATGCGACACATGAACAACCTGCAGTAAATCAAGATTCTTTTGAAGGCGGGCGTATGTGCAATTTTAATAAGCACCAAATACTCCTTAAAATAATATGTTTTCCTTCTCTCCTCCCGAGAATCATGGGAAGATGCCAGGAGCAGGAGACGTATAGATTTGAATTAAGATCACATTCGAAAGTCACACACATTTTAACTTTCTAAACTCCAGCTTGAAAACTACCAGTTCTTATCAATTCCACCATTATAAAAAATCAGCTGAAAATTAATAAGAAATCTGATCCCAGCTAATACACAAAAAATCTTCCGCAATCTCCACACATCCGTAGATGCCAATGATGTCATCTGTTAATTAAAACGCACAACTTCTTGTTGTGGCATTCATGGGAGAAATGGCTCAGCATGAACAGTTAACTTGGGTGGAAAATTTTTTGATATTTTGCAAGACTTTAAGGATAGAAAATTATGTTTTGGAACTTCATGCAAGGTATTCTACATGACAATAATTCATATGAGGAGAATTACAGGAATAAACTTGCTTTTATCGTCAAGCTATTTGCCAAGGCAAAATGCCAACTTTTTAAAATATATGTATTACGTTAACGAGCTAAATAGATTATCCAGAAAAAAAACTCCCTAAGTGTATACTTTTACAAGTTTATGGATACTACTGTTTTCTTGATGGGAGATTCAATATAGATGTTTTGGGACTTAGCGATACAATCTTCCCAAAGGTTTGATTCAGGGATAAAGTTCACTTGGCTAAAAAAGGAGGCAAAATATTCTTCCTCAATCTAACATGGGAGCATGCTTTGTTTCTCAGGCTAAGAAAGCCTTGGGCTTTTAAAAGTGTTATTTTAAGATCTTCATTTGTCAAAGGTCTTTGAAGAGCAGACTAATGTCCGACAACGTGGCTAGGTAGGATTATTTGGCAAGTTGCAAATCATTTAATTCGTACCTGTCCTGTCCCATCTTTGCATCAGATAGACATCTGTGACATACCAAGTAAGGCAATTCAGTTACTAAATCAGTATTTCTTCCTAATAAATTTGTCGACAAATTCAGTTTCCCTTGCTCTGCCCACCCATTTGTTTAGCCTATAACCCAAGCTCTCTAGGCTTCGCACCAGGGCTATACCTCCATGGAACATAACGGGAGCTCATGCACCCAGAGCACACTGAGACACCTGTATGCAGATAACTAAATTTCAGGTCTGAAACCAGTGCTAAATCCCACACTACAGCTATTTGATCAAAAAGGAAAAAATAAGGGAGGATATAAATTGTTCTAGGTAACTACCATGAACAGGACAAGAAATGAAAAAAGTTAAACCAAAATAATAAAGATCTAGCTTAAGCCTTAAGAAAAAATTTTCTAAAGATAACAACTGCTATGTTCTGCAAGAGATCGTGTAACCTTACCTACTGATTTTTTTTAAAATAGGTTAATTATCTGACCTTCAGACAGGTGGATATATCAGACATCCTCCCAAGGTTCCCCTCGCCCTGTTTCCAATGACTGCAACAGATCTACCCATGTTGGTCCCAATAGCCTCCCAACTCCAGAAGAAACATCATTAACTTTAAAATCACATTTTCGCCTCAAAATATTGCACATCCTATCATTTCAATTAGCACCTAGCATCATTATGACAGGCCAACTTGCGAAAAAATACACCTATGTATAATTTTTCTATTTCTTTTCTTTGTGCACTTGACAGAAAACTCTAATATGTCAGTTTGCCTTTACTGAAAGACCATCAGGCATCAACATGGGAACAAAAAGATCTCATAGAAATTACTGTCAGTGGAATTACCTCTGAAAGGCTATACTACTTCAGCAGTCGCTATTAGAAACTCATCTTTTAATTAGTTTTCCTTCAAAAACTGTATGTATTGACAACAGAGTTTTTCAGCTATATTCCAAAAAAATATATAATTCCAACAGAGATGAACAATTTTAACTATTCCTTCATTACTCTTACTGAAAGTAAGGCAGGAAAAACAAATATATTCCCTACAGTCAAACGCTTTCCTGAAAAGAGCCTTGCTAATAAGATGAAGAGCCGTATTTTCTCTCTCAATATACACTCTTCCAAATACAGTGGATCTCATTTGCAGAAATGACTATCCTCTTCCTGTCTTCAAGCATTTTTTTAAATGTGTAGTTTACTGTAGCTCTCCTAGTTCCCTCTCTCTTCTCTTAAATACTAATTGCAATTCTGCTCCACTCCACTGAAGTTGCTTACACCACCCTCAGTGACACCTTCCAAGATGCAACTTCCTCCAATTTCAGCTGTCAAAATCTTTCAATGCAACCAATTTCTCCTCCTTCCCATAAATAAGTGTCCAGCCCAGATCAATCTAGTGTCCCACTTAATCCGATATCCTCCACATAGGAAGAAAAGACAAAACTTTCTCCACACTTTGCGTTTCGGGACTTTTTTCACGTTCTCTGCCTGTTTTTCACTTTACTTTCCCCCTCTAGCTTCCCCAATTTGCTTTTCTCCTTATTGTCACCTGGGTCTCCCACAGTTCTGATGTCACCCCTTTCTTGCACTAAGACTGTGGCCTCTTCCATGGGAGGCTGCAGTAGTCCAATACTCAAATCTCCGGTAACTTGACCCACTCTAATGACACCAGGCTCTGTGTTAGTAACTCTATAAAGTACTTTTTGACTTTAACATTTTTCTCTTGAACGTTCTCATACCTCCAGCTATCCTCCTGATGTTTCTTTGATGTTATTCTCTTCCAGTGTACAAAATATAGAAAGAGTTGAACTCCTCATCTTTCTCCCCAAATATTCTCCTATCCATCTCCAAATCTGACCATCTTCACTGTTGACAGGTTTACCATTATGGAACAACATGTAGGTCTGTCCTTCAACACGATCTACATCCCCATGCTCATAGAAAAAGCCACAAATTTATTCTGTTGCAATATCTTAGATATCATTTTGATCTTGCTTTTATGAATTAGGAAAAAAATAATATTTATCTGTGCCTTGGTCATCACTCGATTCAAATTATTTTTTCCATCTTTTATATATTTCACCTTGATGCCCCTACAATTTGCTCATTTAAAATTCTCCCAACAAAGGCCACTTGATGTCTTCTTATTCTGCCTTTTCTCAAAACCCCTTTATTCATATCTTTTCCCATCTCACTCAAATGCACCTGGTGTCTCACAAAAGTAGGATACCTGGATACCTGTCCTAGTATACCTGTCAAATGAGCATGATTTCCCACCTCACAAGCGGAAAACTTAGGAATAGAAGAAATAACTCATTCATTTAAGCTGTTATATTTGGAAGCAAATACAAAAGTCACCCACAAGACTGGTGCTCGTTCCACATCTAACCACATCTTCTTTTCTTCGCCTGCAGGGAAGGCACATCTACCAGGCGAGTTGTATGAGAATTGACATGAGAGAATGATGTACAAAACACAAAAACACTTACAGGCCTACATTTTCTCATGAAACACAGTAAATGCATGCCTAAATACAGATAATATAAGCTAATAATGTTAACAAGTACTTGTACACATAAAAGGGCCTTTATCCACTGGAGAACTCACCAAGACATTTTAACCCCAAACAGCTACTTTTAGAACATTAATGTCAGGCACACCTCTCATTTCCCTTTTTGTCTTCCTTGACAGAATACCTACATGCTACGGATCAATGAAAGCTGTGTAATACTTCATCCTGACCACCCAAGATGAGAACATTGCTCAAAAGCAACATGTGCACGATATTCCCCAAAACATTTTATTCTTAAGAATAAACATATTCTTACCACGGCATGTTTGTCATGTCAGGGCTAACTCTATTATCCCACTCCCGTTATCATTTCTGGACATTTCTATTAGAGGTAAGTGAAGACAGTTCCTCTGAGAACAAGCCAGAGGTTTTTTAGGAGTCTAATTTTGGAGCCAGATGCTTTGTTGATTTATTATTAAAGGATGAAAGTACATTACGTCACAGAACAAAGGCTACTTTTACCTAGGCTGTTCTCATGGACAGATGATGACAATGAATTGCCTAATGACTCTCCACTTTTCTGTTTTTCATTTATTATTAAATGGTCAAACACTGGTGAAGCTCTAAGAATCCGTGAGTGAGTGAATGAAGCTATGATATACAGACCAATATAAAAGAATTAATACCGAGAGAATTACAGCTGAAAGAGGAAAAAAAAAAAAGAAATGTTGCAGCCACATGGAAGACAGCAACAGCTGAATTGGACGTTGCCAGATCCAACCACAAAAATGGAAAAAATATACAAGAAAACAAGAACAAAGGCCTATAAATGCATGAACAAGCTGAACATGAAGGACTAAATCTGCAAGGCCCTCTGGTGTGCGCCTTAGGTCCCCCAGACTCCCAGGGTGAGCTATCAATAGACTGATGAGCCATCCCTAGCAGGGACCACCTATGACAGCTCATTTTGCATAGTTGTGTATGTACCCAATTAACTTTGCTACAGGACGGACTGTCTTTTCCTTGGCAGCTGACCACTTACCACCTTCATTTATCATTTATCATTTTGACAACATAATGTATGCATGACTGTGGCCTTTTCCGGGGGAGGCGGCAATAGTCAAGCGATGCTGTGGAAAAGGATTAGCACCAGAAATGGCTTGTTCCAGTTGAATCCCGCTGAAAATCAAATCTGCATGCCTGAACTATGCCGCAGTGCGGTGGGTTTAGGGCTGCCACATTGTCACACTGTTGAGTGGAGTTCTTCAGTGTCGCAAGGCAAACAAATTGCAAGTCCAAACTCTATGGGAGGTTATCAACAACTTCCTAAATATTCCACTGTGGGAATATACTTCAGCTACTCATCATCTGCTGGCATGACGCCCCAATCTGAAATTGCAAAATACATGAGTCAGTCTTCACTAGATGTGTTTTTCTTCAGTTTTTTCAGGACCTGCTTTTTTTCTGAGTATATCAAACAGAATTCACATTCATAGGTTAAAATGTTTCCCCATTCTCTTCATCCAGTACCACCCCAAACACTTCAGATACATGCATTATATATGTAACGTGCCCCATGGAAGTGTAAACACCATTTGTACCCTTAACTGCTTATAATTTCCTTTTAAATCTCAGGAGAAAAACAGATACTCACAAAAATCAAAATGTTAGGAACCCAGCTTCACAGGCATTTGTGACTGTCATTTAGAAAAGTGATTACAGGGTGCAACATGAAAAATACATGCACAGCACTTTAGGTAGAAGTAGTTACTCATAATGGAATCCACTTACAGTTAACTTGGGTAGAGTGAAAATAGACTTGTAATGAAGTGGGTAGAAACTCTCAAATATCTTCAGTGATTATGAAAAAGGATGCTTTGAAAAATCAGACAATGAAGACAGAGAATTTATCCAAAATATGGTCAGGTTACCCTCTCATAATTGTCAGTCCATGTGTGAGGAATAAGAACACATTCTTTGTTACGCACTGAGCAAGGGCTTTATTGTAAAATTCAGGTACAAAGTGCTTTATTTTGTGCTCAACATTCTCTTCAACAATTAGGTTTTCACAAATGAAGTATTTTAAATGGTTCTACGGAGATTACTATCTCAGAATTCCTCATCTCCATCCAGTCATCAGCCCAGAGAGAAAATTTTTTACTCATTTTCCAATTCCATTATACCTAATAAAACTACAGTGACTTATTTTTACAACAGTAGTACCCAGGAATGTCTGTGCACAGATATCCACACATATAGGATACATATTTGATGTTCTATATTTTTCTTTCTCAGTCAAAAAGCTTTTAATTGTTGTAAATTAAATCAAACACTGAGTAGGTCTTAATTGGTGTGTGAAATGCTCAACACAAGGATGACTCCTTAATGAGGACTTAAGGAGAAATTTAGTCATTTAAATGCAAGAGGGTAAGTCTGAAAATCTGCACTTCTGCACCACCAAAGACTGGAAAGGCACCTAAGTCCTGCTGATGGCTACTTCATGACTGCAGGTCCCATCCTCTGGACCTGTGTCAACAGCCCAGGCACAGCCACACCATACTTGAACACTCCGAAAAAGGATGGCTGCCTCAAACTGTCAACTTGGAACAGTCCCTGATTCATGCTAACTCCTGAACCATGTCTAGAATTTCAGAGGAACATACTGGCTGACCAGGGCAAAAGCAGACCCAGGATCTATAAAGGGCTTCAAAGATGATTAGGGGACTGGAACATCTTTCTTATGAGGAAAGGCTGAGGGACTTGGGTCTTTTTAGTCTGGAGAAGAGAAGACTGAGAGGGGATCTCATCAATGCTTACAAATGCTTCAAGGGAGGGTGCCAGGAGGATGGGACCAGTCTTTTTGCAGTGGTGCTCAGTGATAGGACAAGAGTAATGGGCACAAACTTGACCATAGGAAGTTCCATCTGAACATGAGGAGGAACTTCTTTCCTTTGAGGGTGGCAGAGCACTGGCACAGGCTGCCCAGAGAGGTGGTGCGTCTCTGACTCTGGAGACATTCCAAACCTGCCTGGACACCATCCTGTGCAACCTGCTGTGGGTGACCCTGCTCTGGCAGGCGGGCTGGACTAGATGATCTCCAGAGGTCCCTTCCAACCCCCGTGCTTCTGTGATTCTGTGTTCTCTCTACCAATTTAACAGAGATTATTTGAGTCATCTACATCTACAGAGCCAGGGTCCTGATACAGTTTCCTTCACTGGCACAGAAACAGCCTGCAATGGCCGTGGTGGGTACTCAGCGTTAGAGTCTGAATCCAGCTTTTCCCAAGTGGGATGGTATCCTACTCCAGTAAAAGAGCACATCTTTCAGGTAGTTTGAAAACCAATTTGATGACAAAGAATGGCATAAGGGACCAACTTAAATCAAATAGCAAGAAATTTAGACAACTTAGTAAGAAAACAAATGCATTAACCCACTCACAAGGTCCTACCCCAAACCCCTTCGCTGCTCAATACAGCATTTTAAACAGGAATAACATTCAGCTGCCGACAACATCAGGAGACACTTTTCAGAAGCAGAATGCTTCACTTTTGAAGAAGTGAACATGCCAAGCAGGTACTCTGTTGGTCCTACTGCTTAATTTCACAAGTTGCAGCTGCACTCCAGAGCAATTATATCCAAATCACTCAATTTATGATTAGATTTATGGGAGAAATGATAAAAAATAGGAGGAGGGTCAGAACATCCTAGAATCACTCAAGGAAAAAAAAAAAAAGATCAGTAGCTAAGTTCTGAAATTAGTATCTTAAGAATCAACTGTAAACATCTCTCTGGGTCATCTTATTGATATTTCTCTTCTTCATATAAAGACATATTAGTGTGTTCTGCTTAAGAATCCACCCTCTACACTTGGTTTGCCTGTCAGTTTTTCTCTTTCCAGTTCCCTTTCTGAGTAGTAATGTTGTAAATTGTCACTCAAGATACTACTAAAACTAGGCATTATTACCTGTGAGCAGTTTATTTTATTAAAAGTTGCCTGAGTGCAACCTCTTTAAGATGAGATTTCATTTCTGCTCCCCATCACACATCAGGTCAACCTCAGTAAGTACAAAAGTAGATTCGTACATCCCTATTTAGCTAAGAAGAAGAATCCTTCAGGAAGAATACAAACAAAGGAAAGCAAGCAATATAAATAGCCCCCATAGACCCTACGTATCATAATGTTATCTCTGGTGCCGTTACTTTGCTTCTGATAATCTTAGAAAAAATCATATTGCAGTTTGCTAAAATATATCAGGAAATCATCCGCTAATTACGACTTAGAATTTTGTCCCTTTTTTATAATGTAAGTTCCACATTGAAAGTAGCAGATGATTACAGCCATTTTCTCTACAAGGCCAGCAGACCAGCTGTCAATCTACTGATCGCATAAATCAATGATCTCCCAAAGTCCCTTCCAACCTGGATTATCCTGTGATCCTACTCTGCGGTACAGCAGGTACCAGTCCCTGTCTCTGCATTCTGTTTTGCTTACCCCAAGGACTGTCTGGGGTCATCCCTCTCCTTCCTCATCCAGCCTGCCAGCTAATCTACGACTGTCCTCCCCGAGTCCTGCTCCTGCTGTAAAACGACTGAAGTGGCCACAGATGTATAACCAGGTTCTGGGATGAAATTTTCAGGAGTTGAATGTTTGATGGACCAAAAAGTGCATTTCTGAGCCTGTAAATAGTAAAAGATGAATGGGGAATGTCAGAAACAGAGAGAACTCTGGAGAATTATCAACATCATCCAGATTGTGCCTCAACGAAAGTAGACAACCCAGCGCTGTCAGTAACAAGAACCAACCTGTGCTTCCCTTTTGAGAGCAAGAGTGTGATACCGAAACATTTCTCCTACCCAATGGGCAGAGTTGGCTACAGTTTGTGGAAAACATCTATCATCCCACAATGGTAGTTGAGTGTTTTCTGATTATAGAGCAGTAGTCCAGGATGTGGCATGCTTTTGCTGCTAATCTTCAGGCTTTCCGTAAGCACTTCCACGTCTAATAAGAACAAGCATCCCTTGCACGGTATTTCTACTTTCTCACTGGGTTCCTAGCAGAAGTTATCAGCCAGTTCCCGCTAGAGTTCTGCTTCTCAGCCATTCCTGAAATTTGGGTAGTCCTTGAAACATCTTTGGAGGCTCCTGGAAAGTCAAATTCCTGAAAAATCAAGCCCAAACTCCAGTAAAAATACAGATATAACCTACTTGGCCACATTTCTCGACACAAAATAAGATCCAATCCTCAAAACTAAGACCAAAATAATCTCTTCCGCCAGATGGATGAAATACCACTAGCTCCAATTTTGCGTATCTGCAACAGGAATTAACGATGAGAAATACACAAGAAACTGCAATAAACATCATTATGTATTGCACAGGTTTTTATCTTATTTAAACTAAGGACTTATTTATGTGTATTATTTCAATTGTACTAGAAATGTAAATACAAGTTTCACACCTATAGTAAAAAATTTTGCAAGTAACAAAATAAGAGCAATACACAAATGTATCCATACCACTGGAATTCTACACATAATAAATAAAATATTAGCATGCAAAGATAAAGCAACACCTATCATGCAACAAATTACAAGCCAAATAATTCAATAGTTGCTAAGTAAAAATAAATTTAATAAAAATTACATAAAATTGAAGTTAAGGCAATGTACACCACTGTAGTTTGAAGGTATAAATTTGACAGGAAGATGTTAATTAAACCACAGAAGCTCTTTAAGCCGAAAAAATTCAAGGTAAATACTATACATCAAAGAAATACAAAGGGACTAAGATACAGAGGTTAATAGCTAAAACATTCAAACAACCTTAAATCTGCCTTATGGTAACCTAATATAAGGTCTATGCTGCACTTATGTTCTTTCAAATCAATTAAAGTATGAGGAGTTTTACTATTGCACTTTCTGAGGGTTCTGAGAGAACTAAAGCTGCTGCCTTCTACAGTTCCACATGTGAAAAACTTAACTCTCATTTAGCATAACCTGACTTTGGAAATTCTTTTCTTTACTATTGAAAATGTTGTATATGAACATTACCCAAGAAAGTCAAAGAAAAGAAGGTAAAAATAATTATCATTCTGTGAACTGCTATTTGATGAAGAGAGTGAAACAAAAAAAAGAGAGCTCTTGACTCAAGGCAACCAGAATAAAAAACTTAACTCTCATTTAGCACAAGCTGACTTTGGAAATTCTTTTCTTTACTATTGAAAATGTTGTATATGAACATTACCCAAGAAAGTCAAAGAAAAGAAGGTAAAAATAATTATCATTCTGTGAACTGCTATTTGATGAAGAGAGTGAAACAAAAAAAAGAGAGCTCTTGACTCAAGGCAACCAGAATAACTCTTTGGGCAAGAAAAAAATTTCAAGGCTTTCCACTGAATACCAACTACAGGGACAGGTCATTAAATAACATTATTCCCTCAATTAATTTTGGTTGTGCTGTTCTGGGAAAAAACAGAGAAGATAAAAATGATTCACACAAACAAAATTCTTAACGTATTATAGCATCTCTTTGTGGTAACTGCAATTTTTTACCCTGGAGTAAATGTAACATAGCTTACCTTTCAATGGAAGCAAGACAGATTACTTTGCGTTCACTGCACAACAAAGGCATCCACGTAGGCAGTTACCTGGAGTAGTTATTATGCTATAAATCCACACCTGGCTTACACTGAGCTAATCTGTCCACATAACCATAACATAAATCATAATCATGTCTAGTTTGAATGAGTCTCCATAGCAGTTACCCTTTTCTTTAAGAATACCATACATAGCAGAGCTCTACCATGCTGAAAAGTATGATGATGATATATTTTTTAAAAAGCAACCTGTTTTATGAGAAGAGATTAAAACAGCTTTACTCTTTAACAGAACACAGGAGAAGAAGGCATAGCACCACTCTCTCTCTCCTCTCATCAAGGAAATAAAAGAAAACGGAGATGTTAAATGACTATGTAGCCACCAAAAGAGATAAGAAGAGCAATAAATAATAGGGTCAAAATTAAAAGAACATTATAAATACTCAAAGGAGTTCACTCCTGGAGAACCCTTCCAAATAGAAGACTGTGACAGACGTGTCAATGACTTAACCAACACCAAACAGCTACATAATTGAAATACAAAAGATTGCGCACCATCTGGTTAGGGCCACAAAAATGGTCAGAGGGCAGGAGCTCCTCTGCTATGAGGACAGGCTGAGAGAGTTGGGGTTGTTCAGCCTGGAGAAGAGAAGGCCACGGGGACACCTTATAGTGGCCTTTCAGTACTTAAAAGGGACTCAGAAGAAAGATGGGGACAGACTTTTTAGTAGTGCCTGTAGTGACAGGACAAGGGGTGATGGCTTTAAACTAAAAGAGGAGAGATTTAGACTACATACAAGGAAGAAATTTTTTACACTGAGGGTGGTGAAACCCTGGCCCAGGTTGCCCAGAGAGGTGGTGGATGCCCCATCCCTGGAAACATTCCAGGTCACGTTGGACGGGGCTCTGAGCAACCTGGTCTGGTTGAAGATGTCCCTGCTCATGGCAGGGGGGCTGGACTAGATGGCCTTTAAAGGTCCCTTCCCACCCAAACCATTCTGTGATTCTACACTTGCCTAAGATAGCAAAGACAGGATTCAAGTCACCACGCTTCAGCTGGTTATAGTACAGATGCCTCCAGCTGAGCTGGTCACTGGACGCTCCCCTTGCAGTAAGTGGAAGAAAGAGGCATTTGGGAGGCATTATTCACCTCATTTAAATGTCTTTTCATATTCGTTAAGTGCCTGTTTTACCTATAAAAGCGTAACTCTGTGTATTGCTGTAGCACTACCTGCAGCAGCAATTCAGCAATACGTACAGTCCCTTCCAGTGCCCAGTCCCAGCTCTGTACCTAGTACAATGTAAAGCCAAAACAAGGTTTTTTCCCCCTATACTCTCCTACCTGGTATGGAAAGAGAAGGAGCAATGGGCAACCTAATCCCATGTCTCTACCTGTGATATACATTCACCAAATCAGCGTTACAGAGGCACATGCGTGATGCAGGGCACAACCTGATTTACTACACGGTATTTTAGTAATGCCTACTTGTATGTGAATCACTGCAACAGCCCATCCTTCACAACCAACTTAGTCTTCCCCATAAGCATAGAGGCTGAGTTTGTGCTAGTGTGACTATGATGAAGTCAGCCAAATATCATATTGAAAAAGAATATTTGTTCATTCGAGTTACAGACACAACTAAAGACACAGCTGGTGCCACAGATCTTGAGCATCCAAGCACAAAAGGCTTTTAAATAGTAGCATGGAGACCAAGTGAAGAAAGTGAGATGTTTCTCTCAACCTTCTGAGTCAAAATCACAAAATTACCTAAATGGCAGGTCAATGTCATTCACGCAAAAATTGCACTAAAGATAAATGGACACAATTAGCCAAAGAAGTCCAATGTATCCCAGGTTTCACACAAAATAATATAAAATATTCTCTAGTGAAAAAAATAACCTGTGTAAATATAACCCTTGTGTTTAATTCTCGCAACTGACAGGTTTATTTAACAACACAAATTTGGCAAATTCAGACATTACATCCCTTTTCAAAACCACAGTAACGAGAAGTTATTGAATCCTATGTACCACGCCGCTACCTTTTACTAGAAATAATTACCCTCTTTTATTACACAACTTTGAATGATTCCTCAGAGCAGCATCCACACATAATCCTCTGAATAAAGAACCTCTGGATTCATTTTTCATTTCGGAGAGGGAAATTACGGTATCAGCAAGAGAAGTCTCCTTCAAGCCTTATTTGCATTCAAGAGGCTGCCAGTTGGGTAAAGTTTCTCCCCATTTAAGTAATTCTGTTTCCCAGCAACCCGCGCTGTTGCCAGGAGAAACCCCGGGGAGAGCTTCCTCCGCACCCGCCCCGCCGCAGTCCTGGGGGTACCGCTTTGTGCAGCGCTGCTTCATGCCAGCGCATACACCCGACTGTGAGCGGCATGCTAAGCAGCCCGCCAGGAACTCCAGGGACTCTGACAAGAAGATATTTTTCTCATTTTTTTTTTTTTTTGGAGAGGGCTCAGTGATGAATGACGTAGCCCTTTTTATTGCAATGTAGTCAGAGGTGACAAGGCAGTGCAGGGTTTTTTCATCGGGGTGGCGTTACCTTGGGAGCAGGATTTGACAGCTGGATGTGCCGCTCTGTAAACATATTTCCTGTATGCTTTTAATCTATCAAACGTCATGCATGCATGCTAACTTCCTTTTTGTTGTTGTTTTCCAGCTGCCAATAGCAAAAAAGCACACACAAACAACCAAAAAAATCCCCTTAGATTGACTTAACCTTTGCTTCTCCTTGCAACACCTTCCAAAATGTGAATGTAATAGGTAGTTAAAGAGTAAATCCTGTTTTTCCAATGACAGTACAATATTTATAGTTGTACACTTGGCTTGAAAATGAGCTGTTTAATGTTTAGATATAAATACCTGACAAGGTGCAAAAAAAAAAAGGAGAAAGAAAAAGCCATGGCATGTTATTACAGGCAGGATTTCCAAGCAAATTCATCTCACACCTACCTGTAAAGATGTTGTAAGCACAGATTTCAGAAGTTGTCTTTCAGATAATAAACAATTACTGGGGGTGACATGCTTCTGCAAAGAAACATTCTCTGCTTTACATCCTTTCTGATTTGAATTTCAGCATACACAGTGAAATTGTAATGAAATTTAATAATTTATGGAAGTTGATGGCTTGAGTGTATTTGAGGCAAAGATCGTCTCTTAGAATGAAGAAATAATTAATTAAGTCTTCTGAATTAGGAAGATAAATTGAAATTTGAGAAACGCTAGACCACATACGACATTGTTACTCAATGGGCTCCTGAACTGTACTTCAGTAGAAGTCAGATCTCACATTTTTTGGCCCATACTCCATATAAACTTCAGTAAAAATGGGTAACTAGTTAATTCTTTATGTAAAACACTGTATGAGGTAAATAAAGTGGTGGAAAACTTTAAGAAATAAATCCTTCTAAACCTTAAGAGAAACTGTATTTCCTTTGTAGGCTTTGTTCGAGTCATAATCTCACTCAAGAATGTCTATTTTAGACCTACAATAGAGTGATATTAATTTCATGTCTGAAAAAAAGTTTTATATTTGCCCATGATTAAGAAAACTTTTTAAGTATCAAAGTATTCATGTTATTCCTTATGTTCTACTGAAAAAATACCTTACAAAACATTAAGCTTAGATTTTAGTTTGCAATTCTATTGCCAAATCTTGCGCCTTGCACAATTCAGCAAACTGTCAGAATATCAGGGAAAATCTGTTTAAAACTTCTCAACCTAACACTGCATACATATTTAGGCACAGAATAAGCATAAGGTACCAGATTTTTTCCCTAATTCCGCACAGTACAAAGAGACTACAAAAACATGGAGATTTCCATGCCATACTAATTCCAAAGTATCAAGGGATCAGGCTGTCCCATTCAGCAGGTCTCCATTTTGCCATTCGCCCTTGGTAGGAAAGTATTGATGATTTAAAATAAGTTATCCAACCACCACAGCCCAGTGATATCCAGTACACTTTGTCAGTGCAATGCCCCTGTATCATTACAAGTCAGCACAATTTAAACTTGACCACACAGATTCAGCAGCTGTTGAGAAACCTACTGGATGATCTCATGCCCATGCTCACAGGGATCAAAATCCACCAGGAAGTCTTTGTACTGGGCCATGAACGTAGATAAGAAAAGTTATGGTCTTTTAGCCTCAGCACCTTTCCATCTGTCCATGGCAGCACACGCAGTCCAGCCAGCCACCTCCTCCAAGGGCAGGGGATGAAGCAAATGAAGAGTACCAGACCACAGGCTGCTAGTTTGACCACAATAATTTCTGTTCAGTGTTTTAAGAATGGTAAAAAAGATGAGCATGGACAGAAATTCCACTAAAACAAACAGGTTTGTTTGCAAAACAACTTAAAGGGTTATTTCTGCTTCTGAATATTCACTGTGTTTGGCAACTATTAAGCTTCAAAAGATGTCCAACTAAATGCAACATCAGAAATCAACTGAATGACTTCTAATGGGACACACGATACTTAAAATTGTCTTATTTAAAAACCTCCTGTGAAACAAACTCCCTGTAGGAATATAAGGTACACTATTCTTCATCTGTATACAGTCAGTTGGGGTGCAATCCAATCTGTCTATATCCTGTGAAAAACAAGGGCTACTTCAGCAGGCAGGGGACAGAACAGGAAGAGTAAAGTAGTTCCCATAAAATACCCGCTTATGTTCTGCATAACTTTAATGGAAAGAAGTGCGTCTCTGAAGGAAGAGCAAGTGATCCCTCTTGTAAAACTTAACTACATTCTCGAGGAACTTTAGAAAAAACTGTCATACCTCCACTCAACCTGGGGAAAACTGGAACGCATTTCAGATGTGTATTCTAATCGCCTGGACTCAAGAGTATCCTGTGAGACCGACACCATGCCCCACTCTGCAACGGGGCAGGCTGTTACGCAGGCGGAAATGCAAAAGTAGCGTGGCCAAAAAAAGAGAAGACTTGAGGGCCTGGCTCCAGCTTCCTGCAGTCTTAAAGAAGCACCGTCATCCCAGGCATGCTTTGGCTGGTTATTTCCATATATCTGCTTAGGACGCCATTTCAGCCTCCCAACAGAGAAGGATCATCAATATCCTAAGGGAATTCTGTAACTGCTGGAGTATCCTAGAAAAGGTGAACACTGCTGATACCACCACAGCTACAGCTAAGAGGATTTAGAGTCACAGTTGGAAGGGACCTCTGGAGATAACCTAGTCCAACTCCACTGCTCGGAGCCAGGTCAGCTACAGCAGGTTGCTCAGGACTGTGTCCTGTCAGGTTTTGACTATCTCCATGGATGAAGAAGCTACAACTTCTCTGGGCAACCCGTTCCACTCTTCTACCAATTTCAGAGACAAAAAAAAAAGCTTTCTTCTTAGACTGAAATGGAATTTCCTGTGTTTTAGTTTGTGCTTGTTGCCTCTTGTCCATCCATGGGGCACCACTGAGAAGAGTCTGTCTCCATCTCCTTAATTCCTTCCCATCAGTTATTTACACACTTTGATAAGATCCCCCTGTGCACCATGTCCCAGCTTAACTGAATTTAGGCAGAGCAACCCCTTCACTCAAAGATCATGTATTTTTTTTAACAATATCAACGCAACTGAAGCTGAAATATTCCTGCTACATCTGAGGGCAATAATAATAAAGCAATGAGGGTGAGACTAGAAACCTATCGAAACCTCAATTTCCTATGCTCGCTAGCCACATTCTTCTCCAGGTGTCTCAGCAAAAACATTCAGTGCAACTTTTTCTGGAGTTCAGTATGTCATGCTGAAGTAGTAACTCCACAAAGAACTGAAATTCACTGTTGTATGAATTTAATGTAAAATATACAGACTTGGAATTAAATCAAATAGTCAAAGCAAATGCAGATCAATTCATAAGGTTAAAAATAGAATCAGACACTATACCAACAACTTGAAAAGCTCTTAGGTATGCAGGAGTCAATCACTCAAACGCAAAGCTACCAGTGCAACACTTCAACCCAAAATGTTAGTTATCCTTTGATATACAAACAGGAAAATATTGAGTAGCAACATGACTGCAGTTGACACTAACACTATCACTAGTAAAATCCTGTGTCTACTTCCAATATCCAAAACTCAAGGAAGACCTTAAGTAATTCATGACAGTTTAAGGAAAAGAAACAAAAATTAATAGATGATTGAAAATGTGCTGTCTGCTGACAGAATAAAAATTCACTGTGTTTCGTTTATGTCTGGTTAAAGTCTTTGCTTTTTTAAAAAATGGGCTAACCAGCAATTTAATTATGATCTAAACATATTTCATGAAAATCAGAAAACACATACTACCGTGGTTTTCAACTTCATGAAGAAAACTGTACCAGGCTGCAATGGTTGGAAGTTGAAACGTAACAAAGTGATTCAAAATATGCACCTTTTTAATGGAGAGAGTTGTGAAACATTGGAACAATTTATGAAATTTTGCAGTGGATCCTCTGTCAAATGACATTTTTAATCAATGTTTTCTTTAAAGAGCATGATCTGATTCAAGCAACAATTAACTCATGGAAATGCTGTGCTCTTTTTTATATGGAAGGTCAGACTAAGGTTCACCATGACCTCCTCCATATTTGTAATTATTGCTCTATTAATCTATAAAGCTAAGAGGCTTAATAGGTTTAAACAATCATAAGACTGTCTACCCATAAGTTGTACCTTTACTGCCTCAAAAAAGTTAACCCACTACAGATGTGTATGTTACAATGGAAGTACCTCTGCTAGGAACACAGCTGAGACCACAGAGAGAGAAGATATTTCCTGACAGTACTCAGTGGGACCAGGGGGACAAAACATTATTTTAATTTACTATACTCTGCTATCCCAGGCCATCTAGCAGAAAAAAATAAAGTGTGTGTGTACATATATATATGTGTTATTATAAAATGTCTTGCACAGGAGGTTCCCTCTACATTATTAGGGCTCCTTGACTAGTGCTCCTACCGCTATCATAAAATAAAATAGTCAATTAAATAGTGTAAGCAATATATACTCACATACTCATAAAACACAGCCATGTTTCAGCAGTAATGTTACTAAAATTAATTCTGAAAACTAGATTTATACTAGAAAGGTAGAAGCAGTAAATAATATGTGATTTTACTATAAAGCACAAGATCATATTGCACCATTATACAGAAATCATATGAAAGGAATAATTTTCAAAAATGAATGCAGCAGCTCTACTGCAAGGAAACAAAACAGCACAACAAACTCTAATTCCCAGATTATGAAATTTGTTGAAGATCAGATAAATCCAACTCAATTACAAAATGAGTAAGTGAAGCTTACTAATGTTTGTATTGTTTTCAGCTCACAGTATGGTATTTTATCCCCATTCAACTGACTTCTACACACAGAACCCTTTGTATCACAAACCAACTGCTTCCAATCACTTCACAGAAACCCGTGTAATATGCAAAGTTTAACTGCATCATTTACTTAGACTCAGATCCTAAATTACAATAAAACAAAAAAAAAGTTAGGCCGACAAGGTCAAGTCTCACATAAACCCACGGTCAGCAAGTTACAAAGAAATACAAATGCAATTTAGCTTTCCACAAGACTAGATTAAATGCAACTTTCAAGCTGAAGTTGTCACTCGGCTGTCTTTTTCCTCTTTTTTGGACTGTAGCAAAGGAGGGAGCAGTCTAAGTTGGTCTCTGTACTCACAAGGTTTGTGAACGGCAATCAAGAACCCTCAGCATGAGAGGTTCCGGCCAAACAACAAATCTCACTGAGGGGCAGAGCACATTCATGCCCATCTCAGGCCCAGAAAGCATCAGGAACTTGGAACCTTGGGACCAGGATGCACAAGCAGATGCAATGCAATTAACGCACCGTACAGGAAGCACAAAGAGCCCAGAAGTGCCACTCACAGAAGAAAAGCCTCAGCTGCTGAAAAGGACACAATGCCCTGACCCAGACAGTGCAAACACCTCTGGTACTTCAGCAATCTCCCTCCAGACTGCAGTCCTGAGAGCGGTCTCAGGCTGTGGGGACAGCTTGGTGCTCCTCCATGGGGATCGCAGCAGCGGCAGCAGCCTCACCTTTGAGAGCTGTGCTCTGGCAGACCTAGTCACTGCAGCGCGAGGGAAGGAGCTGCAAGAAGAAGTGACCACATTATATCACATTAGGGATGAGGAGCAGGAAATCAAAAGGATCTTCAAAGAGGCCACACAGACAAAAAGCTAAATGTTCTGCAGCTCTTCACCTAGGAAAGAGTTTCAGGGCCCTCAACACCATTGAAAATAACAGGGTGGACAACTCAAGTCACGGGATCAGGATCAGTACTAGTTACCACTTAAAAGAAAGGTCTGGCAGATGTTTTCCTCAAGTGTTTGCACACTAAGGCAGAGTTTAGTTCACAAAGAACAAGATTCAGATGTCCAAGCGTGGTCACAGACCTATGATGTGACAAGAATCAGAGACCTGGCACAGCACACACGACTTGAGCAGTGTCATGGATGGGAACAGGGTATTTAAGAAGGATTAGCACAGAAGAATAGTACGAGGAGCTGCACTCTACTGAAACAAACTCCTTGATAGCACAGAGCTCCAGTGTGAAACTGAAGTCACGTCTGCTGAGAGTCTGCAAGTCAAGATCAAAGGGGAAACACTGGAAATGGTGTGATTTGGGGTCTGCTACGGAGCACCTGACCAAAAGGAGGTAAGCAGATGAGGCCTTCCGCAAAGAGCTAGCAGAAGTCTCCCGACTGCTGGCTCTGGTCCCCCTGGGAGATTTCAGTTCCCAGATGTCTGCTGGGAGGGTAACATCAAATTGTGCAAGCAATTCAGGAAGCTGCACTAGTGACAATTTCATACCAAAAGTGTAAGAGGGACCAACCAGAGGTAATGGCTGGTTGTTGCCCAGCTGTTCAGAAGCAGGGAAGAAGTGGTGGCATTGCAGCAGCAGATGGCTGACAGCTGCAGTGACCACAGGATCATGAAGTTCAGGATCCAAAGGAAGGCCTGAAAGGTAAACAGTAGATTTAGCATTCTGGACTTTCAGAGTTCCGACTTTGGCTTATTTAGGGAATCGCTAGGTAGAAGCCCCTGAGAGGCTGCCAAAGGGAGAAAGCACCCTTCAGGGTGGTCTGAATTTTGACAAAAACTTTCCAAGAGAGCTATGGAACAAAATATCATGCAGAAAAAAACAGAAATTCATCAGAAACACAGAGCTGCTTAATGAACTGAAATGCAGACAGACCATACAAGAAGTAGGAGCAGCAACAAGCAACAAAAGAGGTATATAAAATGCCTTGCCTATGCATTTAGGCACAAAATCAGAAAGGCCAAAGCTGGAGTTAAAACTAGGTAGGGACATAAATGGCAGTAAGAAACGATTCCACAAAAATTACAAGAGTAAAAATAAGCTCAGAAAAATCTGGGTGCATTGATGAATACAGAAGACAGCCTAGAATTAGTACAGAAAACACTAAAACTAAAACACTAAAACCTCTTTTGCCTAAGTCTTCAGAAACAAAGACTGCTCCAAAATCTCTGCATGCACCGGCACAGTCAGAATGAAAAGCAGCAAACCAAGTGTGGAAAAATGGGTTATGACTACTCAGAGAAGCTAAATGTTTTCAAATCCAAGGAGTCCCATGGAGTTTTTCCAGAGCTGCGAGGCAAGCTTGCTGGTGTGACCATCAGAACACTGTGACAGATCTAGATATAATGATACCTAGAAAAATCACAGTGACTGGGGGAGATCTCTGATGACAAGATATGGGCTACAGTAACAGCCATTTTTAACACAGGCAAAAAGAGGATAGAGGAGCTATAGAACGCTCAGCCTCGGCTCAGTCCCAGGGGAGATCATGGAGTATGTCCTCTTAGAAATTATTTCCAAACACAAAGAGAACAAGAATGTAATCAGGAATAGTCAACACATTTAGCAAAGGCCTTTTACGATGAAATGATTGGCTATGCAGATGAGGGCAAAACAGTGGATGTAATACATGTTGACTTTAGCAGGGCTTCTGACACCATCTCTTACAGCATTTGCATTTGGGAACTGAGAAATACTGGCTGAAGAACAGACTGCTAGGCATTAGACACGTCAAAAATTGGCAGGACAACCAGACTCACACGGCAGCGATCAATATCTTGATGTCTCGTGTGCAGCAGGTTACCCCAGGGGCTGATGCTGGGGCCAGTATCATTCAATACCTTAAACAATAACATGAATGATGCGACAGAAAACATGCTCAGCACATTTGAGGGCAACGCTAAACAGAGAGTGAGAGAGGACATGCCAAACAGCAGACCTTCAGTCTAATGAGTTCTTCAAAAATTTCAGGTCTATGCCAACAGAAACCTCATGAAGGTCAACAAGGAGAAGTGCAAGTTCTGCAGCAGTGCAAGACAACCTCAGCCCTGCTGGAAAGGACCTGCAATGTACATTTTTTGTATAGCAGCACAAAATCTATGGAGTTACAGAGCATAAAATGGGCCTAGCGTTATCTTCTGTCCAGGCTTTTATCAATAAGCAACGTAAAGGTGCCACTTTCATCTATGCAATGTGCTACTCCTGGTATCATCTCTGCAGTCCGTTGCCCTAACAATAACCCCATCTCTGCACCCCTCCTTTGAGTCTACCTTCTTCACATCTTCTTGCTACCTTCAGCATTTTACCAAATATCTGTACAATGTAAGATTTTACTATGCTGTCAAACACTTCTTTCACTGGGCTCATGCCATCATCCATTTATTATTCTCCTACCAGCGCTTATGTACTTTTAGTATTTTTTTTCCTAAGTTCACAGACTTTGTTAGGGACCTCAGGTGCCCGGAGCGAAGATACGTATCAATAAACACCTTGTACAATGGGAGAGCGATCACTCGTGTTAGAGCACTGAGGTGCCACTGTAATCCCTGTTTTAACAGTGATGACAGTCATCTTGCGAGGTTTTCAGTTCCTAGGAGGGCTGACAGAAGGCAAAATTGCTTAATTCCAGGTCGCTACTTTTCTTACCTGACCGCACACATCTACTCAAAATGAAAGGAGTACTGGAGAATCACTGAAACAGTTACTGTTTAAACTTAGAAACACTTTGCAAACATTAGGGTTAGAACATCCATGCCATGCTTAGGTATCATTATTAAACACCAAACATTAAAGGCTGGGGAACTCCGTTTAAACCCCTGAATAGGCCTATTGAAGCCCTCAGTAAAAATTAAACAGAAAATGCATATATGGCAAAGAGAAATGTGCTTGTTGGCTGCTCCAGCCATCAATTCACAGAACCATAGAATCATTAAGGTTGGAAGGGACCTTTAAGATCATGAAGTCCAACCATTAACCTAAGCTGACAAAACCACTTCTAAACCATATCCCCAAGTACCACGTCTGCCCTTTATTTAAACACCTCCAGGGATGGCGAATCCACCACCTCCCTGGGCAGCCTATTCCCATGTTGGATAACCCTTTCAGTGAAAAAATTTTTCCTAATGTCCAACCTAAACCTCCCCTGGCTTAACTTGAACCCATTTCCTCTCGTCCTATCACTTGTCACTAGGGAGAAGAGGTCAGTCCCCATCTCTCTCCAACCTCCTTTCAGGTAGCTGGAGAGAGAGAGAGAGACC
>VYXH01005660.1:459391-484912 GCA_013397275.1 Burhinus bistriatus
GTGAAGGGGGGGAGAGCGGCCCTGAGGAGAAGGACTTGGGGGCGTTGGTGGATGAGAAGCTCAACAGGAGCCAGCAACGTGCGCTGGCAGCCCAGAAAGCCCCCCGCATCCTGGGCTGCATCCCCAGCAGCGTGGGCAGCAGGGCCAGGGAGGGGATTCTGCCCCTCTGCTGCGCTCGGGGGAGACCCCCCTGCAGTGCTGCCTCCAGCGCTGGGGCCTCAGCACAGCAGAGACATGGACCTGCTGGAGCGGGGCCAGAGGAGACCACCCAGATGATGGCAGGGCTGGAGCCCCTCTGCTGGGAGGCCAGGCTGGGAGAGGTGGGGGTGTTCAGCCTGGAGAAGAGAAGGCTGTGGGGAGACATTAAACCCCCTTCCAGTCCCTCAAGGGGCTTCAGGAAAGGTGGGGAGGGATTCTGGATCAGGGAGGGGAGCCATAGGACGAGGGGTAATGGTTGTAAACTAAAAGAGGGAAGATTTAGACTAAATATAAAGAAGAAACTATTTACGCTGAGGGTGGTGAAACCCTGGCCCAGGTTGCCCAGAGAGGTGGTGGATGTCCCATCCTTGGAAACATTCCAGGTCAGGTTGGACGGGGCTCTGAGCAACCTGGTCTGGTTGAAGATGTCCCTGCTCATGGCAGAGAAGTTGGACTAGATGGCCTTTAAAGGTCCCTTCCAGCCCTGATCTGAGCAGCCCTTTCCTTGAGCTCTGCCTGCTGAGCTTTGTGCCTGACCTTGCTCTCTGAGCTGGGAACGGCTGTGGGGTGTGCTCCTTGCTTTGGGGTCCCGCTGCACAGTTGTACCCAATATGTTTTTCCATGGGCTCCACTTCAGGAGGGATCTTTGTATGCATGCCCCTCCTGGGATACGTATGCATGTCACATCCACCCCCTGGCTTGGTGGTGCTCCCAGTTGAGGGAGGGAAGGGTTGTGCAAGCACGTTCAGCAAAACATGCCACAGAGACTCATCCTGCAGTAACATGTTTTATTGTACAATAATGTCTTTTTTTCCCCCCCCTGCAGCTTTCTGGTAGTTGATATATGCAGCACTCCCCTACATTTAGCCAATGTACTGTATCATGCCAGTCTTGCAGACTACTTTTTGTGTGAAGATGCGCTAAGTAGCTTACATCTCCAGAGATCAGTGTCTGCACGTATGTTTGCAATAAAAATGTAGAAACAAAAAGTGAACAGAGTATAAGTACTTGTGGAGAATGTCGCCATATCTTTGGGGGTAATACGATACATACTGAATGTATAACACCAGCGGGTTTCTAGTGGAGAAGACTTACAGAAGCTAGAACAATGGTGTTTTGGTTTTCAAACAGCTGAAGCTCATTTTATGCATATAGTCATGGTCAGTAGAAGGAAGGGGAATTTGTACAAAACCCTACAAAGAGGATTTGTCAACTAGGCAGGCATCTTACACAGAGAATTTCACAGTATGGGAAAAGACAACGCACAAGTAAGAAGCAGCAAAGAAGTTATGGAATGGAAATGGTAGTAATTCAATGCAAAATTCATCTGGAGGGCTTTGAAAAAGTTGGATTGTTGGCTGAATAGGAGAGAAGATGATAAAACGACAGACTAACACCTAGTCTGTGAGGGGAAGGCCAGATAATTCTCTCAAAAAATGGTCTATGACAAAGGAATGCAGTTCCATTCAGCTCGTAATCAGGCTGGATTTTACACAGATATGATACTCTTGAGACATAGAACTTAATTCATATTTATAAAGGAGTTGGATATTTACGGCAATATTGAGGATTCTCAGGTGCTCCTAAAAGAATGTGGAGAAGCAGGAAATCCATGTTTTAGGAGTCAGGCTTTCTTAAAAATTCAAATGGGAACCTGAGAGGGAATCTGTCCCTTCTCTGTTTTCATATTCACTGGTCCTTTGTTTGAAAGGTGAACGACATCCTCTTTGAGCACAAGTAGTCCCAAGATTGCGGTCAGTTTTTCAAGTTTGATTAAATTTTGATATGGTTAGAATTATTGAGATCAGGACTGGAGAGGACCTCGGGTGATCTCCCAAAAAATCTTGCAAGAACCTGAAAAAAATCCATTAAATAAAGAATCAGTGAATATAGAGACCCATATCATAAATAACTATGTGATATTTTGACAATGAAGTTAGTAACAATATGAAATGCTGGATAACAAAGGGTGAACTTAATTTGAAACATGTTCACCTAATTAGCTGTTCTCTCATTTATAGTGTCACCCATGCTGATGTTTCCCAGCTCTTTCTTACTTTGTAAGAAGCCGTGAAAGATGATGACATCCACCAGTTTTGTACCGGCCAGTAGTAATGACTAGTCTCCATTTCTTCTGTTTCACCATATATGTCTGTACTCACTATCTGCCAAGGCTGTGTTTCTGAAAAACACACCGGTTAATGTCACGATGGATGGCAATGCGATTTTCCCATAAGAGTTAAAGATCAGGCTGGGCATTCAGTCTCACATTTACTGCGAGCATCCTTGCTGCCTCTTTATGCATGGTTCCATTTTCATTGCCATCGTCCTTGCATGAATCGAGGTCAGTCAGAGGTGAAGGGCAGAAAAACAGGCTGATGTTTGGCTGTTCAGCCTCGCAGATGAAGTGGCCGAGGTCTTTCAGAGCCGTGACGTGCTCTGAAATGCCAGCTGCTGAAAAGCCAGCGTTCTCTCTGCTCAGATGATCCCAGCGATCCTCCATGCTGTACGTGCCGTACCTCTGTATTTACATTGTGTGTATCTCTTAAATCATAAGTGTCCCTGCTGGTACCTTAATTCTTAGGGGAAAAATTGCTTTGTCACCCATTGCATTCAGCTGCTTCATTTGTGAGGCTGATAACAGCAGAGCGGGGCGCTGAAAGATTGGCGGTGGGACTCCAAAACAGTGGTTACAGCAGTGACGGATAGCGGGGCCGTTGATGCATTTCGATTACAGCTATTAGGGGCAGGAAACAGTCTTTCATTCTGTGTTTGTATGGCACTTCACACACTGTGTTCCTGCTCCGTAACTGGATCCGAAGTATTAAATAGTAATAAGCCCTCATGCCACTTAACAAACAAAAACTGCTGGTTTTCAGAAGTGCTTCTTGGCTCCATGGAAACAGAATACTTTTTAAATTAGATAAATCCCACTTACCTTTCAGGAAAGTGTGGACTATCCTCTTGTTCCACAGGTTGAGGTCTGGGTGGGAGAGTCTAAAAATCACATTCTAACTTTTAAAAGTTTTCTTGGTACAGTTTTACCTCTCCAAGCAAGCAGCAGAACGTGATTATCTTTTTATTTATAGTGTACTGTGCTTCACACTTGAACATAGACTTTATATGTACCAACACGTCAATTGAATTAAGACGTATAACAGAAAAAGCTTAGATTAAGGCACCTACGCTGTGCTTGCGTTCCCATGTAATAATCACAATGTTCCCAGCACAGCAATCTTGCAGCATATGCTAAAAATCTTCAGGAAACCAATGCGAGGAAGGAAAAAAGAGAGGCACGAGGGAGAGAGCAGGAAGAAAAGGGATGTGGGTTTACCTCTGTCCTTTCAGCCAGGGCTCTACACAAATTCCTAGTCATCCTGTCCTAGGACCTTGCTCAAAATGTACACAGGCTTTTTCCAGGACGTGACATTCACTGTGCATAATCCTTTCCTTCAGAGTTAAATTTGCTAGTCTCTGGTTTAGGATAGATGCGTTTTTCCCACATAGCAAAATTTGCTGTGTCTTGAAATCAGTAAAGCCCTAAGTCACCACCTCTGTGGTGATACAGTGATCATGAAGCTGGCTTTGTGCTGCAGTGTGCATCTCCTGGAAAAGCAATCTCTGGTTTTTATTTGAAAATATACAGTCAAAAAAGATCCTCCACAGGCGTTAGTGGATTGTTCAGTGCTTAATTACTGTTAAAAATATGCACCTTATTTTTAGGTTAGCTTCAGCTCCCACCCATTAAATCTTATCTTTCCTGGAACGAGGAGATTTCTTTCATGCAGCTTTTGTGATGCGCGCTTATTGCTGTAGAGTGTGGTCATCCCTCAAGGTAAGATAAACAGGACTCTGGGAGTTCATCACAGTGAAGTATGTTTCCTAATTCTCTAAGTATTGTCATTGCACTTCTCTGAATCCTCTCCAGGTTTTCACCTGACATTATTTCCTGATTTTATTTTCTTTTTTTTCACTTTGATGAAGATGTGAGTAATGAATACAGCTTTCTGATACAGGTCACCCCAAAGCATGTGCTCATGTCATGTGGTTTCCCAATTCATGCTTGGCTTTGCATTCATTTATATTAGATGAATTATCTAATCTGTATGAGACCTTCCAGCCTCAGAGTAACACTGCTGTGATTCCCGAGGGCTCTTCTGGAATTTATTACCAATGTATAGAAATACATAGACAATTATGGCAGATACGTAGAAGTTTACGTTCCGTGCCTAGTCCTTGGCATTGTTTAAATTACTAGTACAGACTTGTACCAATGCCCCATCTTTGTCACTACTCCTCCTGTGGTTTTTGGGTCAGCTGCGAGCAGTTGGAAATCATTTTCCATGTTCTTCTCCGTAATTGATAAAAATGTCAAATAATGGAGCTTGGGACTGATGCCGACATGACATCACTGTAAACACGCTGACCTTACGATGATTGCCTTGTTGCAATCACATTTTGTGACTGGTCAGGTAACGAGATCGCTGAAAAAGCACGTATTTTCATCAGAACAAACCCGCTGCTTCCCCAGTTTTAGGGAAAAGACATGAACTTGTTCTAAGGGTTTTCAATCAAGGGAACTGGAGACTTCTAAGAGCCACAGTTCTTTTTGGGAAGAAGAAACCTGAATTGCTGTATCAACAGCTGTATCTGTTACCCCAGAAGGACAGCAAAGATGGTAATACAGTAAAGCAATCTACAGGAGACGGTTTCTAGAGAAAGGCGGGAAGATTAATCAGTCATTCATCCGCCTTCCATTTGGGATCTAGATGAGCATTTAGATCAAGATTAAGCTACATAAATTATACTAAAAATGGAACTGACGTAGAAGAGCCATCAGTGCTGTGCCACAGAATAATGCAGTGATTTGGGATTTACAGAGGGATGTCAAAAACAATGGGCAATTTGATAGAACAGTGCCTACTGTATGTGCCAGGGAGAAGATGAAAATGGGGGATACAAGCAGCCTCTTCACACAGGTTCTTTATTTTTCCATTGCACTGTAGCAATTATGGAAGAAAAAAAAAATGTGCTAATGCAACAAGCAAGCTATCTGCAAGTTTTCTTACTGGCAGGTGTAACCTTTGGTTCTCTCTTTCCTTTACTGGAGCTTCAAGGTGCGTCTTTATAACTAGTCACCACGTGTTCACACGAGCCAGGGTGATGCAGACACCTGCATTTTGGTGTCTCTGCGTGAGTCAGGTTTTGAGCTCTCGTGATAGTCACTGAAGAGCTGGTCGATGGGGCGTTTGGTTTTGCTGCCTGCACCTAACTGTGTAACACCATTTGTTCCTGAGGAACGTCACCTGCACCTTAGGTGCTCCTCCAGGTTGGCACTGATCTCACAAACACCTTGTGTCATATCTGCAAGCTCCACACAGACATCTCTGATGCTGTAGAGCATTTCAAAGGGCTTTCAGCACCCATATGGGAGCAGCTGAAAAAAGTCCTACCATCAGCAGTCTGAGAAAAGCAGTTCAGCTGAGAAAAGATCACTGGTTTAGGACCTCGTTCACCCTAGTTTCCAGTGATTATCAAACAGAAAATAATTGCCTGTCTTCAGAGTTCAGGTGCCCTGTGCATATGTAGACACCTAAATCATAGATAGAATCATAGACTCATAGAATGGTTAGAGTTGGAAGGGACCTTAAAGACCATCTAGTCCCACCCCCCTGCCATGGGCAGGGACACCTCCCACTAGACCAGGTTGCTCAAAGCCTCATCCAGCCTGGCCTTGAACACCTCCAGGGATGGGGCAGCCACCACCTCTCTGGGCATCCTGGGCCAGGGTCTTACCACGCTCAGCATAAAACATTTCTTCCTTCTGTCTAGTCTGGATCACCCCTCTTTCAGTTTAAAACTGTTCCCCCTCGTCCTCTGGCTCCACTCCCTGATCCAGAGTCCCTCCCNGGCCCACCTCTCCAGCCTGTCCAGGTCCCTCTGGATGGCATCCCTTCCCTCCAAATCTCCAAAATTTACAGATTTACAAAATTTACAAATCTCTGAAAAAAACATCTCCAAATCTTGAGCCAAATCCTGCCCAGACACAAAAAGTCAAACAGCTTTGTGCAGGGTTGCCTGTCACCGCGCGTTTGTGTCCTGCGCAGGTGCAAACACCTGCTAGAACTGAATTAACACTTTGCAGCCAGGTAGGTGGGAGCCCAAGAGTTAGCTGAGATCTCTTTCAGTGGTGGGGTTTCTCATGGCTCCGTAAATTTCCTGGGCTTAAGAGAAGTTACCAGCAGCTGAAGCTCAGCCCCAGGGGTTTTAAATCCAGATTTCCCACTGCCGTACAAAATATTGTGTCGATCAGATTCCAGATTATCAGAGGGCAAATTACTGGGTACATGGAGTGGCCGGTGCTGCACACATCAGGTTAGATTGTCTTTAGCATCTTTCCCTGCCTAAAATCTAAAATTTTAACACAGATTTCAGTACTTGGAAGCCATCGTGACACAGCCCTTCTCTTGGTAAACCTGTAACTTTGGTAATAAATTTCTCAATAAATATTTTCTGTACGATTCACTTTGGGATTTCTGTGTTTTTATCACCCTGAACTCACGTTTTGCAGGATGGACTTTATGAATAGAAATAAATCACTGCAGGTGAGAGCAGAGAAAAACAGGTTTGGGTGGGACTGATAACGCCCAACTCTAGCTGTTCAGAAGTACGGCATAGATATTTTCTGTAGCAAACAAAGGAAGAGTAAAATTTTCAGAACATAATTCATCCCATCTTAAAGCAGGAGAGTGGAGCAGATAGGATGGACTGTGCTCCAGAGAGGTTTATTTCATGCAGCTCCCATCGAGTGCCCTGGTGAGTAGCTGAGAGTAGAGAGCTTGATTTTATTTTTTTCTGATAACTGAAATTAGGCCAAAGTTGTTTCCTTTATTTACCTGGGGAAAAATGCTGAATTTTAAAGCAAATTTCAACCCTATGAAAATTTTACTCGTATTACACATTGATTAGCCATTCCAAAATTTCATTTAGCATCCTATCCTTCATATTCCCCGTCATAACTACTATTTTACATTCCCCGCTCCCCATTTTCTTTACTGACCTCATAGCTCTCAAGATCTATTCCCTCCCTTACTGAGACCTTCTTTTCTTCCTGAACCCCAAATTCACATTTGCCAAAATATTTGTCTTTTTCAAGTTCTTGCACGTCACTGAAAGTCTTAAGTATATTCCCATAAATCCGTACAAGTGGCTGAGCTATATTAAGGATTTTTATTTATTTAAACTATCAATAGTGAAAAAATAAGCAACGATAATGTGTAAACGGTACCCTGCGCTTTGGGGTAACATTTCACGAAGGCGCAGCACGCTGCTCTGCTGGAGGTACTGATGTGATCTGTCTTACAGATATGAATAAATGGTGTATAACTGGATTTCCTTTATCATCTCCCATAATAAATTCTGCAGATAACACGGAATATCTTCAAAACCTGTAAAAACATCACTTCTGTAAATAAAGCAAGGGTGTTTTTTCCTAGCCCGCTGCCTTGTAATAGATCAGATAGTGGAAAAAGTGTAACGTGTCACCTAACATGTATTTTTGGCAGCCTGTTTTGCTTATAGGCACAGATATACACTTGGTGAAAATATTGTGGCTTGCATTGCGATTCTGTTTTTGTCTGACGGCAAAACCACACAATAATAAAAAAAAATAATTAAAAAAAAGCTAATGGAATCAATTAAGTTTTTTGGTGGAAAATTATGCAACATAAACATGCTCCGCCGGTGGTTTTAAATGCATTGCACAGTGTCTAGGAGATTCCTTGGCTTTGTCAGTCGGCGCTGGTTGTATGCGGTGGCGCTGATGACTTCACAAAAACAAACGACAAGAGTTGTTTACGCCGCCCTACCGAAGGAAATAATCGTACTTAATAGTGCTGCTTTCCCATACAGGGCTAAAAACCCAGCTCTTGTGCTATATGCTGTAATAAGCTTTTTATAAATGTGCTCCTGTGGCGCTCAGCAGAGCCTGCTGGGCCGATACTATAACATGGAAAGGGAGCTTCATAAGCTTTAAGCGCTATCGTATATTACCGTACAGCAGCGTTCCCTCTTATTAATAAACTTTGTAAGAAATACACAGGCAGAAGATTAAAAATACATGTATGATACTATCCCCGGTAATAAAAGCTGATGTTGTTTGGACTGCTTGTTTATTTGCTTGCCCTGTAGGAGATGGTTTAAGGAGTACGGTGAATATGATTGAACAGATGAGCTTTCCCTCCGGGCCCTGCTTCGCCCTGCCCAGCATCTTCCCAGGGCTGCTGGTCCAGGGCTGCTGGTCCAGGGCTGCTGGTCCAGGGCTGCGGGCTGCTTCCCTAAGCCCTCTTGTGGGCTCCTTCCTCCACTGCAGCAGTTCCCACAAACCAGGCAATTAGCCTGCTCCCACAAGATGAGCTTTATGAAACGTGCGCTGTTTCCTCACCTCCCTGCGTAAGAAAAGCGCGTGAAAATAAAATAAAACTGGTATTGCGTTAAAGGTGATGAGGAATTTTCAGGGCTTTGACCACAGATATCTTATTTTCGCTCTGGCATCCAGCAATAACAGTGATTATTGAATTGCAACACAGAAAGCTCTTCTGGGAATAGATAGGCAGCGCAGGCTGTCATCGCTCGGCAAAATGCACTCAGGTGCTGATGTAAATGGAAAGGTTGTATATTTGAGATAGTTTCATTGGAGAAATCATAATAAAATGGATTAAGAGACACCCGAAATGCTTCTCGGTTTTAAACAAAAATATCAGGACATTTCCTGACAGCATCTGGATCCTTAAGGGAAATTAAATGCCAGGTAATATTCTATTTGGAAGAAAATAAATTAGCAGCATATGTAAAATATATCTGACTGCCTATTAAATTATCTTCTTTATCATCCACGGGATGTACAGACTTTTGATTCCATTCTTTATTGGAACTGCTACGCGGTGTATCGCTGTGTGGTACATACAGGAATGCACAGGTCCAGATCATTAAAGATACTTAGGTATTGAAATTCTGTTGGTATCTTGATATTTTAATTCCAGAGGAATCAGTGGGACTGTGTCACCTCTTCTGCCCCCCAGGAATGGACATCCCAAATGAGACCGATGTCCCAAAGCCATAATGAGCCCAGTGCAGCTGCTGTTTATTGAATATAGTTTTTCACAGTGATGGGGTAGAATTACAAGGCTAGTTTAGAAACAGTGGCGTAAAGAGGATTAAACTAGAGATAATTCACAGGATTTTGACAATTGTATGGTATAAGGCTTCCAAATGAGTGTAAGAGCAACACAGAAGAGTAGTCTGTTACAGGACCAGATGTGGAGAGGAGTAGAACAGTGGAAAATGGGACATGGACAGCTGCAGAGCTGGGCATAACTTTTTAGGTAGTCAATAGCCGTACTTTTTACGGACAAACTGGGCAGAGCATAATTTACAACCAATGTTGTTGTAACCAAAGGTTATGACTTTCAGCAGCAATGTTCTTGGACGATGAAGTGTCCTACAGCTGGAGTCATTAAAAATTCAACATTTGTCATAACTCTGTAATTGCAGTCCCTTGGTATCTTCTATTCTGAGTGTGGGAGGTTATAAATATTGTTGATGACTCAGCATTTGCTTTAGGCTTCTTGGTCTTTACTAGTCATATTTGCACTACTTATTCATGTTGTCACTGTTCGTCAACGCGAACCTTCACCCAAGTGGAGGAGATTTACAATGAAGTCTGGGGGACATTTGCCTTTAGTTCAATTAATGCTAATTTGGACTTTTCTTTTATAAAAGGGTTTTTTAAAATTGCTTTCCCTTTTCATTAAAATATGCAAAAGAAGAACAAGGCGATACAGTTTTTACCTCTCTTTGGGATGGGCATGTTCCTTCAAATATTTTCCAGGATAGCTGGAAGGATACAAAAATCTTAGTTTGGGGATGAGCAGTTCTGGCATAAATACCAAGAGACGACACTTCCATCCTTAAAATAAGCCCCCCGACATAAGTGATAATTTAATATACATCATACCATCTGCTTGCAGAAATGTGCAAGCTGCTCCCAAAGAAGGCAATGGGAAATGCATTTTTCCTATTATTTTAAACATTCCAAGATCTAACTTGATGTCCTGGAATCATGCAATAGTCACTTTTCCCCAAAGACACATACAGCTTGCCGCTAGAGAGAATAATAACCGCTGCAAAACCCACCATTTCTCCTCTTCCTCCTCCTCCCTCTGCCCTTCACAACCTGCCGGATGAAAACCCCGACGCTGCAGAGTGCTCTGCCGGGGTGAAAAGGCAGATGGGGAAGGGAGAAGGTTTCAGAGCTACAAGGCACAGGGGCCCTGACAGCAGCTTTTCTCTTCATCCACCGTGAGGTTCCACCTTGAACGCTTTTATTAATCGCGACTTCACCTGCAGAAACGTGTCAGCAGGCAGGATATGTGCTAACACATGCAAGCAGCGACTGAGGCCAAAGGGTTGAGCTCACTGTTTCCCCCATACACCAGTTTATACAAAATGCTAAGCTGAGTCAAGCCTTGCTTGTGCGGTGGGGTCTTCTGCAGCCTCCCCCAGGCTCACTGGAGCATGGGTCCAGCCTTGGCAGGGCTGCACGGACACCACGGAGGAGTCTCCTCTTGCTGATGAGGCCACTCACAAACACTTGAAGAAAAGTTTGAGAATAAGGCAAACGTACCATGACGCTTCCCCAGAACCTCCTCTTGGCTTGCGCCATGATCTGCAGCTCAGGCTTTTCCTCAGATGCTGTCTTGATCTTGTACTATGAAATTATAATCGTTCTCCGCTCGACTCCTTACAGCGCTTGCTGATCTGCAGACATCTCCCTCCCTTCTTCTCCAGGCTCAACTGCCCATTTCAGTCAAACTCATCTCTTCTCATGTTGGTGTTGTTCCACAGCCTCCAGCATCCTTACTCCTTTCATTGACACTTTCCCAGCTTCACAGTGTCCTTTTTGAGGGGGAAGAAAGGGGACGCAAACAACACACATTTTTTAAGGTGCAGTGGCACCATGATCTACAGATGTGCAAAGCAATCCTAGAATTATGAATGGTTTTGTTTGGAAGGGACCTTTGGATGCCTCCACTCAAATCCTACACTCAAAGTAGGGCCAGCTTAGCCCAGGGTCTTGTTCACTTGGGATTTGGCTATCTCCAAGGATGGCAATTCCACTGCCTCTCTGGTCAATGTTTGACCACCCTCACGTGGAGATTTTTTCCCACACATCTAGCCAGAACCTCCTTTGTCGCAGTTTGCGTGCATCTGAATGTGCACCCTTTCTCTGTGCACCTCCAAGAAGAGTTTTGCTCCATCTTCTCAGCATCTTCCTTTAAGATAGTTGAAGGTGGCAATAAAATCTCCACTCAGCCTTTTCTTCTTAACGCTAAACAAAGCCAATTTCTTCAGCCTCTCTTCATATTCCACGTGCTCCATTTTCCAAAGCATACTGATGGTGCCAATGGACCCACTCCAGTTTGTCAGTGTCTTTCTTGCTGACTGGGGAGTCTAGAGACCGGATGCGGTTCCCCAGATGGGTTTTTACATATGCAAAAGGATGGGATTTTTTTATTCTTTTTCACTTCCTAACAATTCCTAACATGCAGTTTGTCACTTGGAGGGGAAAAAAATTCTTATTTTTTTATTTCCTACTGAGCAATGGGTTTTCTGCCTTTTTTGTGGCCCTACCTGCCCTAGTTCTAAGATCACATGTCCACCGACACCACCTCACTCGGCTTCAGTACTTGTCAGAGATTTAGAGTTGCTTTTCGCCCTGCTCTTTAATTTGCCATGACAGACGCTGCATCTCAGCTCCCCGTTTATCATCCGGCCTCTCAGTGTTGTGAGGTTTCTGCAACTGGTTTTCCTTGGCACAACCTCGAATAATCCAATATCATCAGCAAATATATCATCCTTATCATCAGCTTTGTTCAGCAGTCCACCTCCCAGCACTAGGATCCTGTTAACCATTCCCCTCTCCTGCAAAATGCTTTGTTGATTGTCCTTTAATCGGTGAAAAACCACCACTCATACCATCCCATGCCCATGACAGCTTGCTTTTCTTAGCCCTTTGGTCAGGGTTTCTGAAAGGTCCCATACGCAACAGGACCAGATTAACGTACTGGTGGGTGCTGGTGAAGAGGTCTAGCAGTTTTGTTAAGTTAGACTTCAGCCTGCAAAACCCACGTGGACTCTTCCCCAACTTCATGTGCTTAATGTTTCTCTGCTGTGTAATAATTACTGGCAATTTCCTCTGCACAGACGGTTCAGATGCAAATTCCTTTGGTGTTCTTCGATGCTGCGGCCTGCAGATCTGAAGTTACTCATTTTACACCCTGGTCCTCTGTTGGCCCTTCGTACTGCCTGGCAGGCTTCTTAATCCAATCGTGTTTGGAAAAGGATTGATAATTTGTTCGTGCTCTTAGAAAGTTGTTCTTCAAATCTTTCAGTCTACCTTTTTAATAGAATGTACGCTCTCTATTTTTTCCTTGTTTGAACACGAAGTCTTCTTACTTGTAATAGCCTCCTTCGCTCTGATCTTTAATTACAGTAGCTTTCTTCTGGTCTTTTTAAAGTCTTTTTTGATACACTCTATGTATTTTCTCTGAGCCTCTAATATGGTGTCTTTAAACAATATCTCTGCTGCTGGCAAACATTTCATCCAGTCATGGCTCGTACTAATTTCCTTTTAACAAGTTGCCTCATTTTTCGCAGGGCTCCTTTTTAAATCCAAGACTGCACTGGTGATATTTTTGGCTTTCTTGTTCCTACGACGATACCGAATCTCAGTACATTACGGCTTCTCGTACAGAGTGTCTCTTTGATAATACCCCAGTGAACCGGGGCTGCATCAGGAGTTCCTTCTCCACTAACTACATCTCCAAGAAATATTTGTTCACAGGTATCTAAAAATTTACCCTCAGCACCGTGTTTCAACATTATATTGACGCAGTGTACATGACTTTTCCCCTTTTTATTGCATCTTGTACAACAACAGCATCTCTAGTTTCCTTTAGGACATCTCGGGCAGCGTCACTACCCTGGACAAGCTCTGTTATAGTCCTCTTAGGTGTGGGGTTTCAGTCTGTTGGCATGAACGTTATTTGTCGATACAGTTAGCTTGCTTATCTGATGTGACTCTTCCAGTTTCTCTAACTGTGGCACTACTCCTCCAGAATGCAAATTACTCTGCCCCTCCTCTGTAATTTAGAGTTTGCTCTGGTAGTGTCCTGATTATCTTCTGCCCAGTAATTTGCTGCAATGCCTGTTATGTTCATATCTGCACCCAAAAGCAGTTGAGGCCAGTTCATCTATCTTGTGTTTTATACCCGTTGCATTGATATGAGGAGCACATCAACGTATGCCCCAACTGCCTGGTTTATGTGTCCACTGAAGTAGGATCTGAATTGTCCTAAGAGATCTTCAACACTTTGACCGTATCTTTCTCACCTTCAGTTGTACCCTTCACTCCAGAACACAAAATTCTTGGCCAGGATTCAGTTTCCAGACAACTACTGTCCTTTCCATTCACACCGGGACACTGTACAGCTAGGAAGGACAAGCTGAAGGTCAAGAGAGCAACTTCACAGCTGGGAGCTTGAGTTTGGACTCGTGGCGAGGGAAGGACATTACCTTGAGGGTGGGAGCTCCTCTTTCTAATGCTGTTCATGCACTTCCTTTAATGACCCTTAAAATGGATAGGCAGAGGACTCCTTTCCCCCCCTGGCAGCACCTACCTTTTAGATGCCTGCCTTCTCCAGTGATACCCCTCTAGCTACACCTGCACATAACTTCTGCATCATGCCCCATAGTCCTAGTCAACACATCATCCAGACCTTCCCCATGGAAAAGGTGTCTTAAGCCATGTTCCTCTCCGGAGCAGGGAGACCTCCTACAATGCTGCAGGACTTTTCCATACACTCGTGGTTTGCAGGCTGGAAGCTCCCACACATGCAGGGAGCTTTCCTCTGAACACCGAGGACAGACATCCCTTGAAAGCACAAGGAGAAAAGGAGAGATGGCTGCTTTTCTTTAATACTTGAGGGGGTAGAGAAGTCAGATATCATATGGTAGACCCATGTTCGCTACATTTTCAGAGAAGCTGAGATTGCAGCTGTGCCTTGAAAGCTTCCTCCCAAATAGACCCCACCGGGAGGACTCAGAAATCCTTTTTTTTTCCCAGTCCTTGTGAGATTCAGACACGAGGAAGGCATTGAGCAGATCAGCCCTGCAAAGGACACTTTAAATCACCGTAACATTCACCAAAACTGTCTCACCTTCCCTGGCTTTTGGCTGTTCTTTGCAGGCGTCATTCCTCTCTTTATACCACCCCAAACATCTGGATGGCCATGGGTTGAGGCACACCACAAAACTGATCTGGATTAAAATAAATCCAGAAAACAGATATATATATTTGCTCATGTTTTAAGGGGTTAAATCTTTTCTCGGTCCTAGTCCTAGAAGTTGTCGGAGATGACTGCCACTAAAACCCAGTGGCACTGTTGATCTGCACGTTCTTGACCAGCTCTGGTGGGTTCTGGGCATTGTCTTCTCCCTCCCACAAGAGTGGAGCTGCTGATTTGGAAATGGAGCTGGAAAACATTCAGATGCTGGGAGGTGCGCGTGCTTGCCGCAAAGCTCTTACAGGTGTGCTAATGAGAGACAGCGCTCTGCTCATCACAAGCCTGAGACCTTGGAGAATATTAGTAAAAATGCCAATTTGCATGTCTTGGGGTTAATTGAGGAAATCTCCGATGGAAAAATCTTACTGTCACTTCTGAAGCCTGTTCTGAATACAAATCGTGTGTCTCCACAGGATATTTTGAAAGCTTTTCAACTTCTTCGCAAACCTGTAGAAACAAGGAAGGCGGTTAGCTCCCAGAGCTCACAAAGGAAGTTTATCTCAAAATTCATAGTCACTTTTTATCTGTGTTGACATTAACAAGGGACTCATAGACCAAGCGTGGAGGATATGTGGGATCCTCTACCAAAGAAACAAAAAAGGCACATGAGTATTTTCCTAGCTATTACCTAAGCCACACATTTTTCTAAGGAAAAAAGATACTTCTGCTTGCAAAAGAACTTCTTTTCAGGTGGGACAACTGCCTTACTTTATGCCTTTACTCTATGCCAAGATTCTTGTGGAGGAAATACTTACTGGATTTTTTTTACCTTTGATTAAGCTGAGAAGTTGTTTGACAATATGCGGTTGTCTCATTGAGAAGCTTCAGAAAGTGCAGAAAAAAGGAACTAGTTAATTCACCTGACCCTGATGAAGAATCCATGCAGATTTCTATTATCCCAGAATCACAATGTGTTTTTTCATCACCTGATCTTCTAGGGGGGTTTCTTTGCTTTTACAAGTGTTTTATTATATGCCACTATAAGATTACCACTGACAGTGCAACTCACAACCAGAAATCCAGAATATTTCTATGTTTAATTGCAAATGCTGTGTGATTCTCTGATCATTCGATCAGCCGTTAGGGGATTTTATAAATGTCTTGCTCCACATTATGTCTGTATAATTAACCGCTCTTGTTGAAACACCTAATTTTTGAGGAGTTTATGGAGATCACTAGGGAGAAGCATTGGTTTGATGATGATTTTAAATGAATTATTGCTTGGTTTTCAAAGTTAGCTTTTAGTAGTTTTGACATTCAGTCTTTTTTTTTTTTTTTTTAAACCAGCATGTCCTGTGGAACAAAAAGATAAAAAATTAATTAGAAAAGGCAAGAAAAGAGAATAAAAAGACCAAATTTTGCCTTCAGCAAGAGTTCCATAAAACCAAACTCAATTCCTGAACCTTCATCAGAACAGAAAAGTTTTATTAAATTCCTTTCGCTTACATTTTTCCAGTTTTCTCATTTGAGCATTCAGACGTGGCTGTGCGATGCTGCTGATTTCAACGTGTCGCAAAGGGTATAATTAAAAGCAGAATTCTACCTTGATTATCGCTCTGATACGTGCACTTACCAGCAGTCACAAGATGATGAGCTGCTAAAACCGTACAACCATGCGAAGTATTACGGGTAATGTGGCGTGCCCTTGTTTGGGGTGGCTTAGTGCCACAGAGGCACCGGTGAGGGGCGAAGATCTTGGGGTGAAACCCCCCAGGAGGGTGCCAGAGCCATGAGTGTGTTTGGTGGCGTTGCAGTGCCCCTCCGGTGCTTCCTTGGGTGAGTACCAATTCGCTGTGCCTAAACACCGCATCGATGAAGTGGGGACAAGCACACATTATCCTTTCTCTTGCAAAGGCAAGGGACATTGAGAGGCTAAATAAAATTAATTAGTGCCTGAAGTAGTGAAGATGCAGACTACAATGGTTAACTGTACAATGAGTACAGGTTTCAAGATCTGTCACAAGCTGCTGAAGGAGAAATAAAAATCTAATTTTTTCACTGGCGTTAACATGGGAAAAGCAACCCAGGCAGTCACTTTTGAAGAGAAATTAGGAACAAAAGAGAACACATGTGGTAAAATGTTATAATAGTCAGAGCCAGAAGATCCTACTCATTTCCTGTAGGAGGAAAGTCACCAAGAATTGGAAAGGGGAAAGCCCACATGATTAAAAGAAGAACAAGACTGACTTCTCTCTGACTGACAGTCTGTGCATCAATGCTATTCTGTTTCAAGACAGTCGTGTTTGCAAGATAGTACAATCAAGCCAAATATAAAGCTGCAGAAAGGCACAATGGCTGGCAGAGAGAGCATCAAAGATTCACTTACCGGTGTAAGAAAGAGACAGAAAATTAAATCTCAAGTGGCAAACAAGGTTTCGACCCTTGTTAAGGTTGACCAGAAGGACTGGCCCTAAATATGAGATAAAAACCAGCGAGACTGGAAAAAATACAGTGTTGTGGGTGTATTTAACATGTGACATATATGATTCTCACAAGGTGCTGGGCTCCGTTTCTTCACGTTAGTTGCGAGGTGGGGACGAGCCTGGTGAAGCCATGGCAAAGTTGATGCATCCCGAAGTTTTATGCTATAATAAATATTATGAAAAAGGCACAGTTCCCTATTTACTTTTTATTGTGAAATTACTTTAAAGCTGCAAGGGTATTTTGGGGTGAAAATGAGTTTATATAGATGTGTTTACATACAGTCATGTAAAAATATGTATACATATTTATATAAATATATACACGTACTCACATCCATATATACTTCTATATACAGCTTTATCACATAAGAGATCTGAAACATATGGCTGGGACATCCACACTGAACTCATTTCCTTGCCAGACCACGACCTCATTTGACCACAGACCTGTGACTAAATTTTCTAGGATCAGATCTAGATTTTCCAAGGAAGGAATGTCTCAGCACCTTAATGCACTGTGTCTTCTGAGAGCCACGATGGCTTATACCCCTCCGGTAGGGTAGAGCTGGGATGGGCAGCACCAGCTTCTGCTGCCTTGTCTGTGGCGTCATAACTGTGCTTGTTGCTGCGTATAATTTATAAGGACCTTCCCCCTTATAGGTTTCACAGTTCTGCACCTACTCCAGGTGCTCAAGACTTTGCTTTCAAGGAAAAGAGGGGTCTTTCTTTCCAAACTCAGCCAGTGCATGCTGTTAAAATGCATCCACCCACCAGAGCATTCACAGCATGTGGGATGGACAAGCAAGACCTTTCCTGCCCGGAGCAGGCTTCTCCTCCCACTTCCTCCTCTCTGACCCCACTCGAGACTCCTCTTGGGGAGGGGATGATTTTACCTCCTTCTGCTGAAGCTGTTGAGATGAGTCTCTAATGTGCCATATGTTCATCGAGCTGCTGGGAGAGAGACCTGTGACCCAGACCTTGCTCCATAAATTAATCCCTCACTTTCATTCACACTAACGAACTAAATGGAGTTTAGCAAAGGCGAGAGAATGGCTCTTTGCCCTGAGGCCAGGCGGTACGGCTAAGCTCACTGTCCCAAAACAAGGGTGGCCATGTCCACACCGTTCACTGGGAATGACCCCTGGTTCATGTTACACCCTCTGCTGTGCCTGGGGATTATTTGGGTCAATGTTAGTTGGCGCAGACCAAAGCTATGCCAGGAAACATGCTGGCAATTTAACACTGCCCTTGCACCCTTATAGCCCAACACCATAGCCATGGTGTTACACCTTATAGCCCAACAGCCCCTCCTGGGGGAGGGCAACCAGAATCCATCCCATTCCTACCAATATCATGCTGATACCAGCAGTAGAGGCCCAAAACGTGGAGATGGGATGTAGGTCAGCAGGAGAGCACCTGGAGTGCAGCACAAAGGAAAACTAGCCACTCCAGCCGGAGAGCTGGATTCGTGGAGGGCCCAACTTAAATGCCTCTATGCAAATGCATGTAGCACGAGGAACAAACAAGAGGAGTTAAAGACGTGCGCACGCCTGCAAGAGTACGATCTAATTGGCATCATGGAGACATGGTGGGATGGGTCCTACGACTGGAGTATTGGAATGGAAGGATACCGACTCTTCAGGAAGGACAGGCAAGGGAGACGAGGAGGGGGTGTTGCCCTCTATGTCAAGGACCAGCTGGAGAGCATGGAGCTCCGCCTGGAGACAGATGAGGAGCTCACGGAGAGCCTATGGGTCAGGGCTAAAGGGAGGGCGGGGACAGGGGATGTTACAGTGGAGTTCTGCTACAGGCCACCTGACCAGGAAGACTGAGTGGATGAGGCCCTTTACAGACAGATAGAAGCAGCCTCATGTTCACAAGCCCTGGGCCTCATGGGGGACTTCAATCACCACGATACCTTTTGGAAGGACAACACAGCAGCCCATAAGCAATCCAGGAGGTTCCTGGAATGTGTCAATGACAACTTCCTTCTCCAAGCGGTAGAGGAGCCAATGATGAGAGGTGCCATGCTGGACCTTGTTCTCGCCAACAAGGAGGGGCTGGTGGAGAAAGGGAAGCTCAAGGGCAGCTTTGGGTGCAGTGACCATGAGATGGTGGAGTTCAAGATCCTTAGGGTGGTGAGGAGGGTGCACAGTAAGCTTGCTACCCTGAACTTCAGGAGAGCAGACTTTGGCCTCTGATTCTATGATTCCATAGGCATAACCTGAGCCTCCTCCTTTCGGAGTCAGGCTAAGGGGTCGCACTTCCTTTTCCTCTCTCTGGTGCAATTCATATTTAAATGCCAAGTAAAGCTGAAAAGCTTCCACTGAAGGGAGATAACAGACCTACACCCCGTCCTGGGATCACAGGCTAGGACCTTTGCAAAGAGGTGGGCTCTCAAACTCTTCAGAGAAAGGAAGGCATAAAACCCTGGTATCCAGCATCCTGCCAGAGAGCCCCATTCCCAGAATTCATGAAGAAAAACCAGTCCTCCATTGCTCTGTTTTGTGATGGTCCTGACTCCCTAAAACCTTCCTACCAGATTGAACCTCTGAGATGGGATTGATGGAGGGAATCTAAAATATGAATCATGACAAGTTTGGTGCCTAGTAGCATCCCCTGGCACTGTTTAATACACGGGTATAGAGGCCCCTCACACGCTTGGGAATGCGAATGTTGCTAACTTGAGCATCTCGGAACACCAGCTACCTCCTAGGTTATACAGCAACCTGACTGGGGCTTGGATGAACCAGATTTAGGAATGGCACATCTAATGCAACCGTTAGACCCATGAGATCTACCCAAATCCCTTTGCGAGTCTTGCTTTTAGTGTCTCTCTGCCTCATTTTCCTGCCTATAGAAGGAGGCTCACAGGTCCCCTCACCCTGCCCGATGCGGGTGTCATGAAATTAAAGACATGGGACTGCTGGGTGCTGAGGTGTTGTATAAGTAGCCTTCTCCATTTCTGTCCTGTTTCCAAAATCCACACTGTCTCCCTGTAGCAAGGCACCTCTTCACTCTCTTCAAGGCATTGCAGGTGAAGACCAACTCAAGGAGGGACTTCTGAGACCCTGTTCAGCTGGGAGAGTTTCTGCATCTTAGTATCAGGGGAGAGTGCCAAAGCCAGGAACCCTGGGGAGACTGAGACTGTGGCATGAGGACAGGCTGAGAGAGTTGGGGGTGTTCAGCCTGGAGAAGAGAAGGTTCCGGGGAGACCTTATTGCGGCCTTCCTGTACCTAAAGGGGCTGCAGGAAAGATGGGGACAGACTTTTTAGCAGGGCCTGTAGTGATAGGACAAGGGGTGATGATTTTAAACTAAAAGAGGGAAGATTTAGACTAGATATAAAGAAGAAATTATTTACACTGAGGGTGGTGAGACCCTGGCCCAGGTTGCCCAGAGAGGTGGTGGATGTCCCATCCCTGCAAACATTCCAGGCCAGGTTGGACGGGGCTCTGAGCAACCTGGTCTGGTTGAAGATGTCCCTGTTCATGGCAGAGAAGTTGGACTAGATGGCCTTTAAAGGACCCTTCCAACCCAAACCATTCTGTGATTCTATGATTCTGTGAAATGCCTTTGCACTGAAAATACACCATCATTAACATGCTGTGTTTTATTTAAAAAGTAAAAGCATTAATTTCCTGGAAATCTTATATAACACCAAGTTGGCAATCCATCTGCCTCATGCCTTTTAAATGATACAAAAAAAAGAAGGTCATGATTATTGCTTACACTCAAAACTGAGCATTGCAATGTAGCAGGAACATGAGTAGGGCAAGGAAAATCTCTGGTTCTCCCAAAAGTCCAGGTTTCCTGCATGCAGAGGGACTGGGAGAAGCTGATCCCTTCACACCTCCTTCGTGTGTGCCTCCAAGCTTCACATTTGCGATTTATCACAGCAGTATATCCCATGACAGCCCCTGTTCACTCACCAGCTATTAAACCTCTAACACCTCTCTGGAGCCACCGCTTTCCAAGAGCAATTTGCTTTTTTGTAGGTTCATCTTGTGGTTTTTGTTCCTAATACATTTAAGTTTGGATTAGGGTGCAATAAAAACAGCTGTCCCTTCCTCATTGTGATTTACCGTTCTGCAGTAAATCTAAGGGATACCTGGGCCGTTCATCAGCAGTGCTTCTATATTTATTTCTCAGTGACTAATAAAAATGTGGAACGGTGGTGTCAGACCTTGTTTTGATCTACGTGAAACTTTCATAAACATCCCTCCATTTGACAGCGATCCTCCTCTGCGGACTGCTTTGTGAGATCTTCCTGTACTGAATCCATTAAAAGGAGATTTCATTGACATTGTAGTGTTATATGGTGCTAATTTAAATGCTTTACAGAAGTCCAAGGACACTGTATTTACTCAAAAAGCAACATTCATTTTTGGCACTGACTGCCCGCTGACAAATGTTATTAAGTTGCTGGCTCTTCAGTATGAGTTACTTCCGCAGTGTCTCATAGGAGGAGATAATCCCACCCATAACATGTTGTTAAGGCCTTATGTTAAGTCAGATGAAGCTGAAGAAGAGCTTCTGCATTTGTCCCAGTATCCAAGCCTTGTTAGTCCTCCCTGTTCTTCAGCAAAATTTGGAAGTCATTGATACTGTCCCAATCTCTCAAGTGCCTCAAAACAGCATCCCCAAATCATTTGCTGTGCCCCAGCTCCATATTTTGTACAGTGTTGAATCTGAAGACCTGGTTTTGTTTGACCTCAAAGCTTTGAACAGGCACTGATTGCCCAGCAGGTACCTTGCTTCCCTCTCTCAAAGGCAGCTTCTTTGAAGCGGGCAGATATCTACCATCTGCACTCAAATACACATCTAAGTGAAATACGTAATATGAATCATAGAGTCATAGAATGGTTTGGGCTGGAAGGGATCTTCAAAGATAATGTAGTCCAACCCCCCTGCCATGGGCAGACACATTTTCCGCTACATTGAGTTGCTCAGAGCCTCATCCAGCCTGACCTTCAATCGTTCCAAGGATGGAGTATCTACCACCTCTCTGGGCAACCTGGGCCACTGTCTCACCAAACTCACAGTAAAAAATTTCTTCCTTATATGCAGTCTAATGACAGCAGGCGCTGCTAAAAACTCTCTCCCCGTTGTTCAAGTGCTGAAGGGCTGCAATAAGGTGTCCCCAGATCCTTCACCTCTCCAGGATGAACAACCGCAGCTCTCTCAGCCTGTCCTCAGAGCAGAGAGGCTACAGCCCTCGCATCATCTTGGTGGCTGCCTCTGGACCAGCACCAACAGGTCCGTGACTCTCCTGTGCTGAGGAACAAGAGCTGGGCCTTCTAGAATTTCATGCACTTTGCACAGGCCCACTCCTCAAGCATGGCCATTTCCCTTTGGATGCCATCCCAGCGCTCTAACACGTCAACCGCACCACTCAGCTTGGTGTCTACCACAGACTTGCTGGGGGCGCACTCAGTCCCACTGCCTATGTCAATGGGGAAGATATTAAACAGCATTGGTCCCAGCACAAACCCCTGAGGGACACCACTCATTACTGCCTTCCACTTGGACATTGAGCCGTTGACCATAAGTCTCCTTTTAACTCTTTTGTTCACCCTTCCTACCCCATGAAAAGCTGGCAAAGCTCTTGGGGGTGGGACGGAACACTGGGAGCCCCCACATTCCTTCCCGGGAGACGCTCAAACAGAAGCAGCCAGGCCTGCGTCCACCGAGCATAACAGACCGTCCAGCAAACGTCACTGACCGTGGCACAGCCAGCCCTGCGGCACCCACCGTGTGGCCCCTGGGCCCCCCCGACACCCCACCTGCTGCAGCCGGTCATCTTCCCCAAAGCCTTCTACGCCGCAGGTGAGGGCTGACCCCGACCGCATCAGCCCAGGGACGCACTTTGGGGAAATNATGCCTTTTAAATGATACAAAAAAAAGAAGGTCATGATTATTGCTTACACTCAAAACTGAGCATTGCAATGTAGCAGGAACATGAGTAGGGCAAGGAAAATCTCTGGTTCTCCCAAAAGTCCAGGTTTCCTGCATGCAGAGGGACTGGGAGAAGCTGATCCCTTCACACCTCCTTCGTGTGTGCCTCCAAGCTTCACATTTGCGATTTATCACAGCAGTATATCCCATGACAGCCCCTGTTCACTCACCAGCTATTAAACCTCTAACACCTCTCTGGAGCCACCGCTTTCCAAGAGCAATTTGCTTTTTTGTAGGTTCATCTTGTGGTTTTTGTTCCTAATACATTTAAGTTTGGATTAGGGTGCAATAAAAACAGCTGTCCCTTCCTCATTGTGATTTACCGTTCTGCAGTAAATCTAAGGGATACCTGGGCCGTTCATCAGCAGTGCTTCTATATTTATTTCTCAGTGACTAATAAAAATGTGGAACGGTGGTGTCAGACCTTGTTTTGATCTACGTGAAACTTTCATAAACATCCCTCCATTTGACAGCGATCCTCCTCTGCGGACTGCTTTGTGAGATCTTCCTGTACTGAATCCATTAAAAGGAGATTTCATTGACATTGTAGTGTTATATGGTGCTAATTTAAATGCTTTACAGAAGTCCAAGGACACTGTATTTACTCAAAAAGCAACATTCATTTTTGGCACTGACTGCCCGCTGACAAATGTTATTAAGTTGCTGGCTCTTCAGTATGAGTTACTTCCGCAGTGTCTCATAGGAGGAGATAATCCCACCCATAACATGTTGTTAAGGCCTTATGTTAAGTCAGATGAAGCTGAAGAAGAGCTTCTGCATTTGTCCCAGTATCCAAGCCTTGTTAGTCCTCCCTGTTCTTCAGCAAAATTTGGAAGTCATTGATACTGTCCCAATCTCTCAAGTGCCTCAAAACAGCATCCCCAAATCATTTGCTGTGCCCCAGCTCCATATTTTGTACAGTGTTGAATCTGAAGACCTGGTTTTGTTTGACCTCAAAGCTTTGAACAGGCACTGATTGCCCAGCAGGTACCTTGCTTCCCTCTCTCAAAGGCAGCTTCTTTGAAGCGGGCAGATATCTACCATCTGCACTCAAATACACATCTAAGTGAAATACGTAATATGAATCATAGAGTCATAGAATGGTTTGGGCTGGAAGGGATCTTCAAAGATAATGTAGTCCAACCCCCCTGCCATGGGCAGACACATTTTCCGCTACATTGAGTTGCTCAGAGCCTCATCCAGCCTGACCTTCAATCGTTCCAAGGATGGAGTATCTACCACCTCTCTGGGCAACCTGGGCCACTGTCTCACCAAACTCACAGTAAAAAATTTCTTCCTTATATGCAGTCTAATGACAGCAGGCGCTGCTAAAAACTCTCTCCCCGTTGTTCAAGTGCTGAAGGGCTGCAATAAGGTGTCCCCAGATCCTTCACCTCTCCAGGATGAACAACCGCAGCTCTCTCAGCCTGTCCTCAGAGCAGAGAGGCTACAGCCCTCGCATCATCTTGGTGGCTGCCTCTGGACCAGCACCAACAGGTCCGTGACTCTCCTGTGCTGAGGAACAAGAGCTGGGCCTTCTAGAATTTCATGCACTTTGCACAGGCCCACTCCTCAAGCATGGCCATTTCCCTTTGGATGCCATCCCAGCGCTCTAACACGTCAACCGCACCACTCAGCTTGGTGTCTACCACAGACTTGCTGGGGGCGCACTCAGTCCCACTGCCTATGTCAATGGGGAAGATATTAAACAGCATTGGTCCCAGCACAAACCCCTGAGGGACACCACTCATTACTGCCTTCCACTTGGACATTGAGCCGTTGACCATAAGTCTCCTTTTAACTCTTTTGTTCACCCTTCCTACCCCATGAAAAGCTGGCAAAGCTCTTGGGGGTGGGACGGAACACTGGGAGCCCCCACATTCCTTCCCGGGAGACGCTCAAACAGAACCAGCCAGACCTGCGTCCACTGAACATAACGGACCATCCAGCAAGCATCACTGACCGTGGCCCTGCCAGCCCTGCAGCACACATCGTGTGGCCCCTGGGCCCCCCAACGTCCCACCTACTGCATCCATTCATCTTCCCCAAGGCCTTCTACACCAGAGGTGAGGACTGACCCTGACCCCAGCAGCCCAGGGATGCACTTTGGGGAAATTCACAGCCCTTCCTCCATTGCACTTCTCCCTCTTCCTCTTCAGTCCCCTGGGGCGCCCTCCCACCCCAGCTGGGGATGTGACCACCAGTGTTTGCTCATGTCTCTCTTCCAGGATCAGCCAGCCTCTGCCCACTGCCTGGCTGGGAGCGGCAGCCATTCCTTGCACCCCGGCCCCCTCAGCAGGTACGGCATCCCCGTCTGCCCTGGCACCTCGGCACTCCCGTCCCCCCCAGCACCTCCAGCATCCCCAGTACCCCTGGCCCCTGGCCCTTGTGGCACGTGGTCTCAGCAAGGCACGGCCAGCAGACCTGCCGTCGCGTGGTCACGATCCGCCCAGCCAATGTAATTTACAGGTCATTTCACCGTGTGATGGGGCCATCTCTCCCATGTCACTTCGCCGCTGCGCAGCCCCATCCCACTGG
>VYXH01005663.1:6891-20840 GCA_013397275.1 Burhinus bistriatus
GGGGATGGATGTGTGCTTATATAAGCCTCAGTTTAGTGGGTCTCAGCACAAGGCTGTTGTGTCCCTCTGTCCCTCCCCTACCCCTCACCCCCTGGAGACTCCAGGTTGAGACAATAAAGACACCAAGTAGTTTCCAAATAATTAAGTACAGATTTACGTTGCTATCACAAGTGAGTTTAGGGATTACATTTTCGATAGACTTTCATTGGTATTTTGATTCCTAAGGTGCTTTCAGACTTCTGGAGATTATGGTATAGATTTACTGCGGTCAAAGTAGGAATGAGGGTTTGTGCAGCATGACTGTCTCTTAAACATCGCAGCCATTTAGTAGGTAGGCAGAGAGAACCAGCCAAATGTTTCTTCTTGCTGGCCTCCATGCTATTTGTAACTAGTTTACTTATTATTCTTATAGTGCAGTAGCTTGTGCGTTTTGTGTTTAAATCCATGCTTAAAATACAACTAAAATTTGCCTGTTGACAGCAGTTGCATCATATTTTAATTGGTGAGAATTGCTAATGGAGTGTTCAGGTTCTAAAATTAGTTGCTTATTTTTCCTTTCTTCTTTGCCCAAGGGTTTTGCATCAGATTATATGGCTTCTGTATAACTGTTTGTGTTCCAAAGCAACACCTTTATACAGTTTTAGCTCTTTAAGTAAGTGTTAAAAGTATGGGCTCAGTGATAGCAGTTTCAGAAACTGTGATTTTTAAATTTTTTTTTAAATTGTTTCTTACTACATTGTTTATGCATTGTAAAGTGATTCTCTTTTGTTTACTGTGAATTAATTCACTGTTATCTTCGTAAACCTGGGGCACAAAATGTGCAAGTTTCTAATGTTTTATCTTGGCACGATGGCAGGTCCTCAGCTGCTGCAAATGGTGATAGCACGATTGATGCCGCTGTTCCTGCGGCAGCTTTCACCAGGTGAGGATTTGCACCGTAACCCTCGTCATGACATTGTTCTGAAAAAAGATTGTGCATGTTCTCTTCAGTATTTCCGTAGGCTGGCTTTGTGTCGAAGGCGCACAGTTTTGAATACTGTCTTTATGCTTCTTGGGTTTTTCTTGTACTGTGTGGTGAAATGCAAACCCACCTCTTTGTATGATTCTGCTTGCTGGGAAGCAGAGGTGTCCAGTGCTGCCAGTAAAATTCTGGCTTTCTGGAGGGACGCTTGTCATGTGTATCAGTTCTTGGAATTGTTCTGCTGGGTTGTACTTAGCTTTTTGACTGAAGCTGTGGCTGTTGCAAAGGAATTTGTGAGGTTTTCTGTCAACAGCTGTCAGGTTTTCGTAAAATCAATTATTTGTTTGATGCCCATTTTGAAGCGATATTCAACTTCTTTTCCTTGACTAAAGTAGTTACAAAAACAAATAAACCGCCAAAAAGTGGTTGTTTGAATTATTCACTGTAGCTGTGAAGCTCAAACTGCAAATATACAGCCACTTTAACAACTGTCTTGTATGTTTCAATTTTCTCCACTAACTTAAGAGCCCTCTGATATTTTGTTACCATGAAAATACTTACACATTACCATAAAACCATGTCACAATGTCCTGGTTAACTCAGTGACCTGAACTCCATAAGCCTCCTGCTATCAGATTTTATCCAGTCCTTCAGGAATTTTTGTAGCAATCTTTTTTTTTTTTTTGCCTTTTCTCCATTTTTTTTTTTTTTTCCCCAACTGATTTTTAGGAAGGTGCGCACCAGAACTCAACACTGGTCTTACTCATATCATATATGCACGATGCTATTGCCCCTTCTGTTTGTCCGAGGATTTTCAGTGGCCTATTTTTCTGCCCCAGCAAGAAAGCTCATGTTGTTGTTTGCCTAGTGTGACTTCGAGATGGTTATTGGAGTCAGTGCTGAACAAAATTGTCTGCTGTTCAGCGGATGTGGCCTGGATCACTAATTCTTAGGGTTTTAACTTTATTTTAATAAACTCTTTGAATGGATCTCCTTTAATGACGTGACTTGAATACAGCTATACTGGCAATTTTAGCAATAGAAAGAAAGGCAGGCCTCTGACTTCAGTCCTCTGCAGTCTTAGTGTCTTAGATGCAGCCTTTGTTCTGGTTTTGTTTCCTTTTGTAGCCCAACGGTTTTTAAGGGAGTAGCAGTCAATGCATCCCATAATAGTCCAGGTGCCCGTTGTGGAGTTACCTAAAAAGGGTATCTTAGGGTTTGGCTTCTGCTAAGCATTGTAAACTGAAAGCTTCACGCAACTCCAGAACCCGACTGTGACCTTCTGGTGACAGTTGTCACCCCTGGGTGATAACACGGACGAGGCTAACCGTTGAGCTTCATCGGAAACTTGGAGTGGGGATTGTGATTTGGCTGTAACCCCAAGGAGGCAATAGATTTCTTAGCAATGTGTGGTTTCCCCATCCATTCCCTCACCCTGTTACCGTTACTTGTGCTGCTGGTTTTGGTAGTTTGGCTTCTTGTAGTGTCCTCGTTTTCTTCTCCCAGTGGTTGCAGGTGAGGGGACTGGATATTGAGGTAGTCACAAGAATTTAGAAGATCTGCTCTGTTGCTGTGGCCCTGTTTCTATTAGGGTGGCCTCCCTTGGATGCTTTTAGCTTTCCACCTTGATGGTGTTTGTTTTGGGCAAACTTGCACCATGCACCAAATGAGGAAAAGCAGTTCCTTCTCCCCTGGCTAATATTATCCTGTCTGGGAAGAGGCTGGTGTCTGGGAAGAGGCTGGTGTCTGGGAAGGTAGATGAGGTGTCAGAGATCCTTATGACTAGAGAAGGGGTAGAGTCTTCCAAATGTGAGAGCCTTCACCAAAAACCACTGAGAAGACCTCATCCATACCGATCAGCTAATATTGGATCAAGTTCTGGCATGCTGAAAGGACCATAAACTTAATCGTCCTTGATCAATACTGATACTTTGGTGCGCTTGGGGAGGGCAGAGAGCAGTCTGAGGCAGGCAGTCCCTGGCAGTACGTGCTGCCCGGAGAGCCAGGAGGAGTTCCCTAGGCACGCTGCCAGGAAGGTTTGAACTAGCCTGTAAAGTGATGGGCTAGATGGCTGTCACCAGAAGTCCCTTCCAGAGTTGTTCTGTGCTGCGCCTGCTTGTACTGTGCCCCCCAAGCCCCTGGTTGCCCCTGCTCTGTGGCCGTGCTTCTGCTGGAGACTGGAGGAGTGAAGCGTATCTGCAGCTACTGCGGCCGACGAGAGGCTCGTGGTCCAAGAGCCTCTGCTGTGCACGGGAGGAGAGCGTGGTGCCCAGTGTTATTACCTGCCAGAGCATGACGCCTGCAAGTAATGGTAATACAAATGTATTGCAATTTGTAACCTGGCCTTCTGTATCAAGATTGGACTACTTCTGTTCTGTTGCACATGTGCATCACTTGGGGAAACATGCTGATAGTACTTAACGTTTAATTGCTTCTCTTGATTTTATTTGTAAATTAGAATCTAGAGGATCTGTAAGAAAAAAAAAAAAACCAGTATAGCTTAATTGGACAACATTTTAGAGCAACTGGGGGGGGGGGACGGGGGACAAACGTGGCTTTCCAGCCTTTGGAGCCGAGACAAATGCAGACTTACTTATTGATCCATACATATGATATCATATTTTAACTACTGTCTAAACTGGAGGTCATCTCTATACTAGATTACTTACGAATCTGTCTATCTTATCACATCTTGTACTCATTTATAGTTGTTTCCATTTCTGGCTTTGTTGGGGAGACGGCTAGTGTTTCAGCCTAAATTAAAATCAATAAGAAGCAATTTCGTTTGTTTTTTAACTACTAGAGCAGGTTTGGTTTTGGTTTTTTTTTTTTTTTTTTAGTAAATCTCTGGATGTTCAACTAAGTCGCTTGGTTCTTTCCATCAAGATAATTGCCAGACCTCATTAATTCCTAATTTTTGCATATGTAGGAATGGTTTCATTTTTCCAGGGTACCTAACAAAATGTCAAATATAATTTAAAAATAAACATCTATTTTAAATCATCATGGGGAAATAAATGCAGTAAAGAATATTTGGCAGTTAAAAGTAGTTTAAAAACATCTTGAGGGGAAACATATGCTCGGGGGCTGTGGTGAATGCTGTTGACCCAGGAGTCCTGCGCTGGCAGGGTAGCACAGGCTTCCCCTGGCACGTTACGGCAATGTTCTGCAGGGATGACTTCCAGTGGAAAAAGCAGAGTCTGGGTCTCCGTGCCTTCAGTCCTTGGCTTGCATATATCTACATCACACCAATTCATGTAAGAAGCTGTTGTCATGATGTCAGCTGGCTTTTACCACACAGCCAGCAGATTGCCAGCAATAACAATTAACCTGGGTCAAATTCAACATGGAATTCAGAGTGCAGCAGTGCTGGTACTTCCCAGATAAGGCAATGGTAAGCCATAACATAATATTAGAGTATATAACTGAAGGTAATGCTCTGATGAAGTGTCCAAAATAGGATGTGTTTCTGCTCTGGCGGGTTGATCACAGGGTGCAGGAACTCGTCCTCTTTGCTTTGCCGTACAGGCTGCCCAACTGGACAGAGATGGACACATTGCTGCGTAATGGTTGTCCTCTATGTTTATGAAGTATATGAAGGTTCAGTTTTCACTGGCAAGGCTTCCTGTCACTGGTGGAGGTATCCAGTTGGAAGAATTAGTTTGTGTCTTAAGAAGCAGTATTTCCAGAAAGGGTAGACCAGATGCTGTGGTGGAGAACCTGGCCCTTGCCTGCAAGCTTTTGGTAAAGTGTTTGCTTTACCTCTTCTGCGTGAAGTGAAGTTCGGCATCTAACAATGTTGGGCCAGTGTCTATGTGAGCATTTATATTCTTCGGCATCTTGTTTTAAGCTATGCAAGGTGAAACTTTAGTCCCTGGAAAAGTGAATGCCAGTATCTTAGGTGGCTCTCCGGGTTGCTGTGATCTTGCCCAGTGCTTCTAATAATTTCAGAAATGTTTAAGAATTCCTGCAATTCTTAATTCCAAATGCAAGAACCTTTTGGATGGTCTAAATCTCATTTTGTGTTTGTGTTTAAGTTTCCTTTGAAGATCCTGAATATTATGAGCTACCTGTTACTTTAGTCTCTTGTGTTCAGTTTTCTCTAACCTTTTCTTTTGCTCCCACTTGCTTTGATTCAGATATGTTAATGAGTCAACGAAGAGGGAGAACCAAGGGCAATAGGAGGCAGATCTGGCTACCCTGGTAATCAAAGCCAGAGTCTGTTCCCTTAAATAAACTTCTAAAGCAGTGTTTTGTAGGAACAAAACATAATTAATAACTAGATGACACTGGTGAAGACCACATTTCCTTCATCCTTGAAGGCAACTTGAGTTGTGCATGAATTGCTTGAATTTGATATCAAAACAGCAAACAATTTCTTTTTAAGGGATCACTTAAAACCACAGAGGAATTTATGTTTATGTGCCAAGAAACCAGCTGTGTTTAGAAATATGTGAGCACGCACAGTATTCCAGGAATGTAAGGTAAAAGTGGCTTGTCCACAAGCTAATGACACCTATCCTAAGTGAATCCCAAGCCATAGTTCAATACAGGGAGTAATACATTACAGCACAGATTCCCTGTCAAAAAGGTAATTAATACCTCATGTCAAACACTATCTACATGTACTGCTTTCTGTATTTCATGTTATTAAGCAGCATGACCTTTTCTCTTTCAGCAATTAGCTTTCAAGGTGAAAACCAACTTAGGAAGAAAATTAACTTTCTTTTTTTCATTGGATCGGAGGAGTCTTATAGTTTCACAGTATTCTTGATTACACCTTCACGCTTTACAGTTTTGATTACTATCTTGATCAATGACTCTTCATTTCTGTAGTTTGAGATTGCATCCCCTATTTGCTTCTGTATTTGGGAGACATCATCAGGAATTTGGGCTGCAGACTGTGTCTGCAGAGCCAGATGAGGCTTATAAGATGCACACTGTCAATGGGTAACAACTCTAGCTTGTCTCATTTGCACTCTATTAGTAACAAGTTCACTTGCTAAATAATTCTGTTCTGATCTTCAGTTTTTAATTTACCTGACAGTTGTGCTTTCTGTTGAACTGAGACTATGAGCAGCCACTGTAATCAAGCAGTGCTCTCTTTCTTTGCAAAACCAGATGTTTCTAAACTGCATACATGGAGTATGAGAGACAGGGCTTACAGTTTGATTTGCCTTTTTGCTTCTATTTGTGAAATAGAGGCCATCCTGGAGTTTGCTACATTTGGTTGCATTCCTTGGAAATAATGTTGAAGCACGTGGGCCTTACTGAGAGTATTCCTTTTTGATGACCTGGAAATAAAATACATCATTCTGGTGGACACTACCTCTGTTGGGGTATCACTGACTGGCTGGGCTGTACAGTACTGAGCGAAATAAAGGATCAAAGCTAGTAGCACTGTCCTGGCTGCCCTGGAAAGCTGATGAATTGTTCAGTGCTTTCCTTGGTGCCTTTCAGTGACTTCTGCTGTGATCGATACACACAACATCAACAAAAATTGNTTGTCCACAAGCTAATGACACCTATCCTAAGTGAATCCCAAGCCATAGTTCAATACAGGGAGTAATACATTACAGCACAGATTCCCTGTCAAAAAGGTAATTAATACCTCATGTCAAACACTATCTACATGTACTGCTTTCTGTATTTCATGTTATTAAGCAGCATGACCTTTTCTCTTTCAGCAATTAGCTTTCAAGGTGAAAACCAACTTAGGAAGAAAATTAACTTTCTTTTTTTCATTGGATCGGAGGAGTCTTATAGTTTCACAGTATTCTTGATTACACCTTCACGCTTTACAGTTTTGATTACTATCTTGATCAATGACTCTTCATTTCTGTAGTTTGAGATTGCATCCCCTATTTGCTTCTGTATTTGGGAGACATCATCAGGAATTTGGGCTGCAGACTGTGTCTGCAGAGCCAGATGAGGCTTATAAGATGCACACTGTCAATGGGTAACAACTCTAGCTTGTCTCATTTGCACTCTATTAGTAACAAGTTCACTTGCTAAATAATTCTGTTCTGATCTTCAGTTTTTAATTTACCTGACAGTTGTGCTTTCTGTTGAACTGAGACTATGAGCAGCCACTGTAATCAAGCAGTGCTCTCTTTCTTTGCAAAACCAGATGTTTCTAAACTGCATACATGGAGTATGAGAGACAGGGCTTACAGTTTGATTTGCCTTTTTGCTTCTATTTGTGAAATAGAGGCCATCCTGGAGTTTGCTACATTTGGTTGCATTCCTTGGAAATAATGTTGAAGCACGTGGGCCTTACTGAGAGTATTCCTTTTTGATGACCTGGAAATAAAATACATCATTCTGGTGGACACTACCTCTGTTGGGGTATCACTGACTGGCTGGGCTGTACAGTACTGAGCGAAATAAAGGATCAAAGCTAGTAGCACTGTCCTGGCTGCCCTGGAAAGCTGATGAATTGTTCAGTGCTTTCCTTGGTGCCTTTCAGTGACTTCTGCTGTGATCGATACACACAACATCAACAAAAATTGGACCCTTCTCCTAGCTCTCATGCTTGCAAGTAAAGTGGAGAAAGCTTCATTTGTTTTGCTGCTTAAGCCCTTGCTGTCTTCACACACGTGCTATATGAGACCTGCTTACTGTTTGCATTTTATTGTATCACTATGTTGTCCTACCTTCCAGGATGACACTTCAGTGATGCCAAGCTGGTTGTGAAGGAGCTAATGCTGTGGTTTTGGATATATCCAAAAACCCCTCAAAAAACTCCAGAGATCTTTCAGCTGGACTATAAGGATAATACACTGTTAGTGTCTTTAACAGGAAACGCTAAAGCCCCGATAGAATTAAATCTGGCCAGGGACATCAAGGGCAACAAGAAAAACTTCTATAGGTATGTTGGTGATAAAAGGAAGACTAGGGAAAACGTGGACCCTCTCTGGAAGGAAACAGGAGACCTGGTCACCTGGGACATGGACAAGGCTGAGGTACTCAACGACTTTTTTGCCTCAGTCTTCACCAGCAAGTGCTCTAACCATGCTGCCCAAGTCGCAGAAGGCAAAGGCAGGGACTGGGAGAATGAGGAGCTGCCCACTGTAGAAGGAGATCAGGTTCAAGATCACCTAAGGAACCTGCAGGTGCACAAGTCCATTCATCCGCAAGTCCTGAGGGAATGGGCAGATGAAGTTGCTAAGTGACCATCCATCATATTTGAGAAGTTGTGGCAGTCTGGTGAAGACTGAAAAAGGGGAAACATAACCCCACCCTTTTTAAAAAGGGAAGAAAGGGAGACCTGGGGAGCTACAGGCCAGTCAGTCTCACCTCTGTGCCTGGTGAAATCATGGAGCAGATCCTCCTGGAAACTCTGCTAAGGCACATGGAAAATAAGGAGGTGGTAGGTCACAGCAAACATGGCTTCACTAAGGGCAAATCATGCCTGACAAATTTGGTGGCCTTCTATGACAATGTTACAGCATTGGTGGATAAGGGAGGAGCAACAGATGTCATCTACCTGGACTTGTGCAAGGCATTTGACAGTGTCCCGCACGACAACCTTGTCTCTAAACTGGAGAGACATGGATTTGATGAATGGGCCACTTGATGGATAAGGAATTGGCTGGATGACTGCATTCAAGGAGTTGCAGCCAACGTCTCGATGTCCAAGTGGCGACCAGTGACAAGTGGTGTTCCTCAGGGGTCAGTATTGGGACCAGTGCTGTTTAATATCTTTGTCGGTGACATGGACAGTGGGACTGAGGGCACCCTCAGCAAGTTTGCCAATGGCACCAAGCTGTGTGGTGCAGTCAGCGTGCTGGAGGGAAGGGATGCCATCCAGACGGACCTGGACAGACTTGAGAGGTGGGCCCATGCCAACCCCATGAAGTTCAACAAGGCCAGGTGCAAGGTCCTGCACATGGGTCGGGGCAACTCCAAGCACAAACACAGGCTGGGTGGAGAATGGATCAAGAGCAGCCCTGAGGAGAAGGACTTTGGGGTGTTGGTGGATGAGAAGCTCAACATGAGCCGGCAATGTGTGCTCACAGCCCAGAAAGCCATCTGTATCCTCGGCTGCATCCCCAGCAGCATGGCCAGCAGGTCGAGGGAGGTGATTCTGCCCCTCTACTCGGCTCTCGTGAGACCCCACCTGGAGTACTGCATCCAGCTCTAGAGCTCTCAGCACAGGAAAGACATGGACCTGTTGGAGTGGGTCCAGAGGAGGGCCACGAAGATGATCAGAGGGCTGCAGCACCTCTGCTATGAGGACAGGCTGAGAGAGTTGGGGTTGTTCAGCCTGGAGAAGAGAAGGCTCCAGGGAGACCTTATAGCAGCCTTCCGGTACCTGAAGGGGACCTACAGGAAAGCTGGGGAGGGACTCTTTATCAGGGAGTGAAGCGATATGACAAGGGGTAACGGTTTTAAACTGAAAGAGGATTAGATATTAGGAAGAAATTCTTTACTGTGAGAGTGGTGAGACACTGGCACAGGTTGCCCAGGGAAGTTGGGGATGCCCAAAGGCCAGGTTGGATGGAGCTTTGAGCAACCTGGTCTAGTGGGAGATGTCCCTGCCCATGGCAAGGGGGTTGGAACTAGGTGATCTTTTAAAGGTCCCTTTCAACTCTAACTGTTCTATGATAATATTTGCAGCATCTCTCAGGAAGAGTTTAAACTGAAGAATTGTCTATTACTCAGAACTATCAATCCTTTAAAAAGCTGCTTTGCCATTCCTTTGCTCTTTCGTCTTGACTGTCTTCCACTGATGAATTGTTCTGATGGTCTCTGGCCTTTGCAGTTATTCTGGTAATCTGCCGTGTAGGTTCCTGAGCCGTTCTTGCTGCAAAACCAAAATCCAGCAAGAGTGCCTTCCTGAGCATTGCATTTTCTTTGCTGCAGGTGTTTGCCTCTCATATGCACAAATGCTCCTATTTGGACTGGGGGCTCCTTTGCCCCATCCCTCTCTGCTCTAGCTGGGCCCTTATGCTTATGCAGTATTTGCTATCTAGGCCTTATGTGGGCTTCAAGCAGGAATCATCAGTGCCTGAATGCATAAGCTGAGGCTAGCTGTGTTGTTCATCCCCTTGTTGCTGAGCGGTTGGAGCAGTCTTCCGTCTGACATCGGGAGCTGATATCTCACATATTTTGTGTCTCACCCTTACTGGTAAGGAGAATGCTCTGATGCTGTAGGATCAGTCTTCTGCTCTGTCTGGTCTGTTGAGCACTTCTAAGGTGCTATTTTGCATCCAAGTTGCTATATATATATTTATGTATGAATACTTGTTTTAAAACCTGGCATAATAATAATTAAGCTTAGGAATTATATACCTGAATAGGTTTCTTCCATTAGTAAGGCAGTTAGTAGGTGGATTAGAATGAATATTCAGCAGATGTTGTAGTAGTAGAGTAGAACTGACTTCACACTGGGGATTCATAATGTGTGTCTGCATCCATGCTTATAGACAAAATTGTGAGATGAGATTTTTTTTTTTTTTTGGAAGAGTGGTCTTGTCCAAAGAGCAGATGAGGCTACTTCATAGGGTAGGAAACTTCTTTGGTAGGTGATACTGAAGTCAGATGGCCCTGTGATTGCTTTGGCTGAAGTGTGTTTAGCTAATGCTTTTTTGTAAACTTTGAGGCCAGAGATGTATGTATGCGTACAAAAACTGATAGCACCTGTTAATTTTGTACCAGAGTTGAAGTGGTATGGAGAAAAGCTATATTATATAGTAACAGGTAGTTAGCTATACAGGACTATTGGTTTTGGTCTGGAAAACCCCCTCCCTGTTCAGTTCAGTGGAGACTTCCACCTTGAGCCTGATGGTGCAACGTCAGATGAAATCTGACTAGTGAGTGATTTATTGCAATGTTAACAAGAAAAAAACTGTCTGCTACAGGATACGTTGATAGAGGACAATGATACTTCATTGCAGTTTCTTTCCTGAAAAGCTGCAGTGGCATTGATGTTTTATTGTTTACATGTTGGTTCATCAGTTTGGGCAGTTTGTGTCATGGAGGGGAAATGTGGTGGAGATTGCTTGTTTTCAAACGCTAATGCCTATAGACACATTTTTTTTTCAATGAGGAAAACCAGTGAAGAAGCAAGCTATTTGTACAATCATGTTTGCAGGCAGATTGCTCCCTTTTTCTGTCTATGCTCCATTTTACCCACTATATATTTTCTTTAGTGTTTCAAGAAAAAGACTGAAAAAGCAATAGAAACAGGGGCAACAGAGTCTGTGTAAAATACATATTGGTGTTCTAAAAATCAGTTTAATTTTAGCATGTATTTTAACATAAACTTCAGCTATATTTTTCTTTGCCACTTCTTCTCCAGTTCAGCTGTTTTCCATTCCTTGCCAGGAGTGTTTGTGAAGCCCAGAATTCTCACTGTGCAACACATGAGAATTCTGAAAGTGACAAAATAAGGAAATTGCATGGTGTGATACACCAGATCATAGGTGATTTGCCCAAGGCGTAAAATAATTGAAGGGATCTAATGATAATTTGGGGGGGACACATGCACCCAAACAAACTGATTCTGGGGGACTGTGTATTGTAGAATCTTAAACTTGATAGTTTCTAGTGTCCTGGTTTGAACCTTACTTTGAAGAAACGTAGGGCTTTAAGAGCAATGAGGTGTGCTGCCCCTAAAGACCTTGACATCTCCTGCTGTTCCAGTATCCCTGAGAAGGGTGCCCATGGACTGGGCCGTAGCTATACTTGAAATGATGAAGCTGGACAAACATGCTAAAAATACCTTCTTGAGTTGGCTTGTGTGTAACCAGCACTTCTCAGATGACAGTCTGCATTTTCATCACTTCCAGGATGTTGAGTGAGGTTGAATTGCTCTAGCTTTTGTTACTGGAGTTGGATGTGACAGCTACAGAAAAGCTGAATCTGATACTCTGTCTTCCTTGCAATGAAGGCCAGTGTGAACACATCGCACCTGTGACTGGCAAACTGAACTCCCGTGTACTCCTTAGACCAAAGTCACTCCTGATTGAGAAGAATTTAAATTTAATTAGACTTGAACCATGTTCATCACAACATACCCATACACACAGTCTGTCCTGGCTCCTTATGTTCCTGTATGTTGTGTGATGCTTAAAACATTGCAGTGAAAGGAGATGCTAAGGAAGGCATCCAGTTGTTTCCTTGCCTTCAGTGACATGGATTGTTTTGGTCAGAGAAACGTTGTGAGATTCCTCATTGCGTTCTCCCAGCTGTGTGACTGTGGCTTGAGGGTTCTGGTTTGGTTAATGTGGGAGCTTGGATAACTGGAGATGTATGTTTGGATGAGAAGCTCTGTGGAGATGGCTGGTCTTTTTCCCTCTTAGACTCTGGCTCAGCAGGGTGCTGGCAAAGTTATCGATGGTGCTTTCAAGACTTGCTGCACAAGGACGAGCAGTTGCATGCCCAGGCGTATGCAGTCAAGCCTGACTGAACCAGCGTGCTGAAGCCAGGGTGGCTTCTCTCCCTGTTGTGGCAAAGGAGAAGGTGAATTCCTGTGCTCCAGTTTGTTGGGCTGAGCTGAATTTAGGTATCAAATGGTAAGACTTCCTCCTGCTTTAATCCCTGTGGAGACAAAGAGCGAGAGAGCAGCCAGGGTGCTGTGGAGCTCTCTGCATCTTGGGAGAGAGGAGCACCTTTCTGGGGGAATTCAGGATCTTGGTGCGTTGCCATGCCATCAGTGAAGTCAGGCTGCCAGAAAGCCTTCTTGGCCTGGGGGTTACACCTGCAGGTATCAGCCTAGCTGATTTCTCTCCTTGGGAATGAAGACAAGGAGAAGTGTGTGTTGCACAGCAATAGATTGATCTGTTTGAGTGGATCCAAGATGCTTGTGGGGACTCTGTGGTACCTGTGTGGGCGCTGTTTATCAGGCTAGGAGACATCCTTAAGGGTCCTCACGTCTGCCAGTGCTGAGTATGAGTACCTTGACAATGAGGAATAGGTGGTGTATATTTCACAGAGAAATTGGTTTTTTTCCTTTAATGGCTTGAATTCCTTTTGGATGCACCTGTCTATCAGACCACCCTACACTTCAGAAAAAAGAAGCCTTTCCTCACCGTTATCTGAGTTTCTCTGACCTAGAGGACACTACAGCTACACCTTCAACCTTTGCACTTCCGTAAGGCTGGCTTCAGGATAAATCTGGTTTGCTCTTGAGTTTCATAATCATGAAGTCAGTGTTGATACTGAGCTGGTGGAATTTTTCAAATAGAACAACTAGCAGTAGTCTTTCCATTTTTCTTTAATCAGATAGCTCTCTTCAGAGAGAGGTTAGGAGCTGGTAAACTGATGTGCAGGGGCTGAGACAGATCAAAAATGATACATCCACTAGTTACTGACTAGTTCCTGAAAAAGTAATTCTTTTTGGTGTGTAAAATAAATTGTCTCTGGGTGATGGTATTGGCATGCTGTTGATCATGCAACAACCATCTTTGCAAGCCTGAGTTTTCCTTTAAAAAGGCATCATTGTCTGTTAAATATTTGGGCATTCATACTCCCCCTGGGCTGATCAACTATTTGAAATGAATTATCTCACAGTGCTGTCACAATTAAAGAACAGCATGCTCAGGTGAAAGGGTTTGTCTGTTTCATAGATTGGAGAGATATGCTCAGTGAAAATGAACATCCTCCCAAGGTTAAATTATCTATTTAAAGCTCCTCCAATTACAATGTTGGATAGAAGGATTTTTTTTTTTTAAATGTGGATAAGAGTTAGCAGAGGACAAATGACATAATTGGAGCGGGAGAGAGAGACTTCATACGTGCTCGCTTCTGAAAGAGCAAGAGGGATAAGGAGAAGATAATACCAGGGAACTGCCTTCAGACATCTTTCTGGTTGCCTTAATCTCAAGCAGTCTTTGCACTTTGGGAAAGAAAGAAGAAAAAAGAGTTAGTATTTCTGTAAGAATGTCCTGTGACTTCTCCCAGGTGTGCTATGTGGGGCTTGATGCCATCTGGCCTTTTCGTAAGAAAAAGTGGGGGGGGGGGGGGGGGGGAAACCCCCTCG
>VYXH01005663.1:20855-38710 GCA_013397275.1 Burhinus bistriatus
GGGGGAAAAAGGCAACCCTCATATTGGGTTGTATAAATAGTCTCCTTTTTGCTCTCATATAGCACAGAAGAATGTATTAGCTGGTGAGTTGAATTGATGTGTTCCTTTGTGCACAAGTTATAGCAACTTATATGGAAATTACACTCATAGCAAGAGAATGCACTCTGTTTAAATTAGATAAGGAGATTATGACAGAAGATGATCATTGAATAAAGGGGTTTTTAAACTAGCCAGTGAAATAAATGTATGACTTCAAACTTTGTCTTGCCAGAATTTATTAATAAAACACAATGAGGTTTTTGGAATACAATGAAGACCTCTTCCTTTGAAGGTTACAGGGTAATTTGTGTGATTGTGCTTGTGTAATTTGACTTCAAGATATGTCCTTGTAATTTGGTAAACTGCAGATCTTGCTCTGATCTATTGCATTTTTCTCATGCCTCGTATTGATGCATCTAATTGCCTCATAAGTATATAGTCAGTTTAAAGCCATCGCGCTGCCCTCTGGACCTTGAGAAATCCGCCTCCCTGTCTCTGCATGGATCTTATCTGCGAAGCAGCTGGCCACCTTTGCTTGCTTTCCTTACGAAGTAGGCACAGCTAATTGCTGTTCTGTATAACCTCGTTTTGCTATCATACAGCTGAAGAAAACTTACTGTATGGCACCTTGAATTTTTTTTTCCCAGCTGCAGGATGCCCTCTTTTGGCAGGGAAGCCAGAACACAGCAGTCGCAGGCGTCCTCCTGTCAGGAGCTGGCTGATCCGCGCTGAGAAAATCCTGGAGCGTTGTACGTGTGCGGCACCGTTTCAGCTGGTGCTTCGCTGAATGTGTGTTTCCTGCTGGAATGGGATAGAAGAGTAGCTTTGGGCAAGGCAGTGATCAGTGTTGGTAGGATGTGTATGTAATTATGAATATATTTTTCTAACGACACTCTTATTCAATGGGTTTTAAACTCTTGAGTTTTCTCAGTACAAAACGGTTGCTGGAACAGCTAGGCAGACTTGGGAAGAAGTTACCATTTTAGTGCTACTTTGTTGCTGAACTCCTTTGAAATTAACAGAAAATGGGGGGAAATGGTTTATATTCTAAGGCATTAACAGTATGCGTTGAGTTTGTTCGCCTAGAGAATCTGAGATGAGACCGCTCTCGGCTGATGAAGCAGGGGGAAATTTTAAATCTGGGATGAAAGCTGAAAACACCACAAAGGGGAGGCAAAACCAAATTGGATGAGAGATGCCTGTGGGAGGGTTGATGGCAGAGAGTCATGTTGAGCAGTCGGGTCACTGGAACTCCAGGTGTGGACAAAGCTGATTTAAAGATGGGGTTTTATTGTGTTGCAGTAATTTCTCCATTGGCTTTACACAGCAGGGCCTGAGGAAATGGCTGTCATTAAAACCGTTGGAAATGTAAAGTCTTAAAATTGCGCAGAATTTTTTTTTTAATTTTTTGGGAAAGATACCTCTTCACATTATGTATTGATTCTTAATGGTATGAGACTTGAAAAGAAATTGCACCATTTACAACTTATTTCTATGTCCTTGGATTGAAATATTATGTATAGAGTTCAGAGCAGAAGACGTTGAGTGAAGTTATACAAGCTTAATAAAAATAAACCTACACATGACTTTGCATAAAGGGGGGGAAAATCAAAGGACTAACAAATTTGCATAGATAACATTTGAATTGTTAATTCATATTGCACTTCATTGCAAGGATGTCATTTTTAATTAAGAATAAAATGTGGTAGATATTTTAAATGGGAAATGATTATAATTGCAGATGGAAATTGAGGTAGTGAGAACTGGTTTAATTAATTGTTAAAACTTAACATTTTTCTTTGTTTATAAGCTTGTAGTCTGTGGACACTGACATTTGTAGATGTGTATATTTAAACATACAACGTTTAAGGCATGAAACGTTGGCAGCAAACAGTTCTAATCTGAGTTGTCTCAATTACTTGAAAGGGTCTGTTTGTATGGATGAACTTTGGAGCATCTTTGGTAGACAGACTTCGCTGTTTGCAAGGTTGGTGTAAAATTGTGGTGTAAAAGCTCTATTCCCAAAAATGTCCTTTATAAGCCATATTTGTCTTTCACTCTGGGTTTCGCAAATGGTGGAGATCCTTCACTGGAGAAAAAGGAGGCCTTTTTTTGTACCAAACAACTGTTGCCTTTAAAGTTCTCCATTGATGAATATGACAATACCGTATCGACCTGGATTTAACTCTGCAAGACTTTGTTGATCTGTTGTGCTCTGTCTGTGGCTAACTGACGTGGCCCTTCAGGAAGCCACGGGCAGCTCTTCATCCAGCTGAGCAGATCGATGCCTGCAGAGGGAAGGAGAAACCCCGGGGTGTGCAGCTCCTATCATCAGAACCCCCGTGCGTGTCTGGGAGGGCTCCCATAGCTCCACAGAGCAGCGTGTCCACCAAAAGTCTGCCAGGGAAGAAGATGGTGTTACTGGAGGGAAAGAGACTCCAGGTCTGTGCATTAGCAGCCTGCTATTTTGCTATGCCCCGGGGGTATTTTGGACACAGCCCGTTCTGAGCAGCATTGGATGCTGCCGCTGTTGGAGAAGGTCCCTTGGTCCTGTGTGCAGCAGCAGGGTATAGGCCCCCACGGGGGCCGTGTATGGGGTTTGAGAGTGGGGAGCTGTGGGTGGCACGTAACTTCTCAGCGTGTACCTCATCATTTTTTCTTGTTAAAACTTTGTCAAGGTCTCTTAAGATTTACAACCTTGTGTTTAGGGAAATGCAGCATGAAAACCTACAAAACGACTGTTTTCTACTCAGATAGCTGTGACACTTGAGGTAAAGAAAAATATTTGTGTAGAATTCTTAGAAATAGAGGGTACTTCTGCCATTTGAAAGCTTGGTAAACTTATTTACCAAGCTTAGAGCTTTGCATCCAGAAAGGTTTTTGAAGTGAACAAAATTAGTGTTGCCACTTATGTTAAGAACCATGTATGAAGTCTCTGTCATCTCTGGCTGCAGAGGGACTTGGAGAGAACTACAATTAGCACTAACTGGAATTGCATCTGAATCTTCTGTCTGTTGGTGTGAGAATGGACCCTCGAAGTGATTGGCAGGAGCTACCTGTCCTCTCTGATTCCCTGAAGAGCTGCTCTGTTGCATTGCAGCACATCACAAATGAAACAAGTGTTTACCAGATGCAAGCAGCTAGCATGCCCGAATTATCCACGCAGCACGGATGCTGAAACTTAACGCAAGTTGCGCAGTGTGCTGGGTACTCATAGCTGTAATAAAGATGCACTACAGTTTTGGTGTGGTGTGGTTTTTTTTGGTTTTTTTTTGTTTTGGTTGGGTTTTTTTGCCTGAGAAGTCTAGAGTTTTGATTCCTGCAGATTTCATTGCTCTGTGATGCTCTGCAGAATGGGTGAAAAAGGAGGTTTGGCATACCAAGGAGTTGCGTAACCTTTTCAATATATGTGTGGTGGGGTTTTTTGTTTGCTTGTTTTGGATCTTTGTCTTGTCACATGGAAAGCGGTGCTTCAGCTGAAACCTAGCTTGTGTTACCCATGTTGGTCATGGGAAAAAATTTTGCCAAAGTACATAAAAATTATATATGCAGAAAGACACATCTCTGCTTGGTTTTGTTGCCTCTGGGCAAATAAAATAGAAACCTAAGAAGTAAACTAATATTCAGTAAAATGATAAAAGAATTTACTTGAATGACAACGTAGGGGTGTTTTTTTTCCTCTGAAGTATGCAACCAGAGATATGAAGTATGGTAATGTCACTAGGGTAATATACAGCTGATAGCAGTGCATTCATTTGCATTTCTTCCCTCTACCTTGTGTTTCTTTTTTTCCCTGAAGCACATGTGTTGGGAATTGAAAATGCAGTTTGCCTATTATACACTGGCAGTAATCTTTCAATTTTTTTAATGTAAAAAATGAGGCCACAAACATGAGCAGCCACTGATGTATGGGGCTATTGATGGGAATTGAATTTGCAAAGGGAAAATGGGATTTGGTTGTAGTCTGAAATGATAATGATGTAGCCCAAATGGATTTGTAATGGTCATTCATTCTGTTTTTTTTTTTTTTTCCTGCAATTTTGTGGTTTGACAAAACACATTTATGCAGGTGACTATGAAAGTAGCATAGGTTTACTCTGAGTGGGAGTTAATAGCTAATGGCAAACAATAAGTATGCAAAGTCTGAGCTTGAGCCTGTTCCCACAGACTTCATTAGGTGAAGGAAGGGATGCTGCAATGTATTTTTGTGAGAGGGGAAAAAATGGTCAGGGTAGTGCTTCTTTGTGAGATTTAAGAAACAATAAAAAGAAAATGTACCTTGACATGAATTCATAAAAAAAAGTATGGATTTATAGTATCAACCTAGTAAATGCTTTATTTAGCCCAACAAGTGTATGAGACACTTTGCACAATGTCTAGATAAACAAAGACTTTGCCCTGAAGAATTTCCAGTCTATCTATCATCAAACTAATGTGCATTACACTGAGGTGCTGTGTTACATACTTGTGTTCCTGTAAGCTGTAGCTGTACCTGTGTGACACTTCCCCCCCTGCCTGCCCCCAGCCTGTAGTCTGAATTTTCTGTATATCCTGGGTGCGGCGTATGTGTCTTACGGTAATGTCCATGTTGGTCTGATTTCAGTGGAGCTCTGTCTTCCCTCCTGTGAAAGCGAGGGGAGAATGACAAGCCGGTGTTCCTATGGTCAGAACAAACTGGTGGTGACAAGAAATTGATAATTTAATGGTGTGGATGGATTTTTGGCTTTGTTTTCCTCTTGTTTCTATTTTTTTTTCCCCTTCTTTTTTTGGACCAGTGAACGTCACACTTCTGAACTGCCTTCCATTTTAACTGGAGTATAGTCCTTGTTACACACCATGTAATTTAAAAGCATGAATAGAAGTAATTATGGAGTATAGGAAAAGTGCTTCTGGTTTTATAAATACATTCCTTATTATAAATTTTTCCATTTAAAATCAATACAGCCAGTGGTTCAGACGCAAAGGCTGAAACACCTGCCCATGTAAAGAAATCTGCTCTCAAGCTGTAGAAGACAAAAAGGGAGCGTGCGGGGGAAAAACGGCGCTGATTTACCTGTAGTTAATATTGGCCCTGTTTTCCTCTTGCTGCTGATTTAAAGCGTGAGCTTTCCGAACAAGAGCTCGGCGTGATGCTCGGCAGCCGAGCTGTGCCGCAGTCCTTGCGGGGCCTTCCTGGGGAGAGCGGGCTCCTCGGGGATCGCTGGGGCGCCGCGGGAAACGCCGCTTGCGAGCAGCATCGCTTCAGGATTTCCTGCCGTGTAACTTCAGCTATTTTGGCTACAGGCCTTACTGATTTTGTAGTGGGGTTTTTTTTTGTGGGTTTTTTGGTTTTTTTTGGTAAGCATTCCATGAATGGTCCTGTTGCAGAAAGGCTGTGAGCATCATAAGTCTGTTAATTTTAATTGGCTTTGCTATCCTGATCAGCTAAGGGCAGAAAGGAGCCAGGCGGCTCCGAGGGCTGTGGGTGGGGTTCCGTTTGTTTAAATATCGGCATTTGGAAACTGCTGGTTTGTTTTATAACCGAGCGAGACTAATGTGGGCTGGGTTAGTCTGACATCTATTTGTGTGAAGCGTCCGGGGCAGAGACTGTTCCCCTGCCTGTACAGTGCTCAGCACACTGCAGACCTCTTCAGAGCTTTCGAGTGCTGCCGCAGTATAAATAGCGTTAAGGGACGGCAGTATAAATAGCATTAAGGGACAGTACTTTTCTCTGTCTCCTTCCTTTGTGAAGGATGGCAGTTTCCTCTCCTGGTCCATTGTTTGGGTCTGTTTTGCACAATGCCAAAGAAAAAACTGCAGATACCAAGAGGTGCCTGTCACTCTTTAATAGTCGCCTCTGAATCCAGGAAACCTGTGCTGAGTCTGTCCTTATAAGAGTACTTAAAGGATAAGTGCTGAAAGAATCAAAGAATTTTGTTTTGGCTATGGAATTGCTAACTGTTTGCCCTCTGAATTTTCAAATGTTAAAGTAAAATTAGATTTGCCAACGGTTACTTCAATCTTTTTTTTTTTTTTTTCCTATTTAGGACTGGCTGCTAAACAAGCAGATTCCTTCTTACCATACAGCAATTCGTGTTTGTGGAGCAGTGGTCTAGAACCATCTGGACTGTGCTGTAATTTGCAGGTTTAATGAACGTGATCGTGGGGGGAGCTGAACCCCTAAAAAGTTACTTTGCGGCGTCACCCCAGTGCAGTGAGTGTTGTGAGCGGTCAGATGCCGGTGGCTGTAAAGAAGCGTATCTGACACGTGGTTTGTGGGTGTCTCTTCAGGAGTCGCGTAGCTGCAGGCATTGATGGAAGCCGTGAGGGCTCGCAGGTGGCACCAGCCTTCAGCTAGCCGAGGTGACACCGTGACGGTGTGCTCCAGGCACAGCCGGGTAAAGGTGGATGGAACCATTACGCTGTTTGACTGTTGGAGCAGGAGCTCTTAGCTAATGTAGGAGAGGCTCATACTTCATGTTGTCACGGTTTGTACTCAGTGCTGGTCCAGCTGGGGTGTGTTACGTTGCGACCGTCAGTACCCTTGGTCGGATGCTGTGTTCTTCTATGTTGGCTCAACAGCCCATTTTCACCCCTTGGCTTTAACTCAGGAACGTACTTAAACATGAACTCAACTCTTGGATTCTTTAAGTGTGTTATTGAATTGGAGCCAAAATGGTGAAAGTGAGAAGCTTCTCACTAAACAAGCAGGTTATTGTTCTGTTTTCAAAAATTGCAAGTAAATTCTTTATGAAGCTGTGTAAGTGATGGTACTGCTTGGGGGACTCCCCTTCTATTTTGGCAAAAATACATATTTGTTGCTCTAATAATTTATTTGCTGCATGTACATCATAAATGCCCTTTCATACACTGCAAAGGGAAGAAAATTAAAGTGCCATTGAAACCAAAATCGCTTGGGTAGGAGTCTTGTGAAGTTTGTTTTGTTCTGAGGTGGGTTGTCTTCTGTCTCCTGCAACTCAGTAGGGGTTTGCACTGCTACAGCTCCGTTGAGAAGTGTGAAGGTGCAGTTCTCATCCCGGCAATGTTCTGGTTGATCAGCGAAACTATTTTTAATAGTGTATCTACATATGCGCAGACATTTCTTCTGAGTACTCTTATTCAGTGGCTCAGGGTTCAGTTGTTTTACTGGAAGTAGCAAGTATTTTTTGTCGTCTTCTTACTTAGCACCCGCATAAAACATTATGCTCATGAAACATTTATGGTAGCAATCCATTAACAGCAAGACAAAGGGTTTCCTCTAAAGAGGATCGCCAAAATGTCTTGCTGAAATGAAACCCGTTCTCCAGCTGTTTTGTATGCATTATTGCTGCCTCTTACTGAAAGTTTAAAAGGTCCGTGTGATGTAATGCAATGATACCTTTGTGTGTAGAGCTGCTTGGAAGCAATCGGAGTCAACAGGAAAGCAATATCTTCTTAAAGCTTGTGACTTATATTAGTTTTGTGATCTCAGGTATGAAGGAGATAAAAAGGGCAAGGGTTTACTGTAGATTCTCTTGAAGGCATGTAGACTTCTTGAAGTAGTAATAAATGGCAGATTAAAATTGATCTCGGTGAGACTTCCAATGTTAACCAGTGTTATGGAAGTAAATGACTTCAGCTTTTTGCCCGCTTCATCAAACGGATCATGTTGTATTGTGCTGTCAAGAAACTGCTTTACCTGAAAATTTCAGCTCTGGAAAGAGCCTTTCTGGAGTATCTCTAGAATAGTAAGCGTAAAACTGTAAGGAATGATTGAATGACTATTTGTGTGTATATACACACACATCATTTTAATGGAAGAGATAATGTTCTTGAAGACAAGATTAAAGATTCAGAGGAGCATTAAAAGCAGAAATATTATTTCTAAGTGAAGGGGAGGTGAGAATTTATTATTAAAATGTTAAAATAATAATTAATGCTGCTAGGAAATGGTAGAAGAAAAACTGTCTGGTTCAGCGGGTATAGATGAGCGGTTGTAAAAGCCACAATATGCCACGAATCACTTCCTCAAAGCAGCAGGAGCGCTCGGTGTGTTGTTACCAGCCATGATTGTGTTGGTTTGGGCGCTTTTCAGTGGAAGAAAGGGAGAAATGTGTCTATTTATGGTCTTTTACAGTGGAGGGCAACTGACTTCCCACCTGCTAGATGAACATGGTGAACAGGCCTAAAATAAGCAGCTTGTTGAATACAGAGCCTGTACGCAGAGCCCTGGTCGAATTTACCATCAGCCAAAATAAGCACATTTCTGCTGGAGTCAGTGGAGTTGTGCCTATTTTCACTAGTTAAGAAACTGGCAGATGGTTTGCTTTTGATGTTCAGGTATGAACTGTACCGAGTGTCTGGTGCTGTATGGGGGGACGTTCTTGGTGTGCTTTGCTGCTGAAATGCCATTTGATTGCGCCGTGGGTTTCCACGAACCCAAACACACGAAAATAGTTACATGGAGAAGGGAAGTTTTTAAGAAATAAACATGGAGGATTTTTATAAACATTTTTTTCAGTTTGCTTTGTTTTTAATTTCTTAAGGATGCATGGACCATAGGAGATAGTCTAATAGCCCTGCCTGGCACTATTATTACTTCAAGATCTGTTTCCAGCACGTCTGTCCTTCACAGGAACGCTCAAAGGTTTAATCTTGTTCTCCTGGCAATTGCTCAGAGAAACCTTAATGAAAGTTGGGGTTTTTTTTGGTGTGTGTGTGTTGGTTTTTTTTTTAATAAAAAATATGATGTATTAAGTAGGTTATGCGTTTTGCTAGGCTCTATAGTTTCCAGAGGAAAGAATCACAATTTTGTGAGTTCCCAAGTGCTTAAAATGTCCAAAATCTGATAGAGAAGCGATTGGTTTTCTAGCAAAGGCTAGAACTTAGTATATTATCTTCCATGGAACGAATAAAGCTATTCTATTTTTGTTCTGCCACACTAGTGTTAAATTCATGAAATGCAAATCTGAAGTATATGTACTGTGCATATTTGCCTTAACCCTGGAAAGGAATAGACGTTTATTACTAAGCACAGAACAATTTTTCAAGGTGTCGGTTTACATTCCTTTTGCTTACTAATGAACTATGGAAATTGCTTACTAATGAGCTATAGAAATGGAGATTCTGCCTTCTCCCAAGTATGAAAGTGTTCTCTACACAGTAAGTGAAATGACTTCGTCTAGGTCGTGGAGAATACGGCTGTTCAGCATGTTGCTTTTATGTTCTATGGGGCCAAAGCTTCACCAGCTCCTGACTTTGCTATTGCTGCCTGCAGTTTTCTTCTAATAGTTCTGAAAAGTTTGTTTATCATCACTGCATAAATCTGCAGCACCCTATTTGTGTATGCAAGAATCTGCTTACAAATAAGCCAAGAGGTACTGAATCAGAACTGAACTTGGGTGATTTAGGTTTGCTTGGAAATGCTGCCTTTTGAAGCAGTGAATGCTGCACGTTGACCCTCGTGTGCTGTGTGGCGTTTGAGAACAGCTGAGGAGCTCTAACGTCTAGTTTCTCCTTTAGTGCTTGAGCACAAAAACTAGGATTAAGTCTTACGAGCTTGAAGCCAGTAAGTTTATGTGCAAATAAAATGTTAACCCAAGTTAGAGATACTGAGTGTGTGTTTGTATATACAGAATCCCAGCGTGGCAGGGGTTGGAAGGGACCCTTGGAGATCATCTAGTCCAACCCCCCTGCCAGAGCAGGGTCACCTAGAGCAGGTTGCACAGGATGGCATCCAGGCGGGTTTGAACGTCTCCAGAGAAGGAGACTCCACCGCCTCCCTGGGCAGCCTGTGCCAGGGCTCTGCCACCCTCAAAGGAAAGAAGTTCCTCCTCATGTTGAGATGGAACTTCGTATGTTCCAACTTCTGCCCATTGCCCCTTGTCCTGTTGCCAGGCACCACTGAAGAGAGTCTGGCACCTGCATACAGTAATGTGCAAGGCTTTAGAAGGATTATTATTTCTATACTTAAAAGCCATGAAGAATTTACTCATTGGGAAGAAAATAAGTGTATACAGAAATAGTTGGAAACCATTTAAAATGCTTTGTTATACACCCTTGAAAACCAAATGTTCTTTTCAGAGAAACAATAATTATGTTTTCAAAATAAAAGTCCTGGTTAGAGGGACTAGAAAGTATAAACAATAAAAAAGGGAAACTTACAGGAAAAAAAAATACAAAAAAGGCAGTAGCACTCAAGGAAGGTAAGTGTCAATAAAGAATTACTGGTCAACTGCTTTATATTTAATGAAAAGAAATATTTTGAATGAAGTGAGACAAACCAAATATGAAATGTTATGAATAGGATGGTAAATTTGCCAATATCCACTCCTCTACACCATACTAAATGAATGTGTCTTTTGTATTAAGAGGGGAACTGGATGCTGTGTTTCCATATTGCAAGAATAATAACATAACTTTTCCCCAGTAAGTAAAGAGAATGTTAAACAATCACTGTTAAAGGTAAACGTTTTTAGATAGCAGTTTACACCCCCAAAATATTAAAGACTTGTAGTACATTTTAGGACGCCGAGAAGCATGAGGGGATTAGGGAACAACCATTATTTTCAGGTGGCTAAAATACGGATGAATCGGGGACGGCGTGTTGGCCTGAGATCCATTCCAGGCAAAATAAGGAAAAGCGGCTGTGGGAAGCAAGGGATAGTGTGAATAAAAGGCAGTAATGTAATTCATGTTGACCGTCACCGTTTTATGGGAACCAGTCAGGCTTCCTGCAGTGGACCTTCAAGTTTGACTGAAACACAGTGATATGATATACTTTGATTTCTTTAAGACATTTGATTTAGTTCTGTGTGACAGCTTAACTTGAAAAAGAGGGTAGGGTAGAAGGGGAGCTAATAGCTAAAATCGAGCAAATTCAGTCTTGAAATAAAGCAAAAATGCTTAATCCCTGTATCCCCACTGGGTTGTAACTGAGTTTGGGTGCTGGTCCAACAACACTCTGTTGTAGCATTCCTGTGATAGTAGGATCGCATCCTTTCTCTAGAAATGGCAATTAACAGATGCTTTTTTTCCCCCTTACATGAGCAGAAAGAGCTAGTGCAACAGGAAGCTACGTCCGATGCGAATACCATCGGTTTGTTTGTTTTGCCAGTGTAATACTGTCAAAGCTTTATTGAATGAGCTGACTTCAAGCTGTTGATATAGTTCAGACCTTGGCAGCTCTCTAATCTCCTTGAAGCTTTAGTGTTTGATTGCATTCGTTTGCCCTGCAAATAGTCAACTGTGTAAGTTATCTCAAAGTGAGAATATATCTAAAGCCTGTGTTTATAATGGACAAGGTTCACAGGAGTGCAGAGACCTTGTAAAACACACATGAGCTCTTTTTTGAATATGCAGCGAAATACTGAGTTCTGCTTCCTGAAACCTGTCAAACCGCGTGGTTACAAGAATCCTTTGGACACTTAGCTTTAATTATTTAATGGTATGTGAAATCACTGCCTACCTGTTGTTGGCAGGTCACTCCTTAGTTTTATGTTGATACTACGTGGTGGTGCCTTACCTGCTGTATAAATGTAAACGAACATTTTTTGTCATTATTAGAGGAGGGAGTGATGAGATACATGAAATGATACTTTTTTTATTATTCATTTTTAATTAGATGGTTGAATTTTATTGTGATTTTCATGTTTTGTCATCTGTATCCAGCAAGCGTTCCTTCACAGGTTTCGGTAGGGTAATGAGTTCAGGGAAACAAATGCATGTAGTCTGTTCCTCATTGATAAACTGTTTGCTTTCAAATATGTGATAGCCCAGGTACAGCGCGACTACTGCAGTTGAGGCTCTGTAAATAGTTTCATTCTAAATGGCCCCTCCTAGGGCATTAGATCTTCTTTTGGGTACCAATTTGACAAATATGTGCATAGTGCAGAACAACATTGCTGAGAATTTGAGTAAAAATGTATTGGCTGCTTTTTGAGACTATCGAAAAATAAAGAGTATGTTTTAAAGAAATTGAAACTTTTCTGCATCTTTTCTTGTGAATATGTAAGCTTCTTAGTGAGTGGTTTTTTTTTTTTTAAAAAAAAAGCTGCTTTGGAGGGGGGAGGAAATGATAGGAAGGACTCTTTTCTACTTCATGGGAAAGTATTCAAGCAAGGGTGTTTGTCTTCCCTTTCCTACCCACAGTGGCTTTTGTGAGGGCTGGGTTTTTTTAAACTGTTGTCATTCTGGAGGTAGTGGGTGAACACTGCACACTTGACAGCTTTCTGTTCTTGAACCAGCGGCAGGTAACAGCAGTCTATGAAAGGAAAATAATGTGGCCATTTGCCACGATGTGGCTTACGCCTTCTTAGGAATAGTAGGAAACAAGAAAACCATTAAAACCAACCAAACAAAACCCCATAGATGCTGAATGTCTAGGAGTCTTGAAGTTGATTACCCGGTATCTGATTAACACCGACTCCAGTAGTTATTACTGCAAATTTACTGGTTTGTGTGTCTTGAAGGAGAGGAGTGGACGGATGGTCTTTCTGTAGTGTCTGTCAGCCTGTAGTTCTGCGCAGTTTTTGCTGGCGGCTTTGCTGCTCTGACTGGTGCTGCCTATTCACTCTCGGCTCTGTGGAGTCTTCCATGCTGTGCTGGCACAAGTGCTCTCCATGTCCAGGCAGTGATCAGATTTTTGGGAGGAAACACCAAAACCTCTAGAAAGGCATCCCTTTCCAGATGGATCTGTTTCTATCTGGTGCGTTGCACAGCTGTTCAAACTGCTGTGCTAAAACAGTGGGGGAATTAACTACTGGAAAGGCGTGGGAGGATGTCTGCTTCCAAAAGTCTAAATGTAGCGTGCTGTTAAATTTCTGTGGTTGTTTCTCATTCAGCTGTAGTAGATCATAAAAGCTGCTGATCAATAGTACAAGCAGGTGATTAGCAGTTCGAGTTCTAAACACTTCCTTTAATTTGGTTGGTGCTGAAAATTGAAGGATGCAGCAAAAGGATGGTGGTGGAAAGAATGAGGGAAGGAAAGCCGAATTTAGGGTGTTTTTGTGAACTGAAGGTAACACCAAGGACTCGTTAAGGAAAATCACTTGGTTACTCAGGATCATTGGATCTGCCAAGATGACTCAATGTGTCATACTGAAGGAAATATTCAGTGTTTGAAGAGAGTGGTTCACCGCATCAGATTGTATAAAGGAATCGTTTTCCCATTGATGACACTTCCACCAAACACTGAGGATTTAAGGTCCTCCTTCGTGCCTTCTTATAGCACCTTTAGAAATTTCTTCTTTTCAAGCAATATGCAAGTATGTCAAAATTCAACTCATAAGGTCATAAAACTAATTGAAAAAAAGCAGAAACGTGGAGTCTGTCAAGAACAAGCTTTCTAAAATGCAGCGCAACTTGGAACAGCATTGGAGTGCTCTGCTAGAGGATTTTGTTTCTACAGGTATAAAGCTCGTAGGTAGTTTAGGATGTGGTGATGTGTTCTTCAGTGTTCCCATTCCACTTGTGCGTTGATTGTGGCATGAATCTTTGGAAAATATATAATTTGATAATTCATCTAAAGATTATAGTGTCATGCAAATATAGCAGGCTAAAAAGTCCCTTTTGTCCAAATTGCTTTAATGTTGCCACTCGAACACTTCAATCTGCAGCCTTAAAATAGCTTTCGAATATAGCTTTCTGAATGGAATATATAAATAAATGCACTCTTCCTTTCCCAGAGAGGCAGGAAGGGTGTGTATGACTTTAACTATTTCATAATTCTTTCTCAGATGAGTTACTAACACAAAACAGTACTTCCCCGCCCCGTACCAGGTTTGAGAGAAACACTTATTTCTTGGTGGAACGTGTGGTTGTATCCTGCTGTGATTACAGACTTATTTCAAAATTCATGTTTTCCCTCCAAGCAAGTACAAGTTCAAATTAACACTAAAAGTTTGAAATGGCAAGTCCAGAAATGCAGAAAGCCCTCAGGAGAGTTGTGATATATACTGACCTGGTTCAGAATTGCAGTCCCGTCCCTACCTCGAAGAGACCCTGCTGTCGGCAGCTTGTGAGGCCGCGTACATGCGGACCCTTCTATTGCATGATTTTTCTCTCATTGCATTTTCAATACTTAAATCTGCAGAAGTAAATTTGCCTCAGAACACGTGAATTTCCACTGCTCAAAAATAAACTAAGCAAACACGATACCTTTATTTCAGTTTTGCAACCCCAAATTGTCTGCTAACTTTCTCCTTTCCTCTTTTCTCTCTTCTTTCTGAACACTCAAGGTTTGTTATTACAGAGAACTTAAATTCCTTTCCCTCCTAATAATCTCTTGCTTGCACATACAAGATAAGTCACGTGTGGTTTTGCTGGATTACTAAATTGATAAAGCACCAGAATAAACAGCAATGTGTAGTGAATAGAATTAGCTGATGTTTAACCTCCTTTTTAATGTATTCAGGTTCTCTAACTCTGCTTGGCTCAAGTGAAAGCAGCCCAATTGTTTGCTTCAGACCATTCCGTGGCATGCGAACTGATTACACCAACCTAGCAAGATGAATGCTGGGTGTAACCGGGAGAGCCTAGAGCCAGAATAAGTGCAGGATGTTTTTCGGCAGACATCCAGGAAGAACCTGCTCAGTAATCTGTAACTGTGTAATCCTTTTAATGCGTCGACTTCATTCGAACACATTAGTGTCAAATGTTAAGTGTAATATTGTAGTCTGTGAAGCATATTGTTGAAACAAAATTAAACTGGAACTGTGATGTGGTGATGGGGGAGGGGGGGAAACCCTGTGAAATCTTTTGGAGAGGAATCTAGATTAACTTCATTAGGTGTTTTCCATCGGCCTTCGAATGCTGGTGGCGTTACTTTTGCATGTGCCTGGGTTGGAGGTGTTTGACCTTGAACCCAATGGTGGCCGCAGGAGACCTCGTCTGGTTTGAACTAACTGAAGATGAGACTATGCCTTGCATCTAGGTTATTGTATGGGATTTTCTTGTTAATCTGTTAATCCATATTTGCAGTGTAACCTGATACGTTTCTAGTGGAAACTCAACTAGTTCATGGAGGAGCTTTGTTGGTAAAGGCTACAGTTAAAGGCATGTCCCTTTCCAGTGGGGTGCAAGGAAGCTTGTGGAGTTCAAGCTGTTAGGAAACTTTTGAACTGTATACTTTAACTCTGTGGGGGGGTTTTTTTGGAAGGGGGGGGGGGGAATGTTCTTCTTGGACTACAGACCTTTCTTTCCTCTGTAATTTTAAACCCATTTCCTCCCCTCTTCTCCATGAGCAGTCCTATGTGCAGAACTTTTTCTTTTTTTTTTTTTTTCTGGTTATGGGGTTGGGCGGGAAAGCCCAGTGCAAGACTGGTGCAGCCAGGGGCTGCAGCCACCTGGGTCATCATTGTTCTGTACTTCTGTTGTACTCATTTCTTTCTGCCTCTTCATTGATCTACTTGATGGTACCCAACCCGTATGTGGGCTGGATTACTGACAGGTTTCCCAAGCTTTATGTAGGTTGAGGATAACTGTCCCCACCATGACATCCTCCCAGCTTGTAGCGTCTTCCCAGTGAATTAGCCAGTTAGTGTACTGACAGGTATTAGATAGGCACAGAATCTTTAAAATCAGAAGGAATTAATATAAATCAAAGCTTGCTTGGATTTAAGCTGCATGTTGGATTGAGCCTGTTTATCCTTAATGCTGCATCCCCCAGCTCTGGCCAGACACTGTAAATCTGCAACTTGCTCCAACTGACTTATGCAGATCCTGAAACATCCCAACCTTTTCTCTTAAATTTATCAGTGCCTTGACATTAAATATTTCAAGTGGGTTTTGTTGAACAGAGTGTAGCTTTTTTTGTGTGTTCTTCTTAAAGGTTACTTCTTGTTGGAATGAAATCGAAGGTTGGGAGTTCTTAGCAGATGTTATGATTAAATCTGACTGGTTGTAATCTCCTTCCTCCCCCAGCTCCCAAATGTAACATTTGGGATGATGAATAGCAGAATTTATAAGTGATGTCGGTAGCTCTAATTGTTCAGGTTTTTGTGTATGTGTGTGCATGAATAAATTTTTCTGTGAGCAAAAGCTGTGCTTGCAAAACTGATGGTTCTTATCTGGCTTGTATTTAATATGTCAGTAGGTCCCCTTCATATGGGAGCGTCCTGATAATTGTGAATGAATGGTCTGATACGTGACTTCAGTAGCCTCAGCTGAAGATAAATCACATAAAGGACTTGATGTGTGTTAAGTCTTTTCTTTTCTATATGTCTGGTGGACAAATTTTATGTGCTGACACATTTTGGATAGATTTTGTTCTTTTTAAGTGCAGGAGCTAGATGTTGCTAAATCTTACCTCCAAAACAGTTCTCCTTATTTCTTTTTCTTCTTACAGTGAAATTGCCCGCTATCAGGCTAGCGTTGACCCAGTCGTCTAATATGTGCCTTTTTTGCCTCCGGCTCCTCAGCCTTCCATTTGTAAAAGCATTGTTAAATCGAGCTCATGCTGTTCATTCAGTTTCTCTCATTGTGCCGTTTGTCAGTTCTGTGCTCGCTGCCCTCGTGTAGGGACCTTTCGCAGCTTTCCCCGAGGGAGCCTGTGTGTTTTCCACAGATGCCTTTTGGGGATGGTGGTGGGATTGTCTAGCAGTGAAAGGCCAGGCAGAGGAGTCTCTCTCAATCAGTGCGCCAGAACTGAGAGCGCTGTTGTGGAGCACCTTGAGTGCAAAGCCCTTGTTTTCCACGGAGGCTCGTTACTCGGTAGCTGACGGGCAGAGAGGGACGCACCCTCAGCGTCGGAGCCGACGGAGAAACTGCTTTACCAGAGTTAGCCTTCTGCACGCGTTCGCTAAAATAAACGATGCACGGTGTTTAGAACAATTTCTGTTGGCTACTAGTTACTCAATATCTTTTATATCTAGCGGTGGTGTTCCCCAACAAAAACACTGTAGTGAATTCAAACAGTTGCTTTATTTGCACAGCAAAGAGAGCTACCCTGGGAACTGAGCAAAATCCCAGCCCACTTGAATTTTCCTTTCCCCGCTTAAACAATATCTGTATCATGCCAGCGCTGGGACAAAGGCAATGGAAGTGGGTCGTTGTGGTAGTGCTGGTATGGAGGAGCCTGTGTTTAACACCCTTTGGATGTTAAAGGAGGATTTCGCTCTTGGGAACGTGAATACTGGAGATGTACGGAGCAAGAGTAAGTAAGAACAACCCAAGAGCCCAGCTGTTCCTCAGCTTGCTGCTGACAATAATTCAGGTTTCTGCTAGACAATTAACAGTTAAGAAATGGGTATTTGAGGAGCTGACTTACTGTTTCTTTGCACCATTATTCAGAGATGTTTCATGAAAGCCTGAGTAGTCCACCAACTGCTAATAAATTTGATCATCCTCCATGTACATAAATTTGTCTAAAGCCTGCAGGATATTGTGGAAAATATATATTTTTTTTCTTCTCTGATATAATATTTAACTTTAGGTTTTAGTGGCAATGCTGTGTAATGAAAATGAAATCAATGCTCCTGTGTCTGAGCCCTAGAAATAAACATTATTAATATAATTAAAAACAAGGCTTCATGTGCTTATGCATGTATGTATAAAAGCTTATACATTCAGATCAGATGAAAACTGGGCTCTTCTTCCAAGGAAAACCCAAAATTTCCAAATCCGAATTCTGAAAATTGAGTCAGACTCTGCCCAGAGAGGTGGTGAGTCTCTTGACTCTGGAGACATTCAAAGCCCACCTGGACACCATCCTGTGCAGCCTGCTCTAGGTGACCCTGCTCTGGCAGGGGGGTTGGACTAGATGATCTCCAGAGGTCCCTTCCAACCCCTGTGATTCTGTGATAGTATCTAAGCCTACGTAGGTTTATTTGGCTGGACTATTTCATGCCCTTTTTTTTTTT
>VYXH01005663.1:38757-51947 GCA_013397275.1 Burhinus bistriatus
TTTTTAGTTTTTAGACTTTTAAGATTTTTTTTCTATAAAAATGGCACTTTTTTCATGTAATAGGTGAGCCTACCAGTATCACCCATGTGAGGGTTGTGTTCTGAGTGATACGAAGTGATTACAGAAGACAGTGAGCAAAGTGTTTCTTCCTTCACAAGGTCCCTGACCTCCTCCTGCCATACATGTCAGGGAGGTGAGCAGAGCAACAAGTGTAATTATTGTACCTCATCGCATTTTTTTTTATTGGTTTTGTTTTATGTAGAACCAGCTAACCTGTTTGCAGCCACTGCAATGAGTTTCTAGTGCCAGCAGAGATTTCTTGGGTGACCTCTGTGGAGCGGAAACCCTTGGTTATGTTATATATACACTACTATATCCTCACAGTGAAAGGAATGATTTGGGGCAGAAAAGTCCATTATTTCTGGACCGGCTTCATTTAAAGTTACTAGTTCACCTTTGAACTGCTTTTCATTGTCTGGTGGCTTTACAAAGGAGCAGCTAAGGCTTATTGAAAGTTAAAAATCAATTAAAGGCAAAAAAACCCCACCAACCCAAATCTCTATATATCCATTTGAGACCTCAAAGTGGAGAAAGCCCACAGATGCCAGATTGATTCCATTTTCATCTTGGATAAATACTGATACTGAAGCATGTTTTACAAAGATCTGCTGAAATTCCTGGAAGTAATATCTACCTACAAGAGATTGTTAGTGCCCTGACCTAGCTGAAGGTAAAGTATATTAAAATATTATTAACATAGGAAAAAAATGAACTGGCTGAGTACAGTGGGTTCCAATGTCATCTCTTTGTCTGGAGGAGCACTGAGAAGGCTGCTAATGCGACTTAAATACTGCTGCTGATACAGTTCTGGGGCTGACATCCGAACTAAGCAGGATGTTTTCAGTTGTCAGAATGACAGTAGACTCAACATTTCATTGTCTCTGTTTATACAGCAACAGTCTATATTTAGTAATCTTGAATCCTAGTTGACAAGCAATACTGTTTAACAAAAAAAAAAAAGGGGGGAAAAAAAAAGGGGGGGGAAAAAAAGGTTGGGGGGGAGGAGAAAAAAAAAAAAAGCTCTGTGTTCAACAAATACGATAGACCATAGTTCCCTAGGGCCTCTAGGCTGCGGTGGGTACAGCTGGAGCAGGGTCAGGCTGGTAATCGGTGTACTCTTTGAGGTAGGTAGAGATGGAATAGCAAACAAAAGACCCTAGGAATGATCATACTGTTACTTTTACTTATCACTCAAGAATTTGTCTAGCTTCTAATTTTAATGGTTCTATGAAAGTAATACATTAGTCATAAAGTGTTTATTAGATGGAAAATGTAATATAAAAAGGAGTTTTTGTTATTGCCTGCAGTGAATCCAGAATTTCTTTTGTTTCCTGGTGCTTTGTTAAAAGAAAAGAGAACAGTCTCTACTGATAGACAGGAATCTCCCTTGGATACTGCTGCACATGCAGTCTCAAAGCAAGCTGCCATTTTAGTGAGACAAAACTATATGATTCTTGGTAAAAGTATGGCCAGAACCTTTCTGTGTTAATGCTTCAGTGGATGCTGCATAAAATAGTTCTGTTCTTTAGGACGCAAAGGACATGTGCTTCTGGGAACATCTGGCTGGCTGTTCAGAAGATGCCAGTGATCTAAGAGTTTGAATGAGATGTCCTTTTGGGTACATCTGTACTCATTATTTCTTTAATATTAATAGAATGAGACAATGCATGAAATCCTGGCTCCAGCAAACTGGATGGCAGGACTCCCACTGATTTCAATATGCTTGGGCTTTTTCCTTCTGTGTCTTGGTTGCTATGACTTTTTTTTCCCCTCCTATCAATGTTGCGATGAACTGTTCAAGGAAAGGAGAAGAGCAAGCAAACTCCACGTAATTTAAACTGTCACTCGGCAATCGTCCTGCACAGCAGCTGAAGGAATGTGACACTCTGGTGGTCATATGCCTTGACGGTGAACTCAGACCCATAGAGACCTCTCCAAGAGTACGCTTAATCAGTGTTCCTCTAGAGAGGTTTGTCATTCTCCCTTGCCTCTTGCTTATGCCACTGTAAATTAGAAGTTCCTCTGCTGAAGTTGAAGTAACTAAATCGGCATTAAGTGAGGAGAGAATTAGACTTGTGCCTCTTGATTTTAAACAAATAAAACTAGCAAAACCTTAGGGTTTTTTTAACACAGTTCTTTGAAAAAATAACAGGTCTGCTGATTTGCAATTGAGAATGGACATTTTCCTGTTAAACTGAATGACAGGCTTAACTTCACCTGCCTCAGACTATGAAGTATTGTCAAAACTGAAGGTCAAAGACCAGTGACATTTACTGGCCTGGGTTTTTGGGGGATTGTTTGGGGTTTTGTTTGTTGTTGTTGTTGCTCTGCACTTCCCGGTGAAACTGTTCGGGGGGAGGGGGAATCTGGGGTCAGTCAGGACAGGATCATCTTCAGGAAGAGACCGTTTTAGTGAGCATCTTTACTCCACCAGTGGCCTTGTTAAACATACTTGGGTTGGCTGTTGATCTGTTATCTCCTTGAGACCACACCTTCCTTACCTTCAGGGAAAGGGTTTCCCAATACGTGGCAATAGAGGGTACATAGAAGCTGCATTAACGACAAAATGTGCTCAATGCTTTTTTTTGTGGCGGCCACATGGGAAGCATCTGGCCACACTGAGAATTACTGCTGTGGATACAAATCCAAGTAGTTTGAGGTCTTTGGTTTCATCTGTTGTGCCATTGAGTTAATGTACTCTTGGCTAGACCTGCTGGGCTTTCGACTGTTGTGCTCTTTTTGGAATTGCTTATTACTGCAAGTAAACATAAGCTGGCTGAAAAAAAAAAAAATATCTTACATTAACTTAACACTGCTGAAAATAATGCAAGGTGTAAAGATAATTTGACCTCTGATTTCCCTTGGAGCATAAATTCGGGAACCTGTACTGTCTGCTGCTCTTTGTGGTTGTGTAGGAACTTTGCACATCTAAGCTTCTCATCTTTGCTGTAAACTATATTAAAATACCAATAAAAATGTTTTAAAAACACGTAAGAGCAGTGATTCAGCAGTCTAAAGTTTCTTTGTGTGTGTGAGGAACATGGTGGCAGTCACTCAATGATAACACTTACTCTAATGATGCAGATAAATTGTGCTTGCTCTTCTCTCTGTATATACATTTATATTTCTTCCCTGCTGTGCACAATTTTAGCGCCTGATTTATCAACCTCAATTACAGGGGTAGAGCTTGATCTCTTTTCCTACATCACTTCTATATGCAGCCAGATGGGTGCATTGGCTGCCATGTTTTTTAAAAACCAAAAACACTCAGCAGCCCATCTGGAATCTCGGTTGGCGTTGGCTAAAGCCAGCATCGAGCAGAGATTCCAGATAAGTGCCAGCAGCAACACATTTCTCACTTAAAAACAAAAAAAACAAAAAAAACCCACCTCACGTCATTTTCTTTCAGTTCTTGATTTGAAACTTAAGATGGAATCAAAAACTGCACTCGTTCCAAAAATACAGAAGCATTGCAATGTTAATACAGATGCTTTCTGAAATATTCAGGGACTAGTCTGCAAATGTGCTGAGAATCCTGCAGCTACTTAAAGAGGCTGTGGTTACGCTGCGCTTGGAAACTGGGTTGCAGTATGTGCAGGCATTTAGGCTGTAGCTCCAACGTAGCTAGCGCACCTACCACTAAGCAGGAGCTTTGGTACTACCCGGCTTCCACATGGAATACATTAGCCCAGCAGGGAATCTGATTACAACTTTGGGTAGCATTCCCAGAGTAAAAAATGATTATTTTCAAGTGAAGTGAAGCGTGTTTGAAAAATCCGACCTTCCCATTTAGCTATATAAGTAGCTCTTCAATGTGGAGCTAGAAATCTCCTTCTGCTCCCCAAGTTACTGTTAGCATGTGCACAAATTCTTTGGTTGATATAATAAGCAGTGTGTGCATGGGAAGTAAGAATGTAGGGGAAAAAAAAACAAAAGAAAAAAATGCGCCCCCCTAGTATCTTGCATTTGGAGTGGATATCATATGTGTATCTTGGATTCTGCCTGTGTGAATAAAAACAAACAAACAAAAAAAACCCCCCACCACCCAAACCATGCCTAGATTTTTCAAGGTTTTTTTTAAGGAATACTGTTTGATTATAGTTAATTGCTGCAAAAAGACACGTGGCAAGAGTGCAAAACTCTCCAGGATCTAGTTTTGAAAATTATTTTTTTTTTTTTGCAGATTTTACTTTTTAATGTGAATTAAGATGGGAAGCTTTATTTTGGGACTCAGTGGAATAAAATTGACCTATCTGAGAAGGAACTCTGCCTAGCAGTAGAGGGAATACAACGAAATTCTGTCCCATCCGAAGTGTAATTACTGCTGTAATTACTGTTACTGTTATTCTGGGTTTGGATCTCAACAGACTACCTCAGCATGATTTTGAGGAGAAAGAGATAGTAGAGCAATTTAGATTAGTAAATAGCTATATTAATATGAATTTGGACTCTTTAGTATAGTTCTACCTTAAAAAAAAAAAAAAAAAAGGCAAGCCTAGCCCAAAACCCAAACAAGAATGATGGTTTCCTTTCCTCCGTAAAACTTGATGCTTAATTCTAAGTTGTTCCAGCTTTATATCCAATTTTTCAACAAGGAGTTTAAATCTGTGAATATGTATTCTTTGACTACGTTGCAAAGACTATTATCACGTGCATGGGATTTTTAAGTTGTTTCCATTTTCATCCATGATGAAGTATTCAGAGACTGTATGCTAACGCAAGAGCCATAATAAAGTTAGCTTTATTTACATGCAAGTTACAGGGTATAAAATTCAAGTTAATTCATACTGTTTTGCTGCATTAACTTCTCTCCATCCTCTTTAGGATGCAAGAGTATTTTTGTTTCTTTAGATTGGAAATTTACTTCTGTCTTTCAGCTAGTAGAGAATAGATGGAACTGGAGACAAGCACGCACGGTCTGCTTCATCCGTGCGTACGGAACGATGCTGAAAGCAGTGCTGTACACCCCTCTGATTATGTTCCCGATTTTGGATTTTTTTGAGCAGTGGCTTCCAGCGTATCAACTCGGAATTCTCCCCAGGCTGTCTGCTTACATACTTTTCATCACAAATGCGGGCATCTAGGTGAAATGCAATAGCAAATCCTGTGTAACTTGGCTGTGTGGACTAGAGCGTAGCATTGAGTGGCATGGCTGGTGGAGATGAACTGAGGGAGCCCAGCTCTGTCGTAGGACTCCTTGCCCTTATACTGGGAAGCAGCGGGTGTCCTTCTTGGCGGGATATACCGAGAATATGCCTCCCATGAGTGTTTTCTGGCCTACCTTCTTTCACTCTTTCCTCTCCCATCCCCATGTAAAGAGGGCACAACACTTTCTTTGAGTACTTAAGGGGAGGCAGTGGTTAAGGGTGGAGGGGCTCGATTTTTGTGTGGAAAAGGGGGATTTGATGTACGGGAAGTTTAGATGTTGTGGACAGATTTGGGTCTCGCTGCCTTCGGTCACTGGTTTTGAAAGTGCCGGGCTTTGGCAGACTGATGCAAGACGCGATGCTGAACAGTTCTGGTGTCCGGTGATCTGTGAAATAGGCTGGGCTGGTGGGTCAGTTTGTAGTACAAGTGGGTGCTGCCTGGTTATTGCAAACAGAGTGAAGCTCGGAGGATTATGGGCTGAGCTTCTGAAACCCGTCTGGCTTGCTGCCGAAGGGTGCCACTGATATTAGCCTTAGCCACAAAAAGTTTCATTGTAATTGTCGATATTACAATTTAAAACAGTACTACAAAATGCTTACAAATGTCTGATATCTATTTACAGTTTAGGTACTCCGTTTCATTTAATGTTCTTTGCAGTCTGTCTGTTTAGAGTGGTATTTGTGTCTTGCCCAGCAGTGGAGAAAGACATTTGAAATTAGAGTGACATAACTATGAACCATGAGAACTGGCTGGGGCTGTGGGAGCAGAAGTAGGACCGGAATCTTCCAACTTGTGTTTTGAATTTTCCAGGTTCTGTTTCTTTAAAACTGGAATGATTTTGAGCAGCCAGAAAATGCTAAAGCTTTAGCATAATGATGTGTGGGTGTGGTGTCAGGAACTGTTATTTCCCTTGAGAATATTTGTCATCCTTTGAATAAGATCAGAAATAGATTTAAGCACTTACTACTACGAGTTTTTCTTCTTGGTATTTATTTTATTCTTCTGTTAGATGCTAGTCACCTTATTGTTTCCTCCTCCTCCCAATACCTCTTACCCCTTCCTGCATGTTTAGTCTCCAGCTTGTCCTGTCTGCCTGGTGGGTTATGACCCGTCTTGGCCAGGAACCAGGGAGCTCTGGAAGGGAAGTGGTGCGTCGCTGCTTGTTCCTCCTGCACCTTGCGCAGCAGGGCTCTGAGCTTGCCAGTGCGCTCCGAGGCATTGCTCTAATGCAATGGTAAATATTCCTGCCTACTCTTCTGGTGTGTTTCTCATCTTCTAAAGATGATTCTAGCTTAAAAGAAAGCCAAACAAAATAAAGTGCCTACCCAGAAACAGCTCCATACACTGAAGGTAGGAAATACCGCCCCCCACGCACACATCCTTGCTGAACACTGACCGAGCCAGTTTAGTTGAGAAAGTTCCTGCACAGCGATGCTGTAGGTAACGCTGGCTTCAGCATCCAAAGAGATGTGGAGGGTGCAGTCTCAGCTGGGAACCTGTGTTGTAACCTCTGAAACCTTCTCATCACCTGGGCTTCCTTGGGTGCTGTTACCAGAGGGGGAATTTGGCTCTCAACTTCTTTTGGCTTGAAAGGAGAGGGGCAGCTCTCAAATTTATTTTAATCTGCTCTGGAAAGCTAGGCTTAAACTACTTGTACACTGTTTAATCAGTAGTCTGGGCACAATTCTGCTGCATAAGCTTAGATACGTGTTTAGGACTTTTCGAAATGCTCTAGGTTGTTTGAGACAATGCTTCAGGGTCAGCAAATCTGACACGGGAACGATGGGATACCCAGGTCCTTCTGAAGCAGCCTCTAGAGCCCTGGTGAGTTATCTTAGAGCATCTTAGATGGTGTGTGAATGAGAAACTACATAGTTTCATGTGTTTTCTGCCCACATTAGACGTGCATTTTCTGGATTGTGTGCTGACGGAGACAGGAAATATCTTCGTCTGTATACTAGAATGAACCTGGCACAGCTTGGGTACCACATAAGCAAAATTGGATCTCATCGTCTATAGCTCATTTTTATTAACTTTGGTACCAATATTAGCATTTCATAAATGAGAACAGCATCTCAAATCAAGCCAGCTTTCTTTTCTGCTGCTCAGTTGATGGGATCTGGGTGGCAACAGGCCACTAACTCAAGGCATAATGTTGGTTACTACTCCAGCTTTATTTTTCCCTATTTAGGAAGTACTGTCAATATATACATGTTTTTACTAGCTTTTTGTGTTTACATGGGCGCTTGGTTTTTGCCCATGGCAGGTTGCTTTCAGAACTTTCTCAAGTATCTGTAGTTTCAGTGTCTCTTTCAACTTTTTCTTGTTTGTTTGTTTTTTATTATGGGGAAAGAATATTCTTTGTGCTTTATTTCTGGCAGGATTGTTAAAATGGGGCTTGAGCTTAATTTTGTTGCTGGTAGGGAGCTTCTTGCTTTCTATCAGGGTAGAATTCCTTGTTCTTATGTATATATCTTTTTTTTTCAGTGTCCCCAGGGAATTTATAATATGCAGCAGTTAATCACGTCTTATTTTTCTATGCAATTGCAACTTTGCAACTTGTCGATTTTTTTTGTATGTAGACTCCAAATAAGCTTTTGTGATGGTATTTTGAGAGAGGGAGAGTGTGTATGTGTTTGTATTTGGCAGTGGGAATTTACAAGACCTGTAAGAGGCTATTTTGCATATCTGGAATTGGAATGATTCCTTGCATTAGTATGATTCTTCACCTGTAGAAAACCTGGAGGGATGGTGACAGCTGCCATCCTGTGTGGACAGGATAATGTGCCTTTGTTTAGAATTGTTCTCTGTTGTCTGCTTAATAATTAGTAGATGGAAGAACACTTCGAAACCATGTTTATTTAAATGTAAAAACTTGCAACAATCCATAGACGCACTTTTAGCACACAAGTCAGATCTGCAGTACACAGCAGATGTAGCCATCTCCCAAGTAGCATAAGGATGCCTAATAAATAAGCTCAAATCCCTGAGAAAATTATGCTGTGTTTGAGGGGATATGTGTTATCTCCTTTTATCAGCCTCTGAGCTGCTGTTGTTGTGCTCTCTACATGGGATTAGTAATAGTGGGATTAGTAATAACATACTATAACTAGGCGAAGGGAAGGGAGATACCACATTATAAAGCTGCATGGTGCCTCCAGGAGGAAGGGCGTTGTGTTTTAGAGGTCAGCTGGTTATGCTGTGTTTGGTGGGGGGATTTTTTGAGGGCAGAGAGGACAGCTCTAGTCGTATGTTCTGTTGCTGTTGACAGTACTAGGCATCTAATTTGGCTGATCAAATGTGTTGTAATAAAAATTGTAATAGGCTTGTTTTGAATGGCCAAGTGTTTGGTCCTTGACACTCTTCCACTTCTATGAGATGGTGCTATTTTCAGTTGCTACTTTCCCCGGTGATTTTGGGAAGAAAGAGGTTGTTCCTTAAGGTTTTGTTCTTGGCCTCTTTGCTCTTCACCTTGATCTTCAGGTAATTTCTTCAATTCATAGCTGAATCAATGATAGCTGAGGCTATCGTATCTCTGTACAGGTGATTTGTAAAAGTGTCTCTTTGTCCTCTGCTAAGCTTCTGCTTTTTGATCTTGCGTATTGGCTTGTCTCTGTAAAATGCCTTACAAATGTCTCCTCAGAGCAAATAGAGCGTTACAGAAGCCTCAATATCTCCTTTGGCTCAAGACCACACCAGGCAGGTTATTTTGAATTTCCTCCATCCCTCCAGGGTATTTTCTTGTTCAGGTTTTTCTCTGCTAACCTGTTCTGATTAATATATATTAGGTAAATCCGTCTTCTCAGTCATATGCCTTACTCCTGTTGGTCCAGCCAAAACACTTCTACTAACCTACTTGTCCATGAAATTCCTTTCTTACAAATCCCCTGTAAACTTCTCATCCAGTTATTGTATCTGATGGATGTGTTTTGTCACTCTTGAAAGCTATACGTAACTGTGACCCTCTCCGTTTAGCTTCCCTTGCCAGGCTTTCCAGGGTCTCTTGTCACTTCTGCTCTGCTACTTGTCAGATACTTCGTGATCCAGCCCTGTGCCGCCTTCTCTGTGGTTCCCTCCATGTTAATTTGTGACCTCCCGGCATTCATCTGCACAGGTCTCTATCCTGTCTGCTTTGAAGACCTATGTGTGCCATGCTGCTCGGTGAACCGAGCTGACAGATGTACAAATTGCTGACTGTTCCCTGAATTGAGGTTCAGAAAAGTGTTTGGAAAATGCCTCGCATCTATATTTGCTGGCAGCACCCACAAAGTAATAACACTTGAAGTGGAAATCGGTCTGACTCCTTGGTACAACTTCTCCACTTGTAACTCCTGGCATGGATGGCTGAATCATCTTTGTCTAAATAGACAGGACTGTGAACAGATGGTAAATAATTTACGAAAAGTGAAGCTATGAGCAGGCCTAAGATTGAACTTCATGTCATATCTTTCTTACTGTCGTAGATGCAGACTTGCAGCTCTGAATCACAGCAGACTATACTCCATTTATAAGATGAATTTGAAATCATTTAAGAGTAAATGAGACAAAGCTGAATTTCTTGAATTAGGCTAATAACAGGCAATGATCCCCCAGAACAAAAGGCTGTGAAGGGACTGAAAAGCATTGCCAGAAATTCTTCTTCTGCCTCTACCCAGAAGCCCTGGTCCAAAGTAATGCCGAAGCCACTTGCCATTTTCACTTCAGCTGTTCCACTGCGGTGTTCAAACCCAGCACTGGATGCTGTGTCAGAAAGCTTCTTGATATTTGAAGAAACAGTATTAACTGTGAATTTGGGAAGATACTGTAGAAGGAATAAATTCAATATTTTAGAAGTAAGGGGCCATACTGGTAACTGTGTGTTTTAGGAATGTTTACCAACAGTGAGACCTCTGTAAACTTGGGGTGAATTTGATAGCGATCCCCACTGTCCAAGACCACAGCATCTGCTAGCAGTCGAGGCAAAAATGCAGGGGTCTGCAGTCCTGGGTGAGTTACAAACTTGTTCCTGGTTGTAATATGAGACTGAAGGTACTGAATTATGTTATTCCTCAATTTATTACAGTTAACCTTGTAGATGTGTTTAATTTTTTTGCTGGTTCCGCCCCCCTCCGGTAGTTTACAGAGCTGTGGTTCTCTCCAAACTGTTTTAGGGGAAACACAGAGTATTAGTACTCATTTAATGTCATACTCCGGTATATGGAGCACTAATTATCTTTCAGTCTTCGTGGGATTGCTTTGAAAGCAGAACCAGGATAAAAATGAAGAGATGCTTTGACAGTCGGCAGCGCACGTTTGCAGATAACCAGTTGAAGGCTGCATTGTCTCAGTGCTGGGTCTTCAACGCGCAAAACTGGTACTAGCTCTTGCAGGGAGAAGGTGTTCTGGGCCAGCATAACAGATCTTGGAGAAAAATAAAGGAAAACAAAGTAGTACAGTATGTTTTCTCCTGTGTTTTTGATCAGTCAAGTCTGTCCAGATGTTTTGTATCTCCCACAGCAGTTAAGGTATTGGCTGGGAATAGCTGCCCAGTTGCTCCCTCCAGCAGCCGTCTGTCAAAGGCTGTGCTGGCTGAGGACTTTCCCTGGACAAACGAGGGCATCACTGCTGAAGTCAGCAGGCCGAATAGTGACTTTTATGGCTTGAAGTAGTCACTGTTCTTTTGAATGATTCCCTGTTCTAGAAGAGACCATTATTGACCTGTGGAGGATTCTGCTACTACTTTTCTCCTGTTGTAGACACTTTTTCCAACTAAGATCTCATTTTTGGCAATGTCTGTGGATCTGTGACAAGACTTCGTGGAACCATCACTTAATTCAGTGGCTTGTAGCACCACCTGGCCAGACTAGCGATGCTGTGTACCGATACCTGTCGTTGCCCTAAGTAACTGCAGGTTTGCTGACCTTTGGGTATGTGTACAAGAGGGACTGTGTAAGCCCTTGAACAAGTGCTTTCTTATTTACAGAGCCACCAACACTCCAGAGAAAAAATAGTTGGTAATGTTTGCTAGAAGCAAACGTAGCCCAAACGGTATCTGACATACTATAGCCAGCGTTTAGCTTGAAGATGTAATACGGAAGGGAGTTTCATGGTGATTGATACGTGAAAAGTCTTAGATTCAGTTGTGGATTATATGCTTTTTTTTTTTTTTAAGATTCTTTCATAAGGATTCTTTGAACTTGCACCCTTTAATCAAAAAAGTCGGTGGTAAGGCCGTTCTGCAATAGTAAGTAACAACAGTACTCCTCGTTAGCCACGAAGACAGACTTAGATTTCAGTCAAACTGATGAGTAGAAATTTTTGTTTGGAATATCAAAGTAGTGATAATGTAGAAGTTTTATCACAGTAATGGGTGATTTTTTTTTACTTTTTTTTTCTCTTTATTCAGCCTTGTGGCTAATGGTACAACTTAGATGATGGTTCCTGCATAAAGAGAAAAAGGGCGTAATTCTGCCAAATGAGAAGTTACATGATTCATTACAAGGGCCCTTAATTTGCCTTATTAATTTTCTAGGAGTAATTTGTGAAATCTATTAAGCATGGTAGTCTCGCTGAAAACCTAGTGTGATCTCAAAATCGCAAAGCCTCTCAGAATTATTTTTGAGATGAGTGCTATCCTGTGCTAAAAATGTGTTGCACTACTGCAATCATTTCGTAGCTGGATTCACTCCATCACACAAGCTCTTTATCTGAAATTGCTATAAGCCATAACATAAAGCTTTTTACTTGCACACATCTAATTGAGGGAATATTTATTTGGTGCATATTAAATTCAAACTGGCCTACTTCTGAAGGAATATTTATTACTTCAAATCTCAGTACTTTGAAGAGAGAAGTTTTAGAACAACTCTTATTCATATGACAAAGTTAATTAGAAACTTGTATTTTAGTTCCTGTAATATTTGAAAGGGAGTAGTGTAGTGTTTGACAGATAGATACAGTAAATCAGGATTTGTTGACAAAATTAAGCTGTAAATGAAAATTTAACTTTTATTGGGCACATTTTGAAAGAGTTTACAGGATACGCATGGAACTTCCCAGACAAATCTGGTGTGTTATAGCTTAGAGCTTATAACGCAGCAACGTCTATTCTGGCTTTTACAGCTTTATCATGCATTATGGATACATTGTAAAATGGGGACGTGTTCCCTGCTGTTGGCTTGGGGAAGCAGTGTGGCTAGCAATCCCAACGTCCTTTTATAAACTCATGTTTTTTATGCATACGGAACAATGTCAAGAACCAAACTGTCAAGAACCAAAGCTATGTCTCAAATATTTCTTAAATACAAACCAGCCTGTTGGCTCTCACTATGGCCATAAAGCTGTGCTTGTGATTTTTGAGTAGCTCCTATAGCACAATACCTGGCTCCTTCCACTGGGGATGTGCCAGCTTACTGCAATCACAACCACTTCTCCCCCATAAAGCCCTCAGAAGCAGTAGTGTGTGTATTTTGAGAGGAAGCCGTTTTCCACTAAACTGGGCTCTCAGGCTGATGATAAAGATGAAACTCATGTGCTAGAAATCAGCAGTAATGAAGAGCAATTATTGGGCTGAGGTGGTTGTAGTTATGTGCAGCATGCGTTTAAAAATAGGTGAGAGATCATTGATGGTTATATAATAAGGCAAAAAATTTCATAGAATCCTAGAATTCCAGGTTGGAAGGGACCTCAAGGATCATCTCGTCCGACCTTTCTTGGCAAAAGCACGGTCTAGAGAAGATGGCCCAGCACCCTGTCCTGCTGAAGTGCCCAATGTTGGGAAATCCACCACACTTAAACTCTGATGTTACACGTCCTATGTGTCTGTTGTGGTGAGCTATTTGTGCCTTAGACAAGGTTATGCTTAGGACTTCAAGCTATTGCTCCATGATGATCTGGACGAGGGGATTGAGTGCACCCTCAGTAAGTTTGCAGATGACACCAAATTAAGTGCGAGTGTTGATCTGCTTGAGGGTAGGAAGGCTCTGCAGAGAGATCTGGACAGA
>VYXH01005663.1:52075-97202 GCA_013397275.1 Burhinus bistriatus
TAGAGACATGGTTTAGTGGCAGACCTGGTAGAGTAGGGTCAATGGTTGGACTGGATGATCTTAAAGGTCTTTTCCAACCTAAACGATTCTATGATTACAGCTCGTCTCCACCCAACTAAGAGCTTTTAGCCTGAAGTGTGCTAAATCCCAAACAGTGTCTGGGGATGTTACATGTTCGTGGCAGGATGGTCTTGGATGAAGGTTTGGTGCAGCTCAAGGGAGGACTTGTGCTTCAGGTAGATCACTTGTTAATATCTTCCCTAAAGTATTTACTTATTTTGCTTGTGATGTCACTAAAATTGGCTAAAGTCCAAAATACATTACTTGCTTCTCTTGGAGATCCTAAAGAAACTACTTTTCACTGATCTGGACAGAATTCAGGCTTCAGTGAATCAGAGGATTCTACTTTATCTAGGCACGTATAGGCATACATGTGAAGCTGTATGTATTTTTTTTTTTTTTTCAAGATGACAGCGTTTGTACTTAGCATTTCTGTGATGTGTGCATAATGTCTGAGGTGGTGTGTGAAGTCCAGGCAAGTTGCAGATACACAGTACCAGCTAACAACTTGAAATTGGGTGTTACGTCTTTGAGTCTGCTCAGGTGCAGCTGAGGAAATAACAATACTCTCAGCTCCTTCTGTTCAAAATTATATGAAAGCTATTTCATATTATTTAAAAGTACAAAACCAAAGACAAATCTTAACCCACTTATGAACTAACATAGGCCAAGGAAAAGATGTTGAGACAGTGTCTGCTCAGACCATCCAAAGCCTTGACCTTCTGTCAGAGAGTTCTGGAGTATCTGGTGGAGGCGCACCTTATGCTCTGAATGCCTTCTAAATTATTAAGAGGTCATTAATATATGTTGGAAGTATTTGAGACTGATTTTAAATATAAATGCAACAATTCAAAATGTAATGGGAAATAGGACACGAAACCAGAGTGAAGGTTATAGGATATGAAAGGTGGGTTGGGGAAGAAGGGGTGCAACAAAAACACTAGGAAAACTGGGCACATGTGAGAGTCTGTAGCAGTTTTTGTGCCAGAATGTTTAGACTTCATGTTCCTGGGATATCTTGTATATTTTATTTCCTCTGGCTTGCTGTTCTTAAATTGCACAGTGTAGTGGAGCAGCTTATAGGCTACCAATGCATAGATTCCCATCTTGTGACATACCATCAGGAATAATTTTCTAAAACAGTGAAAACCATATACTTAAGGAAATAGCCTATCACCAAGTAACTAGAAGTGGATGCCATACAATATGTTCTGCATCTTTAACTATGTAATCACAGTAAAATGGATAACCTAACCACAAATTCCAGGTGCCAGTGGCTTTTGGCTATCTATCATAATGTCCTAGTTGAATTCAACCTCAGAGTATTACAGAAAAGGAGCAGTAATAAGGCTCAGCGATCTCTGCAGGTGGAGAGAATAACTGAAGGTTGCCAGAGAAGTGCTAGTGAATCAGCCTGAGCTGGTGTGTAAGTGAATTAGGAATCACTCTCGGAATGTTACTAATACCAGTATTAGATTTTTGGTACAGGTTTTTATATAGTTTGCCAGAACTCTCCTGAGTAGACACTGGCCGTTAGCTAGATGGGAAGCAAACATGGGAAGAGCAGGCCTCCTGTGAAAGTATGGAAATAGCATCTGGTTGCCAGGCTTAAGCAAAAAACCCACTGATACTCCTGAGAAAGTTAGAGACTGAAGATGCTGAATGCATGGAGTTCACTGACCTCGTACTTTAACTACTCACTATCTTTAGCCCTGTCAGTAGTTACAACCTGCTGCCCTCCAGGTGCTTATTTTTCACATAAGAAACTTGGAAGGTATTTGAGGGGGTAATGCATTATGATTTTAAGCTTTTTTTTTTTTTTTTAATTATATTTACTCACTAGCAGACCTGTTCAGTTCAGCTCTTGTTGCATCCTGCCTGTATAAGGAATCTTATTTTCACTTTGTTGGAACGTGGCCAGCTTTTTGGCCAACAGGGTCTTAGAGTTAACTGCAAAGTCAAAAGTTTCATTAAAAAAAAATAAAAATAGTGAAAACACTTCTATTGATTCCAAAAAAACACCTGTCAGTGCTAGAGACAGTATGGGACTTACAAATGTGGATGTGTTCCTGGAGCACTATGAAACATAATGTGGTTGGAGATCTCAAGTCATTTGTGTAGGAACTGTTGAATATTCTACCAACAGTGGCATGTTGGGGTTTTTTGGTTTGGATTTTTTTATTTTATTTTTTTTTAACATAGTGTCACCTGCACAGAAGTTTCTTCTCTACCAAGCTACAAAAGGTATTTGAGGTGATAACATATTATGATTTTAAACTTTTTTTCTTTTTAAATTTATTCACTAGCAGACCTGTTCAGTCATCCCCTTGAAAAAAAATTGGGAGATTAAAAAAACAAAACAAAACAAAAAAACCAACCCTCAGTACAATGGCTTGGCTTCTCATGGAGCAGCTCTGTTTCTTGAAATGACTTCAGGCAGGGACCGAGAGTGTGTTTGCAGGCAGATGTGAATTCGTGTTCTGCTTCAAACAGATGTGGCTACGCTCTGAGCTCTAACAGATAGCTGTGATCAGGCGATAAACACAGTGGATTAGTGGCCAAACTGAGTTAAGTCCGGTTTGGCCATCGTGGCTGCACAGACTCCGGTCCAGGCAAGCTTGTATCTGCCTGCGAAAGACTATGTGAACAATCTGTGGGGACGAGCAGGCATCCCTCCCTGCTGCTTCCTCATCTCCCTTTCTGAGAACTGCTGCGTGACGCAGCCCAGCAGCAACACAGCAGGTCTGAGCGGGACCGCACACTTGTTTGCACACAGAGAAAAAGAGCTCGGAAGGCTGCGTACTGGTACCTCTTAAGATTCAGAGGCAGTCTGCGCTAGTGAACAGGCAGGTTGTGAGATCTTGATCCTCCTAGGAGTATCTGGTACTCCAGAAATCTTGCTGTGTTCAGTGGGATTATTTGTGATGTAAGGGAGTATGTAACACAAGGAAGGGACATCGCAATCTGTCTCTCTAAATTAGCAATCTGTTACAAAGATCAAATGAAAATTAAGGTCAGATTTCCATTCTCCCATGCACGTATTTGGCTGACATGCGAGTCAACAAGAGTTCTGTGTGTAACTCAAGATGCAATTTGGCCCTAAATTAATTTCATTAGTAAAACTGAAACTCAAACATGGTGTGAATGAGACATCTGTTAGTCTGCTGATTCATGTCTAAAGAGAAATGTCATAAGGATTTTTAGAATGCGATGCTGCATATGAGGCAGCTGCACTGACGTTGCGGATCAGTCTGTTTCAAATGAAGGCTTAAACAATAAACCCTTCTGTGATTCTTTTTGTTGTGAATGTATGTCTTTGAAAATGCAGGAAAATTAACATGTAACAGTGAAAATGAGATAGGAATGCAATGGAAGAAGCATGGAAGCTTCCCACGAGGGCTGACCTATCGAGCTTCGGTAAATTGTCGCTGTCCTTGTAACTTAACCCCCCTTAAATCCTCTTCCTGCCTTCCTTCTCCCCCCGCCCCCATGAAGGAGTTTAGTTAGGTGTGGCAGCACACAGTAGTAAAGAAATCATGTACATGGGATTTACGTGACAGTCTGTTACCCTGTTGTCTGAGCATTTCATCTGCCTTTTCCATTTAATTTCATTGGATGTATTTTGCGTTGGTGCTTTTTTTTTCTGGTTGGAAATGTATTTGCTCCTATTGAATACTCATATAATCACAAACCTTCACTAATGGTGACAAAATGTTATTTATTTACGTTTATTTGTTTTTTATTGGCTTTTATAGCATCTGTTTCCTTTGGCATGTGAGCTTCTCTGCTACTAAAACTAGGATTCCAGGAGCATGAGCTGAAACTGCAGTGGGATTGCACTTGAAACTCCCTTAAATTTTTTTGGTGGGAGCCTGGGTATGCAGGGATGGCAAGGTAGGTACCATGCCCCTTCCAGTGAGAAATAAGCACTAGGAACACAAGAATGTCAGAGCAATAACAATCTGCTTTTCATACAAATTTCCCAGGAGTAAGAGAGGCATATTGTAGATGACACGTTAACAGGCTTGTCTGTAAATAGAATGTTTTTTTCAAAGTCTTCCTTGGGGCACCAATGACTGTTCAATGCAACATTAATGGATGCGTTCTCCTGATAGAATAACAAGAATTTGGAGACTGAAAGAGATAGTAAACTTGTCTCCTGCCAGATTTTGCATATCTTTGTTTTTCCTCTAAATATGTACCTGGATTGAGGGCTTGCTTGTCTGCGGTGCCAGGGACCTCTTTTAGAATAAAGTCTTCTACTGTGTAAGTTTGAGAGATTGTGAGTAACGAGAGCAGTAAGTGCAGCTGCTCCCAATGATTTGATAGAGGGGATGTACGCTCCAGCAGCTGGAGTGCTGTGGGGATGTGGAGTCTCTTCTGAACGTGGCTCTGGTGATGGAAAGACAATAAAGAACCCATACATTAATGCAGGTCCTGGTACTCACAAGTACTGTCCGTTGGATCAGTTCTGCTTCCTCATGGAGAGGCCTCGTAGCTGCTTGTTGGTGGGCAGTGAACGGCTGCACCGCAGGCAGTGATAGAAATGAAAAGCAAATGCAAAATACAGTTTGGCCTTACTTGGAAGTATATTTCCTCTCCTCCTTGGCCCCAAGGGAAGTAGCTCTTCTCCCCCATATGATTTGGTAAGTCAAATAATTTAGCTCTGTTTTTCAAAATATTTGACTAGTCATCTTTCTTACTCCCTTTGTCCTTGCTCTCTTTTTATACCTGTTGGCAAAATCAGGAGCTTTTGAAGGGTGTCTCTTTTCTTATTCAAGAGGGCACTGCAAATCAGTTTGGGCACTAAAACTCACCCTTTCCCTCATCTCTTATTCCTTCTGTGTTGTCATTGCAGCACCCCGTTATACGTATGGTCTCTGATCAGATTGTGGAAAGGCTGTCTAGAATAGCGTTTTAGCTTCAGTGGATTTCACTGGCTCTGATGATTTGGCACAACTTCCATCTGGGTTATGCATGATTTCCAGGTCTCTCTATGTCAGAGGGACAAGAGATGATTTGTATTTTGACAGGTGTCTGTTGTTTGTTTTTCAGTTTACTTATTGGGATGAAGCCATCAACCTGTCTGGATGAAGGTGGCATGAGTTAGCACATCCCTAGAAAAGCTAGATTGCTACAGTACTGTTGCAGGGACGTGACGTGTTTCAAGCCTACCAAATGTGTCTTCTGCTCTTCCAGGTCTTTTGTTAATTACTTTCCACTGAAGCTGTCCTACTCTGCTTAACTTAAATACTTATTTTAGCAGAACCTGGAACTTGAGTTCTTTCCTCTTCTGCTTTTTCTGCCCCCAGCAAATTCTCTAAGTACCAGGCAATTGAGCCTTTTCCTGATCCAATAAATATTTAAATATTTTATACAAATATTTGCTCTATATTAATTGAGAACAAGCGAGCAAACAAGAATAACTTCATATGCTGATACTATAGCTTACTGGTGGTGGGGAAACAGGATGGTGCTAGAGCTCCTGCATGTGATTTTGCAAGTACTAGTTAGGCAGAGTGAGTACCTTTGCTATGGCTGTCTGCCCTTGGAGTATTCTGTAGCTCAGCAGTGTACAGGCACGTGGTGAGTAGGACATCCAGATCTGCCAGAAAGGAGGTTTAAACCTGCTAGTCTCCAGGTGAATGTTAAAATTGCTTATTTAAATTTGAGTTAAGTTCATGCACAATTTTTGTTCCTTAAAACTGCATTTTTGTCTTTTTAATTCTTGGAGGGTTGAGGAGGAGTGACTCTAGTGCTGAAAAGGACCGCTTTGGACCTCATCAGCTTATGCTACAGGAGTCACCTGTACTTCTACGGCTTTCCTTACTTCTGCATAAGCCTGGAAGAGCAAGGAAGTGCTGATGCAAAAACCTGTAAGATTGAAATGCTCCAATATAGTCTGAGCACTTCTTTTTAAGAACATGAAAATGGGAGTGCACCCTATATGATAATTTAAATTATATTGCTTAATTTATGACTTGGCATCTCTGATATGCTGGGAGAACCTGTACAGAGTCAAATGCCATTGTAGCCATTAATTTCTTTGCCATAACCCCTTTTTTTCTGAAGTGTAAGTAGTAAGAGGGAAACAAAAGAAACGAGATCGAAAAGGAGTGGCTAATCTTTTCCTATTGTTTTATATTCTTAGCTGATGCAAAAGGAATAATTAATTAATGTTACTGCTTTGTGTTCCAGTATGTAGGTGTGTTTAAATGTCAGTCTCTTGTCAAGCTACCACTTCTGGCTAGTACTGAACTGTTAACTTAGAGTGAACAAAAAGACTTCTGCGGAAAAAGTAACGGAGCAAAGTTCTGGTTTGTGTGGGATTGTCTTTTACTTGGTTTTTTTACAAAGCCCTGAGATACCTGATGAAAGAGTGTGCGTGGCAGAGCACACTGCAGCAGGCCACAGGGCTTTTTGTCTTCGAAAAGATCCCGGTTATGTAAGAAAATTGCTTGTCTTGGTTGGCAGTCGTAATTATTCTTCATGGGACGATAGGGTAGAGTCTAATGTTTTTCACTCTAGTCTTGGACTTTCAGGATTGAAACCTGTTATCTTACTGTCTATTAATTATTCCTGTTAACGGCAGTGAATATAGGTGTTTCTCAGCAAATAAGCCTGTACCTCCATGAACAAGCGGGTCTGGCCGTCACTTTGCTAGCAATGCTGCGGGAAACAGTAAAACATACCAGTAAGCATATTCCTCTTTCTGCATACCCTTGAATTGAAATCAGTGGCTCAGACTCATCGATCACCAAAAGAAGGTGCTGATACAATGTGTGTATCTTCTGTTAGGTCAAAAATACTTGAAGAAAACTTTTTCTTCTGAAGACCGTCTATGTATCTTGGCTGAAACTAAGAGTAATTCTGAATTGTTTTGCCAAGGCGGGGGTGGGAAACAACGGACACAACAAAAACCCTTCCCAAGACAAATCTCTAATTCAGTAGATCTCATTAAGCTGGAAGAGTCTCAGATCTGGCAAGTTTTGAAACATTATCTTTTGAAGCTTAACTAAGCGTTTTCTTTTAAAGCTAACTACTCCCCAATCCCCAGTTAAACCTTGCCTTCAGCCAAAGCCAGAATTCAATAACACACGTGTACAGAGCCGAAGCAGCTGCCATGTTAAAGGAGTGGGGATTTTGTCCTTTATTTTCTTCTCTAACCATCCTCCAGAAAAGTAACCCAGAACATTCATCGTATCTTACCACTTTAGCTCACCCGTTAAGAACTAAGACTATCCAACAAGTAGTCAATTGTGTGTTGATAAACCATGGTAGTTCTCAGAGGATAATCAGCAGGGCTTCCCAATGGAAGGGGGAAGCATTGGATTTCTGTTCTTTTTCTGGATCCCCTGAACAGTTGCTTGACATTAAAGAATTTATTAAAGGGACCTTAGTCAAGAACTTTTGAGCATCTGTGAAGGTGGAGCAACTTAGATTCAGGTGGTAGAGCTTCTTCATTTGAATAAAAAAATAATGAAAAACTGTTGGGTTTTTTTTTTTTGAGTAACAAAAATCTGAAGATTTTTTAGGTCAGTGCTTGTAGGAAAACTTGTTTGGCACAGAGTACTAGTAAGTGATAAGGACAGTTAACTGAGACTGCTTTTGAATGCCTTTAGCACGCCATTATGCAACAGATGAGAGTAGTACAGGAACAGTTTGGAGGTATTATATTAATATTCAGCAGTGTATGACATAATCTCACAAATCCATTGATAAAATGGCTCTGCAAATAAGGAAGCCTAACTTCCTTATCTCTGATAAAAGCGTTGAAGCTGTTGGCTCAAATCCATGTCAGTGTGGGAACTGGGCTATGAAAGGTCTACTGATACAGAGGAAGGACGGGGTATTTCACACTGCAGTTCCATCTTGTCCCAGTTCTGTATTAACATTTGATAGTTTGGTGCATCAGAAACAGCTTTCTAGAGCCAGCAGTGACTTCTGATGCTCCCAGGTTTGCTTTGTTGCTTTTCTTTTGTTGTTGTTTTGTTTTGTTTTTTAATTCGTGCCTTGCTATTTTGAGAGATCTCCATCAGACAGCAGAAAGCCTATGGTTTTGTGCATTGTTTTAATGCTTTGGGGGTTAGTATGCTTAAACTAATGGGAATGCAAGTTGCCAAGAAGCCAGGTCACCTGGAAGGTGAGGATTCAGCTTTGCTCGGGATCTTGCCTGGTGCACAAACCTAGCACTTCCCACCAAAGGTTTTGCAGGTCCTGTGGCACGGCCAGCTCAGGATACTTGGCTGCTTCCAGTTGGTATTTCTCCCTAAGCCAGAAACTAGAGCGGGTTTGTGCTGCTGGTTGCTAGCGCTCTGTGCTGCTGGTTAGAATTAGCCCAGAAAACCATGACACTGAGGGGGCTTTTTGAAGGGAATTTAAACATAATTTTGAGTTTGACTAAGCCAAGCGTTCGCTGGAGCAATTACATAGCACGCACTCGGCAGATAGTCTTTGTACAGCTTATGGCTGATCCTCTTGCCAAACTGGGGGGAGAAAGCAGCAGTGCCTTTGTACAGCGGGAGAGCATAGTTTATTACCCAGTAGGTGCAATTTAAAAAGATCTGAGGGAGAGATGACAGATGTGAGGAGAACTTATGTCCAAGTAGGGTCAGTTATATTTAGATGCCCTGGTATATTTGTGTTTTGAAATGGCTTTTTTGAGAAATAGCAGTCTTAAAAGGAAGACCAAAGCCTAGCCAAACAACATGCTGTTTGATTTAACATCAAACCTTTAAGACAGGATAATATTCACTCTAGGGAGAAAGAATGGCTGAATAAACATGTGGAATCTTAGAGGTACTGAGGTTTTGAGCAATCCGTGTGCACTGTCCAGTGACGTCTACTGAAATTTTATGAAACAGCTCTGTAAATGTAGTCAGAGTGGAATTTAACCTACACTGTAATTACGGAGCTGGGGTTTTTGCAGAGCCAGTCGCCTCTGACAGGTTTGTACCAAAGTTTGTTGAGCCTGGCTTGTGTGTGTTTTTGGTTGGATGTTTTGGGGTGGTGGTTTGTTTGTTTTTTTGGGGGGGGGGGGCATGACTCTGCCCTTTCTAATTCATCAGCAGTTGAATCTTAACCTCCAGCCAATATTGCCAAACGTTTTCAGCAAGTCCTTGAAGTTCTTAGCTTCTCCCCTGCTTTGTTGACCTAAACTGAGCACTTCTTATAGAAGGGCATGATGTGGTCTTCTGCTCCTGCTCTCCTCTGGCATCCTCACCTACTACCTTTACTTTTAAAGTAGAGTAATAGCTCCTTGGGAGGGCACCTGAGTCTCTGTGGCCATGCAAAACTGAGCCTGGTGGATTTCTGGTCATGGGCAGGGCCTGCAAGCTTTGATTTCTAAGGAAGTGTTTTATTCACTAATGAACTAACTAGTAATAAAAAAACTGATGAAATAAAAACAAGAGGCAAAGTATTAGAAAAATGCTAAAGGAGAGAAAACAGATCATCCTTCTTTGTTTTTCCTTACCAATTTAATACTTCAATATAGACAGTCTGGGTTTTTTCCCCCATAACGAGCAATTCTTGTCAGTTGTATAATGAAGTGTTAATTTTTAATGGTGTTTTTTGTTTGTTCATTTAATGTAGGGTTAGCCTGTTCAGTGTTGTTTTTTTGTTGGTCCCATCTCCTGTCCCATGTTGTGTGGGACTTTTAAACTTAAAGAACCATCCACCCCCCCTCTCACCACCCTGGTACATCCGTATTTGTTGCCTGAGGTCTCTGGGTAAGTTAAAGTCATCGTGGTTGGTTTTGCTTCTCTCCTTTTGTCCATCTGATTGGTATTCCCACAACTACCTCTCTTGTCAGTTTGAGAACAGGTCTGGTGTGCAAGCAGCCAGTTGTGTGCAGCACTAAGCGAAGCTTTCCATCTTTTCTCGTATAAGCTACCAGTAGGGATTCGACACATTTCTATTCTCCCTGTAACCCCTATGTCCAACTCATTTTCTGCTGGTTCTGTGTTCAGTTTTATTTACCACATGTTGCTCCTCCTGCTTCTTTCTAAGACACAGAGAGAAGTTTGGGCCACCTTTGGTGCCAAAATTGTTGCACGTTCTCCTGGTAAGTGCCTGGTGTGGTGTTTATGATGCTACACGGCGCTTTTCCCGTGTGTTGGTGCAGAACGATTCATCACAGAGGAGCAGGCCAGAGGAACGGGCAGGATGCTGTTCCAGGGTTTAACGACCTACTGTGTGTGGTTTGACTCCTTCGTATTGGTTGTGCCGATTCCTGGGATATTTAATCAGAAACCTACAGTACTGCTTCCTTGAAAGCCCTAGTTCTTGGGGACATGGGATTATATGAGGAGCCTGTCTGGGTTTTTTGTATTTGTCTGAGTTGTTTGCCTTTTAGTAGAAATAGAACCCTCGGTCCTTAGAGCTTTAGAGAAAAGCTTAAAAAATGTCACCCAGTAAGGTTCAAAACCTGAAGGGGAAATTAAAAAATAATGTATTATTTCTGTATAAAACCACACAACAAGAAAAAAATCATTTTGAGACTACTTTAAGCTGTGTTGTGGGGGTCAGGGCTGTAGTGTACGCTGGGAGGTAAGCGCGGAGCAGACCCTGCAGAGTTGTGTCTTTTTGTGTTGTTTTACCCCTTTTCCAGAAAGAAAAAGGAGGGGGGAGAAATAAAGAAACCTTTGAGCTGAAGTGTTGTTGAGGGGAGTATTGTGCACATCTTAAAAAAAAAAAAACAACCAACCAACCAAACAAAAAAACCCGCAAAAAACCCCCAAACCATTCCTCTGCAAACAGCTGCAGCTTCTCCTTTTATTTTTAAGTAGCTTTAAAATCATGAGCTAGATAGTGAGGAGGGCGGAATCTTTGCCTGCTTCTAGCTCAGAAATGAATATTTAGTCATGTAGAAAGGGTTTATGAAAGCCGATTCCCTTTTCAAAGATGATTGTCACAGTAGCTTAAATTGTCTGCCAAGCATCATAATAGAGTTTTACTACTATAGGAAAACAAAAGCAAAAGATAAGCTAAACTCACTGAAACAAAAAGAGAACAAAGAGGGAGAAACATCAGAACAGCAGAGTCTCATTGATGACAAGAGAGCACAGTGATTTCCATGGGAGTAACAACTTGAAAGAGGCTCCTAAAATAAGGTTAATACACTGAACAGATTCAGAGGTGTTTCCCTTCAGCAACAGGGCTCGGGTACTGTAGTAACAAGCATGGGGAAATGGGTTTGTGGGCTCGGAGCAAAGCCACCCTCCTGTTCTCCAGGGGCCACATGTCCATCCAAAAGCCTTGCTGGGCAGAGAAGGAAAGAGATTCCTAAGTGGGAGGAATCACTAAGTGATGCAGACATGGCCCAAACCAATTTTTGATCACTTAATTTCCTGCCATCTTTGCTCCTTTGCTGGAAACTGGATCAATTGGCTAATCTTGCTCTTTCCCTATTTTCAGTTGGTACTAAAGGCATGGCTTAGCCTAATACATGACACGAGAGAAAGTGTCTAGGTAAAGCAATGTTAATAGAAACTATTTTCCTTTCAAGAACAAAGGAAATATTTGCCTTTGAGATAAGCGGTTACGAGGCACTAGCACTGTCAGGAAGCCAGAGCTCACCGCCAGTCTTAAAATGTCACATATAGGTTCTCTCTAGCCCTTGCAGTCTCTAAGGCTTCCTGTTTTGTTTTCATTTCTTAAATTGTTTATTCATTATTGGATATGAAATGAATGAGTGAATATGAACCAGGTGGATAGTTCCTGGGACTGTAAGACATACTGTCTATGGGGACGTAGCAAGCTATCTCAGTTGCCAGAAATTCAGCCCTAATCCTGCATACGCTTAGACATTTAGCCTTTATGTAGTGAATACTTGTGTGTCTAGACTTGAACATAGGACGTGAATCTGTGTGTTACAGTATTATGCTAAAGTATGGAAGGACTTCCCAGGACCTCACTGCGGTGCTCCATGAAACACCCTGTGAGCTCCACTTTCCCTATAGAAATGGGAAAGAATATATTGTACAAAAGCTTAAAAGTAGCTTGACCACACTACTTTTCCTCCTTAAATGTTCTGTTTATGGTGGGGTTTTTGTTACCTTTTTTTAAGTTTGCAAACTACATATAAGGTAGAAATGACGAAATGACGAGCAGAATGCCAAATGTGTGACTGAGGCTCACACCAAGCTTTTCTGCCTGCACTGCCCCGTGGAGTCAGTGGTGGTGATGCAAGTAGGGCGATTGGATGGTTAAACCTCATGTTTAGACTTGTGTAATTAATTAATCTCTTTCCTTGAAAAGGGATCCCCAACATATACTCCAGGGCAGTGATAGTAAGCCTGCTGTGATACTGCCTTTCTCCATTGGCTGCGTGAAGGACAGAGCTAAAGGGGCTGCTGAGGTGGCACCTCCGTGCAGTGTGGCAGCGGGGTGAGCTGGAGTGCTGGTGTGCCCCAGGCTGCTTGTGGGAGACGTCTGCGAGCTGCCTTACTGTGGCCATTTGTCTTTCATCTAAATTTTCAGCGTAACTTCATAACCAACTGTACTACGGTCATTGTAGCTCGCTAGTACAGATGTATGCCAAGCCAACCTGATTTTTTTACAGTAGGATAATATCCTGTGTGGATAAAGGAGAAGTGGCTGTTACACATCCTTCAGTGTCTTGCTGTGGACCTGCTGGTGAGCGTTGGATGGAAGCTTGGCTATATAATGGTGATGAAAGTTTACTTGTTGGTGTTTTGTTTTCAGAAACGTATGGGATAACGTACTGAGCATGGCTTGGAAAAAGTCTGTCCTGGCGCCAGTCCTGTTCAATATTTCTGTTTTCATAACGATTCGGATGGTGCAGAAGGGAGTGTACTTATTAAACTTGCAGATGACGTGAAGCTGGGACAGGCTATAAATACATCACATAAATGATCTTAAAAAAAATTTCGATGTGATTCATTGAAGACAAACGTAGGAACAATCACTTGGATTTGTGCAGAAGGCTTGCAAAAAAAGATCTGGAGCTGTGGTATGTCACAAGCTGAACATGAGTCAGCAATGCCATTGCTGTGAGAACACTTTTCACAGAAATCAAAACTCCTTGTTGTGAGAAACGCAGCAGTCGCGTTGGCTGTGCTGTCTGCATGCAGGTCACCTGGCGTCATCCTTCTGTGTTGTGCCGTTCCTGAGACCCGTGTTAAGTTTTTGTGGCTGATTTGGGGCACTGAGCTTCAAGGGAAAAGGTGGGGTGACTGAGTTGACTTGACTTTGAGGCTGCTTTACCCTGAAGAAGGTTGCCAGGAGGTGCGATAATAGGCTTCTTCAAGAGTATTCTCTGTTCTCTGTATTCCTGGTGCAAGAAGCTTAAATTTAATCAAGCGTCAGGTACAAGGAAAAGCCAAATGGTAAGGCTGGGAAGATTTCGGCTAGATAGTTTGAGAGGTCACGGGGTCTGTTTGACAGCCTTTAACAACAGGCAGGTGAGGTCTGTTAGGTTTCTGGTAAGCTCGGTGCCTATTGACTGTTTCCTGTGAACTACAGTTGATGTTAGAGCCCTGCTGAATCACTGCCTTTCTGTGAGTGAAAGCCACCCTTAGCAGTGCTTGGTGTGTCATATGCCACCTGGACAAGTGCTCGCTAAGCCTACGCCCTTGGGAGCTCAAGGAGTGATGCTGTGAACATTGGGCAAACTGTGATGAAGAGGGTACGTGTTTTATTTATCTGTATCCATAGTTTTGTGCGACCCCAAGACAAACAGTTGTGTTGAAAAACTTTATAAAATCCGTGTGTCTGTTTGCTCCCACTGTTGCACCTATCTGAGGTCGTCACAGTGAGCCCATACCTATGTGCTGGAGCGCTGTTAAGGGTGCGCTTGTGTCTGTGCAGTTTCTGTGAGGACCAGCTCTTGTCTTGGGAGCTTGTCATGGCTGGGATTGGTTCTATGAAGGTGTAGGAGGGAACTCTTTCTTGTCCACTCCAAGAAAACATGCCAAGAGGAAATGCAGGAGCGAATTACCGACCCGCTCAGGGCATGGTTTGCTGCCTGTCTGATCCGGTGACACTGTATGTTCACTGCTGCCTTCTCTTCAATTGTGTTGGCACCACTCTAGGCACTACGTGATGTTTACAGGCCCACATAGTGACCCGAGTCAGTGAAGTGAGCTAAACTAGACCTAACCATTAAAGAAAACTGTTACTTTGCTGAAGGCTCTTTTGGCTTAAATGTGGTTCCCCACTTGAACCCTACCAGCCCAAGTTGGTTTTTTGAGCGGGGAGAGGAATGAATGGAATGGGAGGGCTTGGAGGATGCCTGAACTTCTCCTTGTGCCAGAAAAAGCATGCCTTGCTGCAGCCCAGAGGCTCCCACACCCGGAACAAATGGCTCAAGTACAACACCTACGGAAGCTGCCGACTTCAGGTGTGCCACAGGCTGTATGTAGCATGCGGGTATACTGTCTGTCAAGTGGCAAACACGTAATTTGTATTCTGTCGCCTATGTAAGCATTAAATTACATGCTGTTATAGTTTTGAAGGAAGATATTTAAAGCCATCTAAACTTTAATGGAAACAAGATTTCAATTATTCTTGTAATGATAAAGATGAAAGTTTTCTAGTTTATCTAGAAAAAACCCTGTTCTTTAATGAACCTCAGTAATTAGAAATGCACTAGTCTATAACTGAATTTCTAATGACTAATCTATAGATTTAGCAGCTTCTGTCTTCTTTCCCCTTGTCCTTTATAAAGCTCCCAGTAAGCTACATATTTCCCACTGTGCACTCATAGAGCATGCTACTGTCTTGCCATATGGTTGTCTTCCTCTAGCAATTAATAGGATTGTATGCAAAGGCCCCTGAATCTTTGGGGACTATATATTTGCTTGTGGCCTTGTCAGAACATGCAGCATTTTGATAGGCAATTTCTCACATTTATGTCCACTGAATAACAAGTTGCCCAAAAGACAGCACAGTAACATAATTGTGCAGAACTTAGAGAGCAATTTGGTTTGTACAATTAAAAAAAAAATAGAGTGGATATGTCTTTTTCAAGCTTCTTGGGTCATTTTCTAGAACTAGTTGTTATGGCTGGATGCATGTTTCATGGATGCATGTAATCAGTTTCTTGGCAAATGTATTTACAAGGACATTATTTACAGTCATTTTTCCCCTGCAATATTTAAAAATTAATATGACCCCAAATAAGTAAACTTGAAGGATTCAAGTAGCATTGATAGAAATGTAGTAAGGGAAGGAGGAGAAAGATTACAGAAACACTAGTCAAAGGTCTCTATTTAAAGAAGGGAGAAAGTGGTTAAATAGCAGTATATTGATGTTGCTAAGCAGTGCACTTTTACCCCGTTTACATGAGCACTGAAGCATTTGAAGAGTATTTTAGATGACTTCCACACAGGTTTTTCTTCAGAGATGAAAACTATAGGCACCTTTTTAGAACAAATTTTGCCTGAATTATCTTTTGTGCTGCTGGACCCTATTTGCCTGACATTTGAAAGTGGCTATGCATGATTTCCCCATCCTCATGGCTCTCGTTACGCGTCATGGCAGGAGCCGTTCTGCACTGTGACACCCCCCCTGCCAGCATTCAGGGGTTTGTGCTGCTCTGTGTTGGAGCATCACCCCTGCGGTGTCTGTGCCACTACAATACCGGTTTCACTGGGCTTTTACTTTTCCTAGGGATGTCTAGGAAGTGACTGGCGGGTGAATCTGACAGGCTCAGTGGGAGAAGTGGTGTGGTCTTGTGCCTATGGAGCATGGGGTGCTCTTGAGCAAGGAGGAGTTTCAAGGATGAAAATATGGCTCGATTGCTTTAACGGAAATTGAAGAATCTGGGCCAGCTCCTGGGTTTTTGACAACTCGGAACAAGCCTCTTGCTTTATAGCTATTTAGACTGTAAACTTGTGGGAGATGGAGTGTGTCCCCTTCTGTCGATAGTACAGTGTCTCGTAAAAAAGGACCTTTTTCTGCATGTCTCTGAGATAATATTAAGAATTATTCCTTAGGGATATCTTTTTGGGAGGAGTTTACTCCTGCCAAAAGAAACAGGGTTTGGAGAAGATGTATCGCATCTTCTGCACTGAAGTCTCAACAGCATTGGGGACACAGTGGGTTGACAAAGCTGACACTAAGTCAGTAGGTATTTTAGTGCACCAATACTATGATGACTTGAGGGCTTGCTTACCTGCTTGAGGAATTCAGGAGGTCATTCAAACCTTATTTTCTTGCGGTGCTGGCGATGATGATTTTTCTAAATCTGTTAAGTTTCTGTGGGTCTGCCTGGAAAGTGGCTTAGGGTAAGGGATTACAGACCTTGTAACAACTATCAGATGCACAGTTGCAATGGACTGCCACTGGGTCCTCGCCTTAGCTTCTTCTAAGGTCATGTCAGCACATGTCTGCTTTATGTGCATACCTTGATTCCAGGATACCTCCCAAGCATCTTGGGGAAAACTTCTCCCCATACCTCCAGCTTAATTCTGAAAGGTCAGTATCTGTATTTTTCTCTCTCCTCCCCATTTCACCCTGTAATGGAAGTACGAGTATGTCACACTCAACTGTGTCCCGTGAAGATCAGATAGTTTTGAGCAGATACAAAGGACGCCAGGTTCATTTCTGTCTACAAACCTGTTGAACCTACATCAGAAAATCTGGCCAGGGGTTTTTAATACAGAAAGTGCAGCTGTCATTCTGTTGTTGTTGTTAACGATGCTTATATGAACTGACAGTGTTAATGAGCGGGTAACATCAGCTAAGTCTAAAAAGCTACTGCACAGGAAGAATCCCTTAAATTTCACGGCCATGGACACATTTTGCCTTCTAGCCACCCTGATGAGGAAAGAAACTTACTTATTTTAGAGTAACCCAAACAAATTTGGAATAACTGATCTGCTTGTGTCCCTTTCCCATGAGGTTAAGTGTCTTTATGGACAATGAACAGTGACTGTACCTGAACTGGAAGAAACTGGAATGCTGTGGTGCTCCAAGAAAGGTTGTTTTATGTTTATAAATATGTCTGGTACAGGAATATCAAACAGCAAATGAGTGAATAGGAGCTGTAATAATAAATTTTGGGCTTTGCTATTTGGCATGTGAGTAGGTGGGGACATGTTGGCCCCCCTTCTACAGCGGTTAATTACATTTCCCACATGACATTTCTGTCTCCTTGACATATCCCATCATTCGCATCAGTGATGATTGTCACCAGCCCCCCTGGCGTCTCCTGTGCTTGTTTGAAAGATGAAGCCATTTGTTTAGGGAAAAAAATCCCAGTGTTTTTTTTCCGCTGTCCTAATTTTCTCGCCAACTTAGGTGAGATAGTGTGTGAGGTTTTTATTCTCATAAACAAGCTGATTCTCCAGACAGGCTTTTCCCAGATGTCCCAGCCCTATTAGATACCTTGGTTTCCATGTGTTTGGTACCTGCAAGAGGAGTGTGTTTGACATGGTATTTTTCCGAACTAGAAAAACATATTTATATTCCATACTTAATAGAATACAGCTGTTCTGTGTATTGAGTTTGAGCTGGTGAAGCTTTTTTCAAGTAGGATTCTCTACATGTCTAAGTGTCCAAACAGAAATATTCTGTGTACATAATGTATTAAAAAATGACACCAGCTTCTTATCTTCTGGAGGACAAGAAGGCTTTTATCATTTTAAAGGCCTCTCAAGGAAATGAAACAATACAACTGTACTGGTTTATTTATGTTGCTGCTGTTGTATCAGTATCCCATTTAAATGGTTTTATTCTGGAATAAGGATCCACATGGAGGTAACAGCAGTGCTAGTAGCTATTTCAGGAGCTGTTCCAACATAAATGAATGCAGTGCAGCTTCCTGGGAAGATGCTGACCTTTTGGTCTGGTACAGGGTAGCCCTTCTGCCTGGGCTTCCTCTGTGTAAAGTCTTGTAGGAATGGGATTGACTCCGTGACTTACAGGAGAGCGCTGCCTACTTTCTGTGGCTTCAACGTGAACATTGCTGAAAGATGCCCAGATAAACAGTCTCTGACTTTGGTTTTTAGTAATGAAAATAATTTTCCCTATGATGTTGCCAAACTATGTTGAAAAGTTGTTTCACCTTCACTTAGGCACTACTGTGCCAGCAGATGCCCAGTTTCTGCCTCTCTGCCTGCCTTTTAAACTCTTCCCCAATAACTAACTCCCACCTTGTTAAATATTCCAGGAGATCTGAAGCTTCACGGTGTTTCTACTGCACAGCTCAGGACTGAAACCTGGCCAAGCAATGGAAAATTAGATTTAGATCTGGGACAAGGCTAATAGTGGGGATCCCTGTGCTCCTTATGACAGTGCATTCAATTTTTAGGTGTGAGCTGAAAAGGCGGATGGGAAATGATGCAGAACTATTTAGGCTGAGATTGAGGAGCAGTGGAGGAAGTGTCAGGGAGACCTGGGAGGGAGGGCAGCAGGGTGGTGGGTACAGTATGGGGCACTCAGCATAGGAGGAATTAGACCTATGGCTGAACCCAGCTGACTTCTGAATTAGCTAGCAGTAGTCTCATGGAGACAGAAGACTTGGGCAGTAAGGTGGGCTGCTCAGTGCAACACGGTGGTGAATGCTTGATGGCAATTATTGATTCAGGTCTCAGAAACTGGTGTATATATTGGATTTCAGAGGTGATGTGTTGGGCTGTCAGAGAGGAGCAGACAGTTGTGGCTCTCCCCCTGACAAATGGATTCAGTCATAAGACCAGCAATTGCAAAGAATTAAGCTTGAATGGATCTAACTGCCTGGGGCAATTAGGGTGGTGCTTTTCTGGAGGGTCTGTCTGAGTAGGGAAAAGCTCTTCTGAGGTTAAAAAAGCAAAACGAAGCAGAACTTAAAACCATTCAAGTCTTTGTCCTTTGCCAAAGGCACTGCTGAAAAGTACAGTAAAGGAAGATATATATATATATGTGTGTGTATATATATGTATGTATAAAAATATATAAATATATTTATACGTGGGGGATGGCAGAGGGGAATTTGAAAAGGTTGCTACTTTTGGAAGCTGGTAACAGATACTGTGTGATCCCATCTCTTGAATAGGTAAACTCGTATCAGGTGAGCCCCCAGCATATCGCTGAAGAACACGCTTCTGAAAAAGTCCGTCAACCTTCTCTTGTACTTAAGTGTAAGATACATGAGATGCTGCATATTCATCTTAATGTTTTTTATACTTAGTTAAAATGTTCCAAGAGTGCTTTTAGTCTGTCTGACCTTGGGCTCAGGTTCCCAAAGGATCTGTGCAGCTAGTCAGAAACATGTTGGACCTACATGGTGATAAGCGGCTGATACTATATCAGGGTAATATACTTTGAGCATGTTCTAAAAATGAATTACAGTTAACCTGGAACTTTGCAAGCAGGTACCAGGATAGCAGTGTTGCCCCTGGCTGCAATATATCGGTGGCCTCAGGGACTCAAGACTTAGTTAATGAAAAACTCTGTTGCCCTCCCCCATTTCCTTAACTGGCATTGAATGCAAAATCCTGCAAGTTTTTTCAAAAGAGAACTGCAAAGGTTGGTAAATGCAAAGGCAGAGGGGCCAGAGGTATGAAAGGAGCCCCCGGTTGCACTTGCAATCTATGACATTTTACATAATAAGAAGACACAGCAGTGAAATATCATTCAACTGTGATGCAATAAGCTTGAACTGAGGTATAACAATGGTTTGGGGAATTCTGCTCTTATTGGTATAAATCTGCAGATTCAGTGCGGTTATCCTGATTTAAAATTGTGCGGTTTAGAAAAGCTGTGGTCCTCTGTTTCTTTAGAGCTCTGCTTATCAGAACATTAAAGATGAAATCACATCCTTGTTGAAGTCAATGGCAAAGCTCCCGCTTATTTTGATGGTGTCAGATTTCATCCGTTGCAAATTGCCGAACATTATAGAATTCAGTCAGATGTAATCAAAATATAAATGCAAATTGGTATCATCTCATAATGCAGCAAATACAGGGGGAGTATCTTGCTAGTGGTGGTGTGAAAGACACATCTGTGCATATTTTTAATGCACCTATGCTGTGATGAACGGATTTAGATACTATGTCATTATGATCACAGGGGAGATACATTTGCACTGTCATTGACTGATTGCTTCTGCTTATTCCTTGTTCTTTCATAGTAGGAAATCCAGGAATTATGATGGACAAGGCAGAAAAAATAACCTAGCTATTTGCGCTGTGGTTTCAGATGCTAGGGACCTTCTCTCCACCGCTTAGATGTCAGATGCACTACTGAATGGTGAGAGGCAGTGGAGCTTCAGTCCTTGAGAAACCGAGGGAGGGGAGGAAAAAGTACCTATCCATTATCAGGGAGTTAACTGTGATGGTAAAATTACTGAGTGCTGATTAAGTACGGGCTGCTTCAGAGCCCTGTGTAGATCTTCTCAAATCAGTGTTATATTGGATAGTGTTTTGAGGTAATTTCTTAAAATACAGGAAATACTTCCCAGAAGCTTTTGAAAACTCAGTCTGATTTTTCTCAACACTTTCCAGAGGAAAATTTCCCAGGACAGTGAGAGTGCTGATGCTGGGATTTAGGTGATTTACTTGGTACAATCAGGCAATTCACTGATTAAACTGTTCTTGAACCTTTAAGATAATCATAAGTTAAAAAACCAGAATTGCTATTTTAAAACTCAGCCTTTAAAAACATTGAGGGGGAAGACTACCTCTTCCAAGTTATCTGAGTCAGCCTTGGAACCTTTGTTGTTCAACATGATTCATTTTAGGGAATGCAGCTTCTGAATCAGAATGGGGCTAGGATGTCGAAGAGGGGGGAAAAGTATCCGAATTTATCTTCCAAGCAACAATTTTAACTTGAAAGCTAGTTCTTTCCTCTCCTCCCCTGCTAATATAATGGGACATAACACTGGATGAAAAGTATGAATAAGCTGGTAGGCACAGCCGGAGACAAGCTGGACAGTGATGAGATAGTTTTGGAAATGGTTGTGCGGAGTTGCGTTAACTGTCAAGTATTCTAAGAAGACGGGATCAGCATGTTTCTTCAGGGTGAACCAGTAGGCCTCTATGGGTTACGAGGAGGAGCACAGGTGGGGTTTGCAGGAACTTCTGGGAAAATGAGCTATATATTTGCGGTCTGTTATTTAGGAAGCTTTGATTAACAGCTCTCCATGAGGTTTCGGAGTCTGTTCAGCATTTCTGTTAGCAAGTATTGTGGGAATGAGGAGGATGTTCCTGCTGTTAAGGCAGCCATAAAAGCATATGTAAAGTAAGTATTTCTGGTAGCGTGGTGAGTCTCCTCCCCTAGGGTTTTGAATTAAAATTTCTCCATGAATGTGTTCTGTGGTCAAAGGAGAAAAGTCTGTAAGACTTTTGAGAAAGAGCTAATACATCATGCTGATGCCTGTTATAGTGTGACATGAGACTCCTTTTATGCTCTATCACCGTGACTAGAGGTGTTCCCTTCCTTTGTCATGGTGGTTGGAAGCCAACCAGGAGATATGAGTTTATGTCTCTTTTCTGTAATGTAAATCCTAAGTGCTACTGTGGGGCATTTAATAGTTAACTGCTTCAATGTCAACATATTCAGCTGCAGGGTGTCCCCTGGGTATTGTAAATTATCCTAGTAATAAATTTAAAAATATTTCGTAGGAGTGTACGTACACCAGCAGGATGGAGAGTGAGGAGGGAGGAGGAAAATGAAGGCAGTGGGGTTTTGCCTGGGCTTCTAATAAAACTTGTATAATTGAATATGTACTAAATGAGAGCAGCCTGTAACAAGAGTAGATGAGCAGAATGACAATTGAGGCTACTCACTTCAAGCTTAAAACTAGGAATGAGGGCAGTAAACATACCTGGTATTAGGTAGCTGGATAACAGAAAGTTTAAGACTTAATAAAAATGAGCAATGTTCCTTCTTCGGGAACACAAAAAAGAACGGTCTTGATTCCTGTAGCATTGTATCATGTCCTTTCTTTGTCCTTAATCAGCTGCAGCAGAGGCTTGGAGTTCAATACATATTGACTTAGAGCATATGCTGAAGTCTGAACTACTTGGGTTTCAAAACTTCAGTTGGCAGGAGCAGCATACAAATCTGGGTTAAGCTATCTGTTCTTTAAAAGTTACTTCTGTAGTGCAGTCACACTTTTAATTCTGACATATTAAACTTTGAGGTGTTTAAAAATCCATGCATCCCTACCACTGAGCAGCTTGTTGGAAGAGCAAGCGTGTAACTTATTACAGAACTCTGCTGTTAGAACGGCGTTGCCTATGTCCATTAATCTCAGTAACATTATATACACATAATATATTGATAAAATGTTAATGACCTAACTTAATGCCAATAAAAGCAGGAAATGAGGGTGTGGGAGTTCAAAGTGTAACAGTCTTTAGCCTTCAGTCTTTCTGGTTGGTTTATTTGTTTGCTTACGGATTATTTTTTTAACACCCCCAACCCCCCCCCCCCCTTGCATTGCACCAGACTGTACGCAAAAGCACACATTGTGCCCAGATTCTAAAGTAGCTGTTCACACATCAGAGGATGAGAAATGTCCTCAGACTGGCCGGTGCACAAATGTTTTGATATTCTGATCTCTTTTGCCAATTTGTGCTGTTCTTTGGGCACCTTCTGTGCGTGTTGCTTGTTGCACCGCTGCTTCAGCCAACAGTCGGTGCCTGCCCTGCCCCTGTTGACCGTCAGTGATCGAGTTGTTCCATAGCACGCCAATCCCTTATTCCTTTACTTAAAAGGTAGCTGGTAGCTTAACAGGTTTTCCACTGGGAGTAAGAGCACACCAGGTTGAATCGTCTTATTTGGAGCCTCTCAAAATATCTGTGCTTATCATCAGTAAAAACAACAGCAAAGACTTCTAGATTGCCGCTGAGCCAAACTCTGCTGCTTGTACCTACACAGTACTATGAAACCCGACGGATTTCTGTAGATGGAACTCGGAGAAAAATGCAGCCTGGTAAGGTATTAAGGCTCCCAAGTATTTAAATTAAAACTTAAATCTGAACTCTGCAACGCATCAAATGGACAGAGGAGAAACAGAGCAACAGAAATCAATATAAAAAATAGTTCATGCTAATGCCATTTAACAGTCCTGCCCTGCGGTGTGTTCTTGTTCGGGGAGGAGGCAAGTGTATTGCCTATTGAAATCTTACATAAAGTGTGAAATGAAGAATGTGTGCTGGAGGGCATCAATATAAATCTCGTAATGTATTTTAAATTTTTCCCCTCCTAATTAAACCAAATGAAGCTTATGGTGATCCTCATGGGATTTTTCTCGAGAAGAGGGGAAAAATGAACTGAATCTAGATTCTGTATATTGAAGGTTAATTCTAATAAATCAGAAAACAAAGATCTTGTAATGGGAAAGTATTTTCTGCACTCACCCAATTAAATGTTAGAAGCTGGGTAATGGAATAATTGTAGTTAGTCAATTGCTACAAAGTCATAATAGCTGGAGTACAACTAAGACTCCAAGGCAGTAAAATGCCGGTGGTAAAATAATAAAACCATTATTTCAATAATAATCTCAAGTTAATTAGAATAAGGCAGTGCAGCGTATTTTTAATACTAGACAAAAACAATTAGCATAGTACTTAGTAACAACAATATCCTTATTATCTGAAAGACAAAATAGGATTAATACAGCAGTAAAGCACTGAAACCATATGTCAACAGACGAACACAGAGGAAGAATAACTTTGTCAATAGCCCAGGCCCCAGCACAAGTGATAGAAGCTTCCACCTCCAAGGAAAGGAAAACTTGGTTGTGGCAGATGTATGGTTGAGTTTCTTAATACGAATGTGGTCTTTTCCCCATGCCAAATGTTTATTTGTGTGGATTCATTCTTCACAAAATGTCTTGGATCTGTTCTGATTATTCCTCCCTCTTTTTTTTTTTTGGCAAGATTGAGACATGATATATCCCCGCATGCCTGCCTGAGTACAAAATAACTAAAAGTTAAGGCTAGAGTGATTATTTAAATTATGGTCTGACCTCCTGCAAAGCCCAGGCCGGAGAATTCTGCCCCGTTACTCCCATATTATCCGGCTGACATTTGAAGCAGATGTGTTGTAGATGCCTCAAGTTTCAGGACTGCTTTACAGCACGCAGCAGTCAGTATTCTGACCCCATCATTTCTTAATGATAGGGCGAAAAACTACAGTGTATTTTGTTGCAGTTGCCCTGATAGAAATCTGGACAGCTGAGAATACATTTAGCATTCGAACCAAGCCTCTTCCTACAGCTACAGCAAGCTTTCCATGGGGACACGTGAACACGGTCTTTCTACTTGAAGAGAACAGCCAAGAACAAAATGCTGATTTTTTGTTTTCAAAATCTTTATAGTCACTTTCAAGATGATCCACTGAATGTTACAGAATTTTCACTTTGGTGCTTTTTTCCCCTGTGGGCCCTTGGCTAGCTGCTATGTTTTCAGGGTTTGAGGTACAGCAAACAATCTACTCGCCCTTACCTGCACTGTTACTCATGAGGAAAATGAGGTACTCCTCCTCCATGGGGGCAGAACAGCGACTAGCAGTAGTTTTTGTACTAGTTCAAGTCTAACTTGAGCTTCACTGTCTTGCTTCCTCTGGCTTGCATTTAGTTTCAGAGTAATCTTGGATCGAGAGGCTGGTCACCCTGTCTTCTCACCCTCCTTTTGAAATTTTAGGAAGGATCCAAAGTGTGTGCTTAATTATCTCCAGGTCCTATCCTTGCAGGATAGGATGGTTTGCACTGCCCTCTTTTTTGCTTTTCTGCTGAAATCTGTTACTTGGTTATTCTGGAATAGCACAGGGGAGAGGCTTTCTTCTTGTGCTGCCTGACCCTGTGCTCAGCAAAGGCAATGGTGAAGAAGGTCCTGTTGGCACAAAGGGCTGGAAGGTGTGCTTGGCTTCCCTGATGAGATACCCAAAAAAATCATAGAATGGTTAGAGTTGCGAGGGACCTTAAAGATCATCTAGTTCCAACCCCCCTGCCATGGGCAGGGACACCTCCCACTAGACCAGGTTGCTCAAAGCCCCATCCAACCTGGCCTTGAACACCTCCAGGGATGGGGCCTCCACAGCTTCCCTGAACAACCTGTTCCAGTGTCTCACCACCCTCACAGTAAAGAATTTCTTCCTAATATCTGATCTAAATCTCCCCTCTTTCAGTTTAAAACTATTAGCCCTCGTCCTGATGCTAATCAACACTGTTCGTTACCACATGTTGTAACGCAGCCATCTCATGGCAAAGGCTGTCAGCTTGGTGGACCTGAGCTGAGTCGGAAATGGTGACCTGAACGGGGAAAGCCTTGAAGAGCTGTGGTGTAGAGAGGAGATGGGGAAGGGGCATAGGGAAACTGGGAACATGTAGGTCTTGTAAGATGGAAGCTGGTACTCGTTGTGGAATAAATCAGGAGCGCTGGATGTCTGTGAGTGAGCTACAATTCTTTAGAAAATTAGTCCTTCCTTGAAAATCTTGGTCTTTTTGCTTTCTGTGTATGTTTTACAGAGAAATACACATGCTTGCATTCCGGCAGATTTGCTCATTGATATTGGTAAAAGAAGGGCAGTGGTTTTGGAGAAACTTGGCTGTTCAGAGAAATGTCAAGCATTCCTGCATAGCTGCCGATACCCGGATTATAATATCTGCTACGTTGCAATAATATTTTGCAATTTAAGCCCCGAGACATAAATTCAGGAACTGCAGCATAGTCAATAAACTAAAAAATTGCTTGGTGTGGATAATTATGGCACTGATCTTGCATTACATTTTAACCTACAAGAAACCCTGCTGACTTGACGATGTTAGTTATTTCCTTTTCTTGTAATGCATGTTTCACTGCTTTGGTCTAGCACACTGGCCAAAAAATGGGCTGTGGATCTGTTCCACTGTGTCTATTCTTATTTTACAGTACAGCTATTTGATAACAACTAAGCAGTATTCTGAAAATAATCTAGGAAATGCACTGTAGGAGGAATGCTCTAAAAGCGTAACTTCAGTTTATTAGAATGGGATCTTAGCATTTTATTCCTTTTTATCATCATTTACGATTTTGCTGTGAGTTGTGCATTCCTCTTGGGTTCCATCACTGGGAATAATAGCTGACATTTGGTTGGGGAGCGTGGGGTAGTGGAGAAGGTTAGGAAACTTCCCCATTCTCTGTCGTGACAGCTTCCTATTTAATCTAGATAAAATAAGAATCCTAATGAGATGTGTCCTATGATTAATTTGTAGCATTTTGCCTCCTGTTAATTATAATCTACTGTCTGGGGAATCGGTAAGAGAGGGCAAAGTCTTGCATACTATCAAGCATTTGAAAGAATCAAAATATATAAGCTAATTCCCACAAACCTATCTTGAAGAGAGAGGCATCTCCCAAAGGCCCTTTACGCGATGGGAAAGCTCTTATTTTCAGCAACATCCTAATGTCTGTATGTTGCTTGAGATTTTCATGATGCTGTCAGCCGCTGCAGACATATGGCTCCAATTGATTTGTCCTGACAATAACAGTTACCAGCACTCATTTCTCCACACTCAGAATGAGGCACATCTGTTATAAATTTGTTGACCGTCAAGGACCAGTAAAGACCTATCTGAAAAACATCCTTTTTTGTCTCGTACTTTCCCCCACCCTCCCTGCCTCCTCCTAAGTGTGGTTGTGGCCTACTGTCCAAGACTATGGCTCTTTAAAGGTCATTTCCATGTTATGGTATATATCATGGGCATTGATTTTTATCAAGGATATATTGCTGTGACTAAATAATTCCTGAGCACGTGTGCTCATTTGATTCTGGGAATTCTCAATTGCTCAAAAAGGGGTTTGGGGGCTTGTTTGGTTTCTACAGTAATTCTGCCCCCTAGTCCCATTTCAGGCTATAGGTGATTATTTTCGTATGTATTTTTGCTTTTGAATGGCTAACAGGTTTATTTTATTTTGCGTCTAGGCTAGAAGATCCCTGCAAACTGAAAGGGGACCTTATAGAAGGAAAAAAACAGGCATGATCTTATAATATGGCAAATAGACACAGAAATGTTTCTCCTGCTTGTAGGCAAGGGTTCGACAAGCACACGCAGCATAAGGTTATCCTTCTGCCACCCAAACTCCTTTTGTTTCATGTACTTTACATCTTCTATCTGTTTCTTCTGTGGTTGAATACCTGGATGCACTTTCTGAACTAGTGCAGTCTTTGAACTTCTGTCGTCGCCCTGTGCTTAACTTTTGAAGGACGACTCGTTCCAACTGCCTGGATGGAATATTCCACTGGCCTTCAGGTCTGATCCTGCATTTTAATCCTGGTGTGGCTGATAACCATCAGACGATACTGAGTAATGATTTCTCTTCTCTGCACCTCTGTTTTTCCAATGCTGACTAACTTTGCAAAATGCTACGCTAGCTAATGTTGTACAGGACTAAGTAAGAGCAGTTTTATCTAGCTGCGATAGAAAAAAAGCTCTACTTGGTGGGAGCAAGGGAATGAGACTTTCCACTTTGTGAGGGGTGTGAGCTGTGTGGAATACAGCGATGCTTAATCATTTCAGCAGAAGCGTGGGCCAGGTCTTGGAGTGCTGCACAGGACTGTTTTTTGGGTTCTGCTTTGCTGACGAAGCAGTAGACTAAAACAAACTCTGGCCTTTTGCTACTAGTTCCCAGTCTGTAAGCTCCAGTGGATTCCCATTGCTCTCATCTGCCAGAGTCAGAAGATGTAAATATCTAACAGTTTAGTTTTGCATTTTCTTTGAGTTTGCATAAAAATGGTAAAGTTTCCTTTCCCGCTTCCCATTCGATAGCTGAAGCTGGGATTCATAACACTGCAAGGGAAATATTAATTTAAAAGAAAAATCCTTTTCCTCCACTTTAAATTAAATTTAAAATGAAGAAAGACATCTCTATTCCTCCCATGGTAATCTTTCTTTTGTTTTTAATACAATGTATTATAACATCATAAATAGAAATGTAATCTTATTAAAAGACATGCAGCAAGTGCTACTTTATTAGAAACTTTTTTTGAAAGAATAATTTACCAAGTTGAAATATTAATGCAGCTGGCTGGAAATTGCAGATTTTTACTAGGGCATAGTCATTTTTTTAGAAAGCAAATTAAAGTAGATATATTTTTAAAAAGTCCAATTTCTGACAGCGCCAAGGTTTTACTAGCGTATTCTGGCACCATGATATATTTTTAAAATATTTTTTTTTAAAAAGCTCTTTAATTTAAAATTTATTTAAAATGTAAATAAAAAATAAATAAAATGTAAAAAAAAAAAGTTTTAGGAAGATTATTGTTTTTTTCTGCTCCCTTTTCCCCCGCGTAATTGTAATATGCATTGTTTGTAAGCGTGGAGTAGGAACAAAATTACCTCTAAAAATCTCAATTTGGCTGTCAGTTGACTTTTATATAGTACAAATAAACTTACACCAACCCAAGGCCCTTGCCTGTGAATGACATAGTGTATGTGTAACACCTTCTCACTTACCTAACTCTAAGGGCATGAATGCAGAGTGTACTGAGTATCTCAGCTGTGTTAAACCTCAGTGGCAATTAGGAACCTGCAGCTCTTTCAAGGATTTCTTTCCTCCTGACTTGACATATTCCTTACTGTGACCTGAGAAGCACCTTTTTCTTTTTTCCTTTCTTTACCCATACAGAAAGCGAATAGTTATTGATTACCTGTTGCTTAATGGGCTCTAATAAATTACACTTACAATAAAATTTTCAAATGAAGTGTTTCCGGATTAATCGGGGCTTGATTCATTTGCAGTTAACACTGCTCTGCTGCAGTGGAGAGCCTAGAAATTGCAGAAGCAGCCTCCTGCTCTGTGTCTTTTTTTTTTTTTTTTGTTATTATAATGTTTAGACTTCCATGGGTGAGTTACTGATAAGAAAGTAATCAGTGCCAGCAGAAATTCATGAAGGCACATGCAGTAACTTTGGCAGTCCCTGGCCCTAGGTGGAATACCAGTCTATGTGGTGGGCAGCTGTGTTGGGCTCAGGATAGGGTAAACCTCCACAATTCCCCGTTCATTTGGGTCGAGGGCAAGCTGCTAGCGTCTCTGAGGAATACAGACTGGATAACCTCCCCTGTCTCTCACTGGTCTTTCCTCAGCTTTCTGTTATTTAATTTGCCCTGTGTTTGGGCTCTCTCCTCCTTGCCCTGTCTCCAGTCTCCTATGGCAGTGCTTCTCCGCAATCTTGGCTTCGTGTCGCCAGCCCTCCTGCTCCAGCTACCTGGGGCCAGAAGAGGCTGGTGTGTTCCTGTCCCAAAACATTTTATTTTTTTCCAACTGCTGTGAGCGGTGCTTTTGCCCTGCTGACCTGCCAGACCTACCAGCTGAATGTGTTCTTCAAGCCAGACCCTTCTCAGCATAGCCATGCTGTCTTCTTGAGCTTTTTGGGTTCCTTCTGCATGGCAGAAATAGTCCTCCTCCATCCACCCAGCTATGTACCTCCCCAGGGTTTTGACCCTGAGCAGTTTGAAAGATCTTTGCTGGTCTTGTGTCCATTTAGGAAGCTGCTGGGAAGACTCTGTGAGTCTGGGACCTTTTTCTCTACTGTACCAACCTCCTTCACATTACCTGCAGCTCAGTCTTGTCTCACGTGTCCTGATTCCCCCTGGAGCTGACTCTGGCCCGTTGCTGCTTTTCAGTTTTGAAGCCTCAGCCTCTGTGCCCCTCTTCTGTGCATTCCATGGTTATTTGGGGTGAAAATGAAGATTGTTTGCTGGGATTTTTGTGGATGTTGGGTGGTTGTGTTTTGGACTTCCAAAATCCTGGCTAGTCCTGGTATCCATCTTAATAGGATAATGGCTAGAGCCAGCTCTGCCAGAAGCTAAGCTTATTGCAGTTTCTTGGTATTTCAGCAGATCTGCTTAAACTAACTTCTTATCTCAATGTATCTTTTAGTTCTTTTCAGAGCAGTGCGGTAATGAGAGGGATATACTCCATATGGGCGAAGATGGTCTTGGAATAGGCTGTGTTAACACGGATAGTATCAGTTGTCAAATGTGCTCTACATCAGTCTTTATTTTCCTGCAGCTTTAAATCTAATCACATACAGTAGATGGTATTTTACTAATCATTGTTAACTTTTTTTATAGCTATTTTAAGTTCCTGTGTTCAAATCGGATTCGGTTGTCAGTTGGCAAGTAGCTTGAGTAGATAGATGCTTCTTTGAAATACATCAGTTTGTTCATCAGAGAAAACGACAATGTCAGGAGTCCTCTTCCCCCCCTTCCTGAAATTTTGATGCATGTTTTTTGAGGGAGTCATGAAAGGATTTGAATCCAAAGCTGAAAAGCCTGACTGGAACTGATTGCTTTGAGCTTCTTGTTTACAAAATACGAGTTGGTGGTTAAAAAGGTAAAACTACGTGGGGTTTTCATATGAATAGTCTTACTTTTGATTTCCCTAGCAAAGGTTGTGGTCTATATGGAGAATGTAAAAAAGAATAACAATAAGGCATATTTAATGGTAAACAACTTTTTTGAGGAGAACTAATTTTTGATAGTCTGTGCAGGATTGATAGAAGTTCTTTATAGTTGTAAGATGCAGCTTTGCAGATCCCTGTCATGGACAGGACTAATGCTGTCGCAGAACAAGCACTGACATGCTGTCGATGGTTAATGCATTTGTTATTTAGAAAGTTGTTTTCTTATTATAATGTAGTTTTAAATTGTTTAGAGTAAGAGAGAATATCTGTTGTGGTGCTAGTATCTCCTTTTTGTGAACAAACTAGCCCATAGGATAATTGCCATGAAGAAATCTTTTCAGCATTGCATAAAAGGATGAATCTGTTTTTTAACACTGACACCGGCTGTATGGGCGGCAGAATATTGTTACAGTTCACAGTGAAAACATAAAAGAAGCAGCATAAAATATGGAAATAGAAACTGTGGAACACATGCGCAAACTTTGAAATTAACTTGCCCGGGGGGAGTTATTTTCTTGAGTAATTAAACTTTCTGTGGGTATTGAGGACCATTCTGGGGCTTTCTGAGTCAAGTGGGGACTAAGTACAAAGCTGTATTGTAATTAAACAGCCAAGCCAATCTGCTTGGGAAGTGAGAAACCTGCAGCAGTTGACAGCCTTGCTTTCTGCAGGTGGGCTGAAGTCTTCGTGAGGATCCTTATAATACTTAAGAAAACAATTACGTTTGTCAGGCTGCGGGCTGTACACTAGATCTGTCTTCCACGGCACAGTGCTTTTGTTGTGTTTTCTTAGTAATTTCAGTGCTTGTAATAACTGTAGGATTAGTAACACTGGAGACTGGGGAATGTTGCAGAGTGGTTGAGACTGGAGTAGGAAGAGAGTGAGCTTCTGTGCCAGAGCCTTCCCGAGAAGAGGTGCCCTGGGGGAAGCGACAGCTTGGGCATCGCGTGCGCAGGTCTCCAGCTCTCTTCTAGCCCTGCCAGAGCTGACTTCTCTCTTGTTGGCCTGGCGATGTGGGACCTGTTCAAATTGGTCGGGAAGGCTGCATGCCTCTCTGCTGATGATCGCTTGTGCTATGGTCTCTGTTGGCAGCCACAGCGGATCTGCAGTGGCACTCAAGCGAAGCATGTGTTGTTCCCAGCACTTGTGCGCACTGAGCGTCTCCTCTCAAACCTGCCCCTTGCTTAGGAGATGGTGTGCATTTGAGCTTCCACCGTGCCCGCCACAAGGTGAAAGCATCCCTTTGTTCCTTATGGAGCTCTTCATCTCCTTCTCTTTCACTCTTGTGCTGTGAGAGCACTTCTTGTCTGAAGATCAACACTTCAGAGTGCTCTAAAATCTAACTCTTTATGAGGCTTGTTATGAAAATTGATATATGAAACAAGGAGGTAGAGAGTGGAGTGGAGCATTTGGAGGAGACGAGCATGAGCACACCAAGGCAAGGCCAGGCAGGGCGGAGCAGAGCGTGGCTGGGCTGTCCAGGCCAGCACGGAGTAGGGCACAAGGTTGGTGTTAAAGATGCTTTGATTTGTTCCACGTGTCGTGTGTGTCATCCCTTGTCATCCCTCCCTCCCTGCCTCAGGTCTTAGATTTTTGGTTTTTTTTTTTTTNTCTCCGTTTTTTTTTTTTTTTTTTTTTTTTTTTTTTTTTTTTTTTTTTTTGAGTAATGGGCCTCAAACAGCATGTGGCACTGCAGTGACAGTCTGGCCAAAGACTGTCTAAAACTGAGTTATTGCTTCCAGTATCTCTGTGCATGTGCCCCAGGATAGCAATTGCCTTTTTCTGCAGTGGTATTGCAGCATGAACTTTCATCTAATTCATTATCCACCCTAATGCTCAAGTCTTTCTGCATTACTGCTTTCTAAACAGCAGTCTCTCACTTCATTCCTGCACTGATGATTATTTCTCCCCAACTGCATTGCCTTACATCTATCTTCAGTGGAATGTCTCACTTACATCAGCCCATTTCGCTGAGCTTGCCAAACAGCTGAATATTTTTGAGGCATTCTTGCTTGCTTTTCCTCCTCTTGGTTTAGCATCATTTACACTGAGAGTGGCGTTAGCTTTGTCCTCCAGATGGTTAAATTGGTTGTATGGGAAAGAACAGTGACCCCGTGCCTTTTCAGACTGTGCTGCATAGCATCGCTGTGTGATTACAAAGTGCGCACCATTGCTGGCAATTTTTATCTATTTACTTCATCTGAGCTCTATTACTGCTTTTTTGTTCTTGCTGCCAAAGGCCTTAGTGCTCTTGCTCTTAGTTGTATGAGGTTTTGTGTAAAGATCTTTATTGCGCTCTCCGGAGACAAATGACCAAGGAACCAAGTATTGGTTTTGGACCGTAAATAGTACCAGGCCCTCCTGCTGGGAAACTTCCAGAAAAATTCTTGCCTGGGTGAAAAACTAATGGTGAACTGCAAAGCAAAGATGGAACTTTGATTCATTTTACAGATCAGCTCAGTAGTATTTATACAGTGTCTTTTCCCATTGAACAATGCAACTTACTTGGAAGGAAAGGCGAGAGTTCTCAAAATGGTAGGTCATGTTTTTGGGACATATATCCCTGACTAACAACTTGTTCAGTCAGCACAAAAAAATATTTATTTCAGTTTCCAATTTAGATTTATATTTTGGGAAGTAAATGTGGCTGAAACCCTTTGCTACAAAATCTGTACGTAATGCAAGCTGTCAGCATAAAAAAAAAAAGATGAAAAACCTCTATTTTGTAGATCATAAGCCAAATTAAATACAGTTTTACACAAATAAAAATGAATGCTTGTTTGCTTGGTTCTACTCAGCTTTTAAGTTTGATCCTAAAATAATTTTTGTGGATCTGGCTGGAATTGTTGTCGCATGCTGGAGGCACTAAATCTGGCTACCTGAGCTCTGCTGATCTGTTTCACTGCAGAGCGATACAAATCTCAAGTTATTTTTTCTGGATCCAGGGGGGCATGCTGGTTTATGCCCTTCCGTCTTTCCTCCAGGAGATTGTGCAGCCGTAGATGGCGAGACCTGACTGCAAACTGAGAGGAGGATGTCTCACAGTGGGACTACAGCATTTCCCCTTTCTTTTCTTACATAGTTCTTTATTGAGCTTTCCACCTTCTGCATTAATTTGAGAGCCTGAACCAAATAACCAGGAAGAGATTGATGTGGCCTCACTTTATTTCCCACAGTCAATAAATTGTTAAATGGGCCAAAGGACACGGGTTAAAAAAATCATTTTGTATAAAGAATGAGGGATTTTTATTAGCTGACAGAGACCCTGTCTCTGAAGACTTTATAATGGGGCAAGTTTGATCTCTTGCCACGCAGTGGGAGCAGCTCCGTTGGCTTCATCAAGTGCCTCGCCGTTCTCCGTGTGAATGAAATCAGCACCGTGCCCTGCATTTTCTGCTGAATGAATGCTGGGCTTGCTGCTCCTTCGGTGTTAGAGGCAGATGAGTTTGGAGGGATGCCTTGGAGTGAGGGCTCCGTGCAGTGCCAATGCCGAACCTCTTCCCCAGGAGAGATCTGGCTCGCTCCCACGCAAGAACAGAGTCTCCCTCTGGGAACTCTGCATAAGTTTAGCAGGGAAGGCCCTCATTTGTAGATGTAGGCTCATGTTTACTGCTGTAAAGCAGGAACGTGTCTGGCAAAATGGCAGCCCGGGTGGAGGGAAATCGTGCGCAGAGCGGGTCTGCATCACAAGGTCCTTGCTGTGGTGATTTGGATCAGTCTAGTAGATTATTAATTTTTTCTTTTTATTAAGATATTTCTTGCTGTGTGACTTAGGGGAATTTGTTTTGAAAACGTAATAAGACTGTAGTATGACAAATGCTGGTGGTGGATACAAGCAAATTATTTCCAGAGCAGAGAGGTGAAACTGGTGATTTTGCATGAGTTCGTGTGTTTTTGTGAGTAGTGCTGGGTTTAGTGAAATGAAAATGGTATGCTTCTGCATTAAACAAGGAATTGAAGGGACAAAATACTCCATTAAGGCCACATTTATTTGCTATTCAGAGGCTGCTCTTCTAACACTGTGCATGCTGCAGCACCGAATTACGTGAGGATGAGAGGGAGACAGGTAGTTCCAGCCGCAGTGTTTTCCGTTGTAAAACCCTTAAGGTTTAGATACTTGCAATAAGGCAAGGAGTGAAATAAAGCCCCCTTTTGCCATTGTTAATTCATTGTACAAATGTCTCCATTATACATGTGTAGTTTATGTGTTTTCTGGATAAACCATGCCATGAATGAAGAGACCAAGATGGCCACTTCTCAGTGTGCCTGTGCTGGTGGATTCAAGTCCCTTCTGCACAAAACCACTGTGCTGCCGCTGGATTCCAGCTTGTTCCAAGCTTGACTTCGAGCTTGCCCTTGGGGAAATAGTGCAAAGACATTGGAGCTGGCTGTGTGAGCAGTCATTTTGCCCCAGTACCTGGGTTTTCATTGCCTTGGTTCGCTCTCACCAGGCTACCCTAGATATTGGAGAATTGAGTTTGTGTTTTGTCCCTAATATCTGCTGCGATTCAGTCAGCACGGGCTGAGAGTGCATCAGCTTTCCTGTGGAGGTCAGCCTTGCTTGTGAACCTCTGCTCTGAAGTTTTATTTCTGTGTTTGCATCACACATTGTTATGAATAAAATTCAAAGGTGATGTGACCCCTCTGAAGTACAGCATGGAGAGGTGATGAACAAGGATGAGAATTGCTCCTTTTAAGAAATGCAGATAATGATGGTTAACAGAAGTCTGAAAGACTGTGAAGGATGCACAGACCCAAGAGTTTTCAAGGGTTACGGAGTTTTCAGGTGCTCCCAATTATTTTTCTCTGACTACCCAAATCAGAAGTGTCTAAAAGGAGTCTGACTTTTAGGATGTAATGTGTATTATTCTTCTTTAAGATATCTCAACATAGATGCCTAGAATACCAGTTTGTCTGAAAACTTTGTCTTAAAGGTAAATGGAGTGTATTTCTGCATGTAGGGAAGTGTCAGGGAACACTTTGGTGGGACAAAGGTTTTTCTCTGGATTTGGTTCAAACACAGCTGGTTTTGATGTGTTTGCAGTTCTCAGTGACGGCGGATGAGTGTTTCTGAAGCTGGGATCCTCAAACTTCTTTTCTGCGGCTATCACCATCGCACGCTGTATGAACAGCAGCTTCTCTGTCCTGGAGGAGGAGTGCAGTTATCTGGGCTATTTTTTTTTCTGCTCAGCATTTCTGTATTTTCTCAGGGGAAAAGATAACAGACTGGGTTTTTTTTCCGTGACATGTTCCTCACACACAGGTAGAGTTGAGCTCATGTACCGCAGTCTGAGAATCCTTAGTCTAAGGGTGTTCCCCAAGTTCTCTGGCAGAAGCTTTGCTGATGGGCACCGTCCTCCTGGAAAGGGTGATGTTGCAGTTGGTTTAATTTGTGTGTTTTTATCTTGAGATGGAAATTGTTGGCACTGTTGGTTATCTGGCTGACTTGGCGTATTTCTAGTAGTGCTGCAGGTGATGCCAGTTGACATCAGTGGTCCAAATTCACTAGCTATGTCATATCTTGCACAACTGATGCCAGCAGAATGTAAGCCATGAAAATGTAAAACCAAGCCCTTTCTAATCATCCAGCAGCATCTGTCTCTTCCAGCCCTCCCAAGCTTCTGAGTCCCATTAATGGGGCATCATTAACGCGACTTGAAGTTGCCTCACTGTCTTGCTAATGAGCTTTGTATAAAGCCAGGCAGGCTGAAAGGAGGATCCGTGACTGGATCTCGTGACTGAGGAGACTGGTTTGCTTTTCCTCGGGAGGGCATCCGAGCGACTGGCAGCACTGGGCATTGCGGTACACTTGTGTGTCCATGTTCTGGTCTGGCGTAAGGCTTGCTCTGCAGCAGATTTTCCTGTCGCCCTTAAACTCTTGTAATGTGAAGGAAAAGACTGCACTGAAAATCTGTTTTCTGTTGCTTGTCTACATCAGCTCTAATGCTTTGGGACTTGCATTGTGCTGATACGCTGGAGTAATGTAAGATTGCATTACACTTAACTCGCTGGCTTTGAGCTCAACAGGTTACCAAGGGTTAATGCTCCTAGTGACTGCTGTATTCATGTTTGGGATAAGGGCTTTTAATTCCGCTAGTTAATTTAATCCCCGCAGTTTGACAGCGTGTTCCCTGGACTATTTTTCATCTTCAAATTGCAGTCTGCTGGTTAGTTCCTGTAAAGGCCTGCTGTGCTCTGCATTTATGTTCTTGTTCTATGGATTTGTGCTGTTATCACATCATCTCTCAGACACGTGAACAACAGAGAATGACTGGTGTGAAAAGTCCCCGTGTCATTTTTAGGAATAGACCTGTGGATTGTACTCACACAGGAATTAAGGGGCTGCCTGGGTGACCGTCGTCTGGGAAAGGGATATACATCTCTTGGCAGATGTAGCATCCGGCTCTCTGTGATTTCACTTAGTTGTGAGAAACTTGTGATTTGTAACTCCCATATTTTATTAATGGAAAGCTGCGAAAATTGCGTGTGCATTCATAGGAGAATAGATTTTGCCTTTTATCTCCAAATCAGAAGAAATCTCTGCAGCATAATCAAAGGAAGTAGTCTCATTCAGAATATAATTTGTTGATGCTGTCTGACCACCATATGTTGTTTTAACTTTCATCCTTCTTTGGCAAGATATAAAATAATCTGCAAAATATGGGAATCCATGGCTGAAGAGTCTGTTTAAAAGTAATGCACTATCAAAATGAATTAGCTGTGCCTGAAATATTTCTAGATTTATTTGCTGTCAAAGGGTGGTAAAATATTTAAGGCAAATAGTCTAGTTTTGTTTAGGAAGCTGTCCATGGAAGAGCCTAGAGAGATGGATTTAACCATTATTTATTTTAATTGTACAAAAATATTTTAATTGTTTAATATTATAAATTTATTTCCTGGCAGGGTTTTTTTTCTCCTCTCTTTTTCCCTTCTGGCCCACTTGACAACATTATTCTAAGAAATTGCCCGGAAGCCTAAACTCTCTTCAGCAGAGCGTGTGTTACACTGCGTAGCGTTGCAGTGTCTTCAGCTTACCTGCCTCTCTTTAGCACAGTCCAATTAAAAATACAGTAAATGCACTTAGGTAAAGATGCTGCTTTTTTTCGGTGAGGCTTACTTGAAGTTTTAGGCTTGCAGATGGCTAAGTGTCTTGGCTCCCTGATGGCTTAAACTCCATTTAAGAGATGATGCAAAAGCCCTTCAGGTGATGTTTCTTGTGCCCCCTCCCCCTTTTAAAATGCGGTGTTGTGCAGCCTTCAAGAAAACAGGGGTTTTCTTGTTTTTGAAAAGTTTCCTTTCTACAGGCATTGATTTCATACAGAACTAATTGCTAGCGTTCCTTATGATCGAGTGCTTTTTTTGCTACACACGAACAAGATTCTATTTTTAACCCTCCTGCTTTTTAAGGGTTTTCATAGCATGACACTAATCCAGATTCCAATAGTCAATTTTCTGGTCTCCAAAGGCTGCCTTGTTTTCCGGCAGTAGCACCAGGTTGAACTACATCAGTTAAGAAGTGTGTTCACATTAGGGACTAGGACTAAACCCGGTTCAACTGCTAGTGTGGTCCGTAGCGGCAAGTCACAGAATGATTATGAGCTGGGCAGCGCGTGTACCTTTGACTTTGTACCGTTTTAATCGGAACAGCTGAAAACAGATTAGTGTGCAACCCTCGTCTTCAGAGAAGGCTTGAAAGAATCTGTTTGGCACACAATCTAGTTAATCTACCATCATAACTAATGATTTCACCATTCAGACATAAAGTATCGACCTTAAAGGATTTTTCTTACATAGCTGATGGCTTGATACCTTTTAAACACGAATGCCGAGGGTATAATCTCTCCGAATAGTATAATAGCTTTATATTTAAGGTAGATTGGGGATAAAATTTTGTGTTTTCATGTGAACTATGAAAATCAGTATGGTATTCAGGCAGGAATTACCTTATCGTACCTTTGAGGGCACTTATCAAGTAATTTTTATTGGAAAGTTAATACGTTGAGACAGAATGAATGGAAAGCTGATCAGAATGTTAAGGCATATCCCAGCATTGCATTGCCTTTGCTGTCTGCAGATCTGCGGCATGGGTTGATTCATTTAGCACATCATCTAAAATCATGTAGCGTTCAGTACCGATTAAAATTATATGAAATTGTGTGTAAGAGATTTCTCCGTGTTAGCTTTGAAGGATGCTCTGTTCCTTGCAGAAGTAGTTCCGATAGGCACAGCACAACTCCGCTGACTGGAGGTGTCATGCTTCATAGACACCAATACTGCACCAGCAGCCAGAGGAGTTGCTCAGGATTTAATTTCACGCTTGTGTATCTGAATGTAAGATTGGTCCCCTTCTCTTTTAATCGTGTATCTGCAAGTCCCAGACCATATATTACGGTATTCATTACTCCTCTGCCATCGGCACTGGCCTGATGTATCACATGAAACCTTGCAGGGCAAAGGCTTCTGCTGTCCCCTCTTCCTCGCTGCCTCCTGCTCTGTGTCTGTGCCTCTGTTCCACCCCACACCTCTATCTTGGCTGCTCCAATTTGAGCCTTCCTGGAGCATGTTCCTGCCCCCTCCTATTGTCCCGATTTCCACGTCCCCAACTTTTCCAGGGTTCCCAGAAGAGAGGAGCCTCCCTGTGTTTGCTCCATGCTGGACCAGCCTGTCTAATTACTGGCTTTTCTCCAGCATCCAGTTCTGCAGGAGTGGAGCAGGAAACCACTTGGCTGCTCTCTGTTCTTGAGCTGTTAACTGTCTCCCAGCTGAAAGACTTGTGGAAACCTGTAGTGATTAGTACTAATACAACTTAACTTTCTTAAATATTTTCTCCAAAAACTGTTTGGATGTTAGAAACACTGGAAGATGTCAGTTGAGTCACTTACTTGCATGTATAGCTTCTGAAACTGTGGAATTGGAGCATTTCCCAAAAATGAATAAACGTCCTCTAATGGCTGGAGCTGAACAAAACATTTTAGCTGTATATATTTTCAGTGAAAGAAGCAGATTCAGCAACACTGAGATGCCTGTTAAATTTTCATTGGTGGTATCAAGTTGTTTTGGTCAGGAGGTACATCCCCAGTCTCCTCCCCAAAAATCTGGAAAAAGTAACGATTCTGCCTGGAACATAAGATGGGTTTGAAATATGAAGCATTTTCTTTTTTGAAATACCTTGACTTGAGTGCTTCGGCTCTTCCAAACTTTTATCTGAAAAGCCACTGTATGCTCGGTTCTGTACCTTGCACCTCTTCAGCATGAGGGAGTCTGTTGACCCCAGTTGACACCACAGAAGAAAAGCACCACGAGATTGAGTCTGTGGTTTCCTGATGACTTAACCAGTATAAGATATTGCCAACAATAGCTATTTGTTCCCACAGTGTTTTCTTGGAGTGTTTGTGTGGCCCCATGCAGAAATGCATGGACGTAGCGTGAACGGGCTGGGGAACTGAGCCAGCTTGGGGAAGAAGGTGGTGTCATGATTTTTGATAGAGACAGACCGTTACCTTTCCAGTTCACAGAGTGGCCAGAGATCTTGACCTATCATCCTTTTCCCAGAGTTTCTGCAGCTATCCAGTAAATATATATCTTCTCTAAATTGCTAATGACTACTGAATTATTGCATGTTTCTAAGGGGACCGTTGACATTAATGTTGGGCTGCCTAAAAGTGATGCAGGATTTTATTTAGAACAGGATGTTCCAATGTGTTTGTTTTCAGTCTTACAGAAGATATTTAGCAGTATAACCAGCAAGTTCCTTCCCACAGTTCTCTTGATAAATACTTGAGCTCCCCTCTTGGTTTGTAACATCCTTATTGTGGAAATAAATTTGTGTACTGCATGGCTCTTCACCATTTATAAGTAAAGATAAATATACAAATCTATTAAGTTCCTATGCAGAAAATGAAAACTGTCTCTTTTCACAAAAATGTCAGGTTTTTAATTGCATAAATAAGATGCTGACTGAAGCAAATGCTCAATTTCACATTAAAGTTAGGCATTCATAAAGGCTTGGATTTGCATAATTTAATTTTCTGCACAGAGGATACTGAAAATCAATTGTATGATTCATAGCCATACCATGGTTGCCATGTGGCTTTTTGATGGTTCAGGCTAGGAGTACAAAGGATTTTACAACTTCAGACGTTTCACACTGACTCGGAGCCTTTTTACCTTCAACAAATATGGATTATTTAGACATAGTTTCTTTCTTCTGATGGTAAGGCACACAGAAGGGCTCACTGAGCAGATACCTGCAGGAGTACCTTATTCCTTGGAGGAGGCAGGGTGAAATCTTCCTTCTGCCTGCAGGAATCAATTTTTCTGGGTTACAAAAGCCCCACAACTATTTGCCTCCTCTATGTAGAGGATGCTCGGAAGGAAGCTGCTCTTGCCTTTCATTTTGTAGTAAGGAAGGACTTTAGGTGTATTTCTCAGCACACGTGATTAGATGAATAATCAGGCCAATTTTTTTCTGATAGCTTTTCCAGCCATCCACCTAGGTTATTCTAGGTTATTTCTATGTTATCTTCCTGGAGATTTGCATGGTCTCTGATCTTTGCTTAGCTTTTTTTTTTTTTTTTTTTGGTTCTCCTTGCNTCTTTTGGTTTTTTTTTGCTTTTTTTTTTTTTTTTTTTGGTCCTCCTTGCCAAGAGAGTTTAGGTCTCCACATCGCTTACCTGCTCTTTCCTGTTGAATTGAGTGCCTGTTGCCTCCCAACCAGGTAGACATATTAGGGTAAATCAGAAGAGGAAAATAAGGTATATGGTATAGTGTTGCCTGCAAATCCTGGTAATGTGATGTGTTCCAGCATTTCTAGTTCGCAACCTGGAGTGAATTAGCATTTAGAAAGTTGCCAAAAAATCTGGAAAATTCATTCAAATCAGAGGCTCATAATAAATTGCACAATTAGTACTTTTGCTCGCACAAGAGAGATTTGGCAGGGGCAAACCTGTAATGCCTTTCCTGAGATTGCATGACTTTTCCTACCACTTCAGGTTTCCAAAATCTGCAGAAATCCGTGATCCACGTTGCAGAGTGAAGGTTGTCTGTAGAGCTATTTAGCATATGTGGGTAGCCCTCGGACGCAGCATGCTCTCTGCTACTGTGCTGCAAAGGGGGTCTCACCCACAAGCTTTTCTAAAGGGAAAGAAAGCCAAACTCTGAGTTACTGGTGCTTGATGTTCCGTAAAGTCCTGTTACAAGCTTTGTTTCAGCCCAGCTGTAGTTGGCCTGGGACTAGAAGGGACTACAGTGCTGGTGACTGCATACGGGTAGCAGTGCTTTACATGGTTTTCTCAAGTTTTTATTTGAATTATTCAGCTAGGTTCTTACTGATCAAATAAGTGGTTTGGGATCCATTGGACTTAAATTTCCATAGAGCCAGGTGGTGCATACTTGTTTTTTACATTCCATGTCTGCGGATCTAAGGGCTCTTTGTTTGTGTGCATTTATTATAGCACAAAAGTTTTTGGCTGTGGTCCTCTGAGAAAGGTAGTTGAATTTATTACAGACTTTTTACTGACACTTGTGAATTCACATATCTCTGGTTTAGTTCAGTCAGATGCATAGAAACAATAAAAAAAATTTGCACATAAAAAAAACCCCAAACAACCGACTTTCTCATGGAAACTATGCATTCCTTTACAAGAAAAGAAATACATTGTTTGAGTTGTAAAAGAAAAATCCTAGGATGCAGTGTAGGATGGTTTCTTTTCTGTTTTGGAAAACAAACCGTATCCTGGGCTGCATCAAAAGAAGCGTGGCCAGCAGGTCGAGGGAGGTGATTCTGCCCCTCTACCCCGCTCTTGTGAGATCCCACCTGGAGTACCGTGTCCAGCTCTGGAGTCCCCAACGTAAGAAGGACATGGACCTGTTGGAGCAAGCCCAGAGGAGTCCACGAAGATGATCAGGGGGCTGGAGCACCTCTCCTGTGAAGACAGGCTGAGAGAGTTGGGATTGTTCAGCCTGGAGAAGTAGGAGGCTCTGGGGAGACCTTAGAGCAGCCTTCCAGTGCCTAAAGGAGGACTACAGGAAAGCTGGGAAGGGACTCTCTATCAGGGAGTGTAGTGGTAGGATGAGGTGTAACGGTTTTAAACTGAAAGAGGGGAGATTTAGATTAGATATTAGGAAGAAATTCTTTACTGTGAGGGTGGTGAGACACTGGAACAAGTTGCCCAGGGAAGCTGCGGATGCCCCATCCCTGGAGGTGTTCAAGGCCAGGTTGGACGGGGCTTTGAGCAACCTGCTCTAGCGGGAGGTGTCCCTGCCCATGGCAGGGGGCTTGGAACTAGATGATCTTTAAGGTCCCTTCCAACCCAAACCATTCTATGAATTTAATTCGTTCTAGCTTTTGAAGTTATACAAAGACTTCTTCGTTACTGGCCTCTCCTTTTTGTGTCATACGGCATTGGTATTGCACGTTGGATATTTGTCTGACATACGCAGCCTTCCTCTGGCTAGAAGGCAGCGCTACATGTCTGCCTTGCTTGACCGAATGATATGAGGTGATGTTCGTGTGGAGACTGTTACCCAGCACGCCGTGGGCTTGGGTCTGCAGGCTGTACATGGAGGAGACTCACTCAGTCCTCAGTGAAACTCTGCTACTTGGGATTTTAAAATAGATGCAGTTATGATAGCCAGGATAAAGCTGTACCAGCATATTTCACATGCTTTCATCTGTAGTCTTTTAAGGTTCTTGATGATTTTTGTGTTGAATTACAGTTAGTAGTTTGGTAGTTACTAGCAAAATAAACTAACTTTTGGGTTTAGACAGAGAAGGTTTGGTTATATGTCATGGCTCATACTTGTTTGCTTGCATATGTCAGTGTTTCCTTATGGAAATTAATGGAGTTACACAGGCATGTGCCAGATCAGAATAACAGCATCCGTGAGTGTGGCTTCTGTGAATCATCTTTGGGTGGTGGGTTTTCATAGGCGAGGAACATGCCTGTTAAATTTTCTCTAGGCAATGCCAAGTTTGCAGTCTCTGCTCAGCAAAGATTTAAGCTTTACGGTGTAAACTCCAGGGATTAAATACCACTTTCCTAACGATTCCTGCTTCTTCTCTTCCCAGCTCTGACTGAAGGTTATGTTGGCTCTCTGCATGAAAACAGACATGGTAGTTCTGTGCAGATACGGAGGCGGAAGGCTTCGGGGGATCCTTACTGGGCATACTCGGGTGAGTTGACTTCTTCAGAGGACTGAAACATGAAATATCCCCAAATCAAATTGTTTACTTGCTTTTTCTTACTACTACACTCAGAAATAGTTTAAATTAGTTTTACCATGTATTTTCTTCTGCTGACTTCCTTGTAAACTCCCTCTACACGTCGTCTCCTTTCTCGAATTGCTGCCGTTTACCTGCAGGATTTGCCTGACTGCTCTGCTCCTTCTCTCACTCTTCCTTTAGTTTCTTAACACACCCTTAAAAAGGAGTAGTCTCACAAACTTTTCTTCACTCTTCCTGTCCAATCAGTACATTTCCAAGCTCACCATTTGCTTACCCTGTTGAGCCTTCTAGGAAGACTGCAAGCATCCATATATACATCCATATAAAAAAAAACCCTAGAAATTTAACAATTATTTCTTTGTGTGCGTCTGTTTTTGCGGTAGAGTATACTGACGACAATGAGAGCTGTCAGTGCAGCATCACACCAGGATGTGTGATGCTGAGAAGGTAGGATATTGGGAGGGTATTTTATTGTCCCACTGCTCTTAAAACTCTTATGGAAAACCTGATGTGTCTGCACAATTTTGAAATGCCAGAAATCAAAATATACTTCAGAATGATGTTTTTGACGTATGGTTTTGATGGGTGGTTCAGGTCTAGAAAATTCCAGGTCTGTATTAGAGTTTGTTAAAAAAACCCAACAACTTGAAATCATGTTAATAGCTATGTTGACTCTATGGAAAAATGTCTAAAATCTAGAAAGTTTTTATGACGATTTCAAGCACCGTAATGAACTCGTGAGTGCTTTTTTGAAGATCCGAGATGCATTTCAAACATTTGGTGCTTGTCCAAGGGGATTGTTGTGCAGGCCTAGTTTTAGCTGAAGGAAAAATTACTTTCTAAGAAGTCTGAATACTGATACCAGATAAACAGGAAAATGTTATTTTTTGACTGCCAATTCCTCTCTTTTATACCAACCATAGATTTCATTGGAAATGAAAGCTTATAGCTAAACTTAGAGGTTTTTTCCATTAAGACACAAAATACCAGATGTCACAAGTTTTCTCTATTAGATCTCAAAATACAAGCTATCTTGTTTGCAAATGAGGTCATGCAAGTAAAAGAAATTTAAACATTTTACTAATGTAGGACAAATGACCACTTTTTGTTAAACTTGAGATTATCAGATGGACAAATATTGCCACAAGATGTACTTCCATATTGCAGCTTAAAATAACTTTTTTAGATTTTAAGCCCCCGAACACATGAAGAGTAGAAATAAGCAAATAGAGGAAAAATTTGTACGTTGGAATGAATGGCCTATTCCTATCTGCTGTCTTGTGTAAAATATTACAAGTGAAGTGCCACTTGGCAGGTTTATTTTGGTTTTGTTACTGAAAAATATATTTGAAATATTCATTGCAAGTAGTTAAATGAAAATGTTTTAAAAAAAATGTAAAACACTAGTGGAATTATTGTGTTGTCATATGTGTCAAAAGTCTTTGCTTGAGTTGCTGGACTTTATTTTAAAACCAGCACTGGTTTAAAAAAAAAAAA